>CM037156.1:32389095-32743322 GCA_020921065.1 Vaccinium darrowii
ATATTTTTTTTTTGATTTAATGACTTTTTTTTCCCATGTCTCGTGCCATGCCGGGCCGGGCCCGTGCCATGCCTTGCTGGAGCCTGGAACCAACGAACCGTGATGTGTCGTGCCCGTGATGTTCCGTGCCATGCCAGGATTATACCATGCCGTGCTCGTGCCGACCCGACCCACTTGACGCCCCTACATTTAACTCAGACGATGAATCTAAGACTAGGAAGAAATAAAACAACAAAGAAAGAGCTACGTAGGAAATATATGGCATGATCTCTTACTTATGAATGATGCAATTGTGGATAGTTGAGCTAATAAGTCAGTTGATTTCTGTTCTCAATTTTACTAGGGCAATAACTGATAAGGTTTTCCTACTCCCATTTAAAATGTATTGAATGAATTCTTTGTCTCTTAATAAGATTTAATACATTAGCACGACCAAAACATGTACTATTTACCGTATCTAAGAGGCTGTTTGATAAAACTGAAAACTGAAAGCTGAAAGCTGAAAACAGAAAATTAGATACTGAAAACTGAATGCTGAATTTTTTAAGCTGAAAAACTGTTTGGTAAAACATATTAAGCACTAAATTATATATATATATGATCCCGTTCTACTAAGGACTCCCTCAAACTCGTAATTTGCGGACCTCATGGATCGGGGTCGAATCTCGACAATCCGAACCGCTCAATGTGTTTAAAACGTGTTTTTAAGGGTCAATGCGAGGATTCGAGTATGTTTTAAACACATTGAGTGGTTCGGATCGTCGAAATTTGGTCCGGAAAATCAAAAAGGGGTGGTCCTCACGGAGGAGATCTTTGAGGGAGTCGTCAATAGAACATCTTCCTATATATATATATAGGATCCCATTTTACTAAGGACTCCCTCAAACTCATAATTTGCGGACCTCATGGATCGGGGTCGAATCTCGACGATCCGAACCGCTCAATGTGTTTAAGACGTGATTTTAAGGGTTACCGCGAGGATTCGTCCAAAAAAAATACTCGGAAGGGCTTCATTCGAGCATTTTTCGATAAATTATATATGTACAGTTATTATGAAAAACCGCTCGGATGAAGCCCTTTCGGGTATTTTTTTTTTTTTTTGTAATTCCTCACGTTGGCCATGGAAAACATGTTTTAAACACATTGAGCGGTTCGGATCATCGAAATTTGGTCCGGAAAATCAAAAAAGGAGTGGTCCTCACGGAGGAGATCTTTGAGGGAGTCCTCAATAGAACATCTTATATATATATATATATATATATATATATATATATATATATATATATATATATATATATAATATCAACTTCTAATGAGGGATCCCTCATTTTAAATAAAATGAGGACCAAGCAATTTTTCCACTTTTCGAACTGAATTTTGACGATCCGAACCATTAGATGTGTTAAAAATGTGTTTTTAAGGTCCACTACGAGGATTCGTCCAAAACAAATACCCGTAAGGGCTTCATCTGATCAGTTTTTGTTAAAAACGTTATATATAGTGTTTTTAACAAAAACTGATCGGATGAAGCCCTTACGGGTATTTTTTTGGACGAATCCTCGCGGTGGACCTTAAAAACACATTTTAAACACATCTAACGGTTCGGATCGTCGAAATTTGGTCGGGAAGCATGAGGTCCTCATTTTAAATAAAATGAGGAATCCCTCATTAGAAGTTGATATATATATATGTATACATATGTATATATGTATATATATATGTATACATATGTAT
Source organism: Vaccinium darrowii (assembly GCA_020921065.1). Taxonomy (NCBI): domain Eukaryota; kingdom Viridiplantae; phylum Streptophyta; class Magnoliopsida; order Ericales; family Ericaceae; genus Vaccinium; species Vaccinium darrowii. The sequence continues at coordinate 32,390,830 of CM037156.1, forward strand.
ATATGTATGTATATATATATGTATGTATACATATGTATACATACATATATACATATATGTATATACATATGTATATATGTATATACATATATAATGTATATATGTATACTGATGTATACTGATGTCTTTATGATTTTCAAAAGTCTTAGCTGAATTTGTAAAATCTGTCTGTTGAGGATCTTGGGCCTCCGTTATTGTAGGTGGTTGTAACAGGGTATTCATTTTTGTAATATATTGTGATTTTAGTTGTTGGTCTTCTAAATTGTTAATTAGTTCCTCTAGTATTTCTATATCAGTAGATTCTGACTTGGTTGTTTGTAGATTTTCAATGTAATCTAAAAACTGGATGTCAGTTTGAGTTGTATTTAGCATTTCTTGCCATTGGGAAAAAATTTGGTATTGTTCCTTTTTTGTAAATGTTTGTCTATATTTTTTGCGTCTTTCTGTATTTTCAAGTGACTGAAATTCCTCTGCTAAATTTTCACCGTGTATTAAAAAATATGTAGATTTGGTAGTTCCTTTGTATTCTGATGAGTTTAGTTTTGATAAAGGAATTGTTTTTTCCATTCTGGTGTTCTAATGTGGGCGGTGTAATAGGAGTAGTTATACTAGGTAAGTTATACCAGAAGAGTAAGAGTATAGAGTAGTATATACTGGAATAAGCTGTTAATTATTTCAACTACCTGAATTGTTTACTTAATAGGCTGGCTGTTTATCTCCTACAAGACACATACGCCACCAAGTACATACCCCATCCATACCCAAAAACGGCTACCCTACCTCGGGATTTACACACCTCACAATGGGAACCTAGGAACCTGGGTGACCTGATGTAGCGTGGTAGTTCGCAGATCTACGGCCAGACTATTAATAAAACAACAACAAGTATTTGACAATAGTGAACAGATTATCAGAGTATAAGGGTACTCTACATCCTACTGCTACACTGGTCTAACCACCTAGCATAACCACTACCTGGTCACTACTCACTAATCATACTTGGCTCTCATAGTACATTACAAGTAATCAATGTCCTCGCCAAAAAACACAACACAAGTACTACCACCTTATACGAACTTCAACATGAGGTCAAAGATATCAAAACAGAAATAAAAAAACTAAATCAAAATGACCAAAATATCTTAAATCTTTCTCCAACACAAACATGTTCTAAAAATATACATTGTCAAACTAAAATCCGAAATCTTCAAACTGACCCAGCAATAATTTCTATTCAACGATGGAATACATACATCAACCTTAAAATTCAGGACATGGAAATAGAAACTGTAGCCCTAGTCGATACTGGAGCAGATATGAATTGCATTCAAGAAGGCTTAGTACCCACAAAATATTATCATAAAACGACTGAACAATTAGTATCTGCTAACGGAAGTCAAATGAATATCCAATACAAATTACCCAAGGTTCATATTTGTCAAAATCAAGTTTGTTTTCAAACATCCTTTATTTTAGTCAAAAACATGACTGATAATGTAATACTAGGCTTACCTTTTATTGGAATGATATACCCCTTCACAACAAATAACATCGGTATAACTACGAAACATTTAGGAAAAGAAATAATTTTTAAATTCTTGAAAGCACCAGAAAAAAGGGAATTAAAACAATTAACACTTATGCACCAAAAAACCCAACAATTAAAATATCTCCAAGAAGAAATACAATACTTAGCAATAGAAAAGCAACTCACAAACCCAAACCTTATTCAACAAATTAATGAATTCCAAAACAGGCTAGAAAATGAAATATGTTCAAATATACCTAGTGCCTTTTGGCATCGCAAAAAGCATATTGTCACATTACCGTATACCAAAGATTTTAAAGAAAGTAATATACCAACAAAGTCAAGACCTATTCAAATGAACCTTGAAACTATGGAAACCTGTAAACAAGAAATACAGACCTTACTTAATAACCATATTATCCAAAAGAGTAAATCACCATGGTCTTGTCCTGCTTTTTATGTCAACAAAAATGCAGAGATAGAAAGAGGAGTACCTCGTCTAGTTATTAATTATAAACCACTTAATACTGCCCTCGAATGGATCCGATATCCAATTCCTAATAAAAAAGACCTCATTAATCGATTACATAATGCCACAATATTTTCAAAATTTGATCTAAAAAGTGGATTCTGGCAAATCCAAATCCATCCAAAAGACAGATACAAAACTGCCTTTACAACACCCTTTGGCCATTATGAATGGAATGTAATGCCATTTGGTCTAAAAAATGCTCCAAGCGAATTTCAAAATATAATGAACGATATCTTCAATCCGTTTAGCCATTTTATTATCACCTACATTGATGACGTACTTGTCTTTTCTAAATCTATAGATGAACATTGGAAACATTTAAAATCATTTCTACAAACCATTAAGCACAATGGCCTAGTTGTTTCTGCTCCAAAAATTAAATTATTTCAAACAAAAATCCGGTTTCTAGGATACCATATATATCAATCTACTATAACCCCAATAGATAGAGCTATCCAATTTGCTGATAAATTTCCAGACGAAATTACTGATAAAAACCAATTACAAAGATTTTTAGGATCATTAAATTATGTATCTGAATTTTACAAAAATCTCAAACCACTATGTCAACCATTATTTGAAAGATTAAATAATAACCCACCGGTTTGGACAATAACCCATACAAATATTGTACAACAAATTAAAACATATGTCAAAACCTTACCATGTTTAGGCATTCCATCATCTAACTCATTTAAAATAATACAAACTGACGCCTCTGACATAGGTTACGGTGGCATCCTTTTGCAAAAAATTAATACAACATCTCCTGAACAAATAGTTAGATATCATTCAGGAATATGGAACAAAACACAAAATAATTATAACACCATTAAAAAAGAAATTTTAGCACTTGTATTATGTATCTCTAAATTTCAAGATGACATCTTAAATCAAAAGTTTTTAATTCGCATTGATTGTAAAAGTGCAAAACATATTTTAGAACAAGATGTAAAAAATTTGGCTAGCAAGCAAATTTTTGCCCGCTGGCAATCAATATTAAGTATATTTTACTTTGATATTGAATATATTAAAGGAAACCAAAATTCTGTTCCTGATTTTCTTACAAGAGAATTTTTATTAAATTAAACCCTTTTCTTTTCTTGCAGCAATGACTGATAAAGCCAAACAAGACAGCAAGAACAAAAACCCACAACAACAGTTGACTCTAACTACTAGTGCTATGGCAATACCACCAATAGAGTTAGTTAATAGGTATCAAGTCCTTAACCCTCACCCTATTAGCAAATATAACCTTAGGTCTTCAGCCTTAGCTTATCCTCCAATATCCCAAAACTACACACCAGTCAACCAAATAGTTGGTTCGTCATCTCAACCAATTACCCCTGCCAAAACAGTCTACTTTCCAAAAGCACAAGTTCAAAATATTTTCTACATTGAACCTTCCTTTCCAAAAAATCAGACCCCGAATGATTTGGCCCAAAATTATTTTCCTACAAATTGGCATTTCATACCACAACATCCAGAAAAATCTATCCTTTACTATAAAGCTATTTTAGAACAAACCCAATCTGTTGTTATCAAACAGGTTTTTGATGCCAAAGACCAAACTACAATTAATTACCAGCAATTTTATATTCATAAAATTATTAACATTAATGAATGGGGGCATCCTTCTACCCTTCATGAAATTCAAAACATGGGTCTACATTTTAATTATTACGACTACATCAATGCTTGGTCTTATACTCTATTCCATGAAAATGAAAAATTTTCCCACTCCTGGTTTTTCCAATTTGACCAAAACTTCAACTCTCCTTTTCCAACTTGGTTCCTTCGCTGGTGGGCCCAAATGGGGGCCTGTGATGAAATCATTCCACCACCTCTCTTAGATCAAGTTGATTATTTCTATTCCAAACAAAAACTCCATAATCACCTCCAACAATTCCCAAAACTTCTTCTTTTTGTTGCCAAGTATAAAGTTGCATGGATTTTCAAATGGAAATACGTTATTTCTGACAACATCCTCTGCCGCCAGTTCCTGGTTAAATGGTGGCCCAAATTCAATATCCAACAAGTTATTGACAAAGTTCAAGCTGATTATAAAATCAGAATTCCAACTCCAGTTCAAATAAATGATCGACCACCATCCCCCTATATGATCTCCAATATCAAACTCGACAGTCCAACAACCAGCTCTCCCAAACCCAAGGCACCAAACCAAACAATCATTAAATTAGCCCAACAACTTATTTCCCAGGCTGCTCAAAATCCAGACAAAGATGCCAGCAAAGCATTACTCCAAATAGCCACGGATATGCTCAGCCAAAGTCAAGACATCGAAGACTCAACTTCCTCAACGCCAGAAATGAATCCTTTTGATTCTTTATTCCAAGACTCCCAAGATCCAAATGAATTATAAATAACATTTTCTCTATTTTGCAGGATCAATATCTGATAAAGTCATTACACCTCAATTATCACTCACTGATAGTTGCAGAGAATCAATTATCCCCACTGGATAATGGTGAAAGCGTGCGTTTAATATTGTCCAGTGTTTTCAAATGAATCACCCCGACATCGAATTTGAGCGTGCCATCACTCCTCTTATCACTTGGGATGAAAATAATAGCAGGCGACAAATTCGTAACCAATTACATGATTATTGGACGCAGTTCTTATTCCAACCAAACACCAAAGTCAATATCAAGTTTTGGATTCTACGCATGAATCGTCTCCTAGCTTTCTATGAGAAAACTGCGTATTCCAACCCAATCATGAATAGCAAAATGATATTTCTCAGTGAAGGTGAGAAGACTGATTATTTTTGGTTCAAGTTCGTAGTCAAAAGATTACGGAACAAACTCAAGTTATTGTCAAGACCATAACAAAGCATCTCCAGCTTTACAAGATTCCTTCAATATCAATCACATGTAGAGCAACAAATCAAGACCAATGATCACGATCTTTTACAATCTCCTTTTTTCTCCAAAGTCAAAAGCAGCATTATTTTCCACAAATGAACAAGACCTTCGCATGGGACTCTCTTTTCCACAACAACTACAAGACAAAAGCAACATCTTGCCATATTCCGTGAAGAAAGAATGACGAAAAGAGCACCTCCAAGTCAAAAGCACTATCATGACCTCTTCCACCGACAGCAACAAATGATCAAGACCTACGAACTCCAACGAAACCTTCAGAGTCAAAAGTAAAATTATTATTTTACTTTCCCACCGAAAGCAAAAGCCAACTACAGCAAAATCAAATGGCTCTATCTCACACGACAGCAAGCTCCACATGGGAAACCACTTTCCCACCAAAAGCAAAAGCCAATTTCAATATTTCAATGATTGTAAACAGGAATCCTTATTCTATAAAAGGACCCTCAAATTAGTTAGTTCAGCATCTTTCGAAAATTGTATCTTTCAATTTCTGAAATCCTCTCCTCCTCTCCTCCAGTTGTAATCCCTTCTCATCTCTCTTCCCCTGGGAATATCTCTCCCAACTCTCCTCCAATTCTCCAAGTAGCTTTCAAGTAAGATTTCATGATTTCAATATAATGATTTGAATTTAGTTTTCAAATTGCTTGTTTAATCTACTGCATTACCATGGCCGGTTCTACCGCCCTTATTATACTGCATTTATTATGGCTGGTTTAACCGCCTCAATTATACTCTGTTTAATTTAAATATCTTATATCAGATCCCTTACCATGTCTGTCCCCGCTTCCCCCTCCCTGATACCATAAGGGAGGGGTAGAAGGATGTATATACATTACTTGTAATGTATATACATATATACATATGTATATATACATATATACATGTATACATATGTATACATATATATGTATACATATGTATACATATCTATATATATATATATATATATATATATATATATATATATATATATATATATATATATATATATATATATACAGGGCACTTCTAGTCTGGACTCCGGACTTCCGAACCTCGGTGATCCAAATATTTTTTTGACCATCCGATCCGTCCGATGTGTTCAGAAGGTGTTTTCATATACAGTTTTTGCGAAAACTGCTTGGATCAAGCCCTTCCCGGTATTTTTTTTTTGAAGATTTCCTGCGTGGACCCTTGAAAACACCTTTTGAACACATTGGACGGCTCGGATTTTCCAAAAATAATTTGCAACACAAAAAAAATCATTTTTTCCTTATTTACGGGAGGTGTGGACTAGAAAATCCGGCTATATAAATATATATATATATATATATATATATTTTTTTTTTTGTCTCTTAATTTTACTAATGGTCATCATGTATTTGTGGTAATGGTGGAGTGGTGATTGGGAGGTGGTGAGGGTGGTGGCGAGGTGGCGGTGGCAGTGGAGTAATGGTGATGGTGGAATGATGGTGAGTTGTGGTGGCAGTAGAGTAATAGTGGTGCAATGGTGGTGGTGTAGTGGTGGTAGTTTGATGGTTATGGCGTAGTAGTGGTGGTGGTGGGTTGGGTGGAATGCTAGTGGTGGTGGTGGTGTATGAGGAGGAGGAGGAGTGATGGCGGTGACATGACAATAGTGGTGGTGGTATGTGGGTAACAGTGATAGTGGCGGCGATGGTGCAATGGTGGTGGTTGTGGTGGTAGCGGCATGGCGGTGGCAGTGGTTGTGCACTGGTGGTGGTTGTGGTGGTGGCTGCGGCGTGGCGGTGGTGGTGGTTGTGGTTGTGGTAGTGGTGGTGGTGGTGGAATAGTGGTGGTGACAGCGGCGGAGGCAGTGTGATGGTTGATTGTAAGACATAGGAATTCAGCCACGATTAAGTAGCTCAAAGCCACTTAATTTTTATCAATTTTTTAGCCTACATTTTAAGTGGCACTTAATATATTAAGTAACATAAAATGTGATTATCAAACCTACTTAATGACTTATTACTTAATTGATTCAGTTTTAAGTGCTGAATCTGTGTTATCAAACAAGGCCAAACTTAAACAATTAAGCTCTCCTATGTTTCTTAATCCAAGATACCGAAATTAAACGGAGCATAAGGTGGGATCATAGGAGGTACCAGTGTACTACAATCCTACATGCATGCTAAATTAAGCATGGGATGATAAATTTTATATCGTGAAGACATTATGTATTACATTCACATATCGTATTGTATGGAATCATTAATCCGACATCTCAAGAAGATTAATCAGTGATGTCACACTTGTATAAATGCACCGGTATAGAACCAGATTTGAACTAAAACTCATAAAGTCATCGTTTTAGACCCCCAAATGCGAATGTTGAGATGGTTGTGTGGTAAGACTAGATCACGAAACAGGATTAGAAATGAAACAGTTCGTGAAATAGTAAGTGTAGCACCTATAGAGGAGAAGTTGAGGGAAAATAGGCTAAGGTGGTTTGGGCATGTCTATCGAAAACATGTAGATACAATAGTTAAGAGAACAGATATGATAGCTTTAGATAGTAACGATAGGAGAGGAGGGGAAACCCTATATTGACTTTAGATGCGGTTGTGTATTAACCTCCCTTTTTCATTCTTAATTCACTCGAAATTTAAACCTTAGTCAACTTCTCAACAGTTAAAACCCTCTGTAGACACCCCGATTTTGACCCGAGATTCTTATCAAGCATTCCCGATGATGAAATAGACCAACCGTGAACACCTTAAAGTTAAGAAAAGAGCTTGGACTTCTCCAAAAACCTAAACCACTCCAAACCACCCCCAAATAACCCAAGCCACCTCAAATGACCAAAATACCCTTCAAAATACCAAAACAAACCATAACCAACCATAGTGCTCAAAGGGGCTTGAGCGCTCAAACCCCCTGTTTGAGCGCTCAACCTCTGTCCAGCCTGTCGGTAGCAGAGCATCTAATGATGAGATTTCAACTGAATAGCTGCCACTCAACCGTTTTTCTGTTGCTCGCATGCAACTGATAGACCCCAGGGTAGGCCATAATTGCTTCATTAGACCCTCTACTTCAAATCAATGCACTTCACCCCCATTTCACCCTATAAAAACCCTCCTTCTACACCATTTAGAGAGGTTAGACACCCACATATTCTGAGCTATCTCTCACTCTCTCTAAACACTACATTTCCAGCAACCCTCAACCCATTTTATCCACCACTCCAAGCTCAATCTCCTTTTGATTAATCAAACTCATCCTTACCCATTAAACCCTCTCACTAGAATATACCATCATCTACTCGAAATCAACCCAAGCCACTATATATCTATCATATTCTATCCAAGACAACCCACATTGCTCATACAAACACAACCATAACCCAATCATCCATCAAATCTCCAAGTCCAAGCTTTGATCAAAACCAAAAGGTAGAAATCCATGTAAAGAGTTACGGTTTGGTACCCCTGAGGGAGACCAGTGTGTTCATGGGGGTTCTATATACCTCTAATGGACCCACGAGGTCTTAAATATGCAAGAAAATGATCTTTGAAAACCCCAGCTCCAAACAGGTTGAGCGCTCAAGGCTAGGCCTGTGAGCGCTCAAACCCTTTTTAGTATTGTTTGTGTTTTCGTGGCTTCTGGTCATGTTCTATCTGGAAAATGTCATTTTTATGGCTACTGGTTGGTTCAATAAGTTTTAAATCAGTTTATCTTGTTTTTGATCATCGATCAATGAACCCAAAAGCCATAAAAAGTGATCTTTCATCATCACCAATCCATTGATCATCTTATTTCATGAATAAAACAGTGTATTTCACTCATCCAACTATGATCAAAAGGTTTTAAGTTCATATCAACCTCAATGGATGATCGGAAATCACAGAAGCTCACAACCCTTAGAGGGGGCTTGAGCGCTCAAGGCCATCACTACGAGCGCTCAAACCTTGCTCAGTTTTGAAGATGAATCTTCTTTACCTTTCAGCTCTGTGTTCTGTTTTCAGTTTGTGAGGTGTGTGCATGTGTGTGTGTGTGTGTTGATGTTTGGCTAAGCCAACCTTATCTCAAAGTGTGTGTGTGTTGGTGATGTTTGGCTAGGCCAACCTGATCTCCTCTCTCCCTCTCATTATAATCATGCTTATGGGTAGTCTTACGTTTATTCTCTACTCACATGGACACCTCAAGTTTATTTTATTCATGTTGAAGGAATTTCAATGCATTATGTATCGTCATATATCATGTTGAACCAGTTTGTGGTCCAGATGAGAGCAGTATGTTGCAGAAACACTCAAATCCAGGAGACGGCTTGAGCGCTCAATACATCTCTTTGAGCGCTCGAACTACCTTCTGGGCCACTCAAATCATTTTCTTAGTTCAGCCTGTCCTTGGCACCTTGAGTGTTCTGCAAAGTTTCAAAACAAAGAGTCTTTATCCCTTTTGTACTGTTGGCCTCCTTTTGGTTCATAAATTAGTTTAAACCCGTGATCATGTGATTATGCCATTCTGTCCAGTGAGTTAAATGATGTTTTTTTGAACAAACAATGGGAATCGGAACATGTTTTCTCCAAACCAAAATCATCAGAAGCATCATAAGCATGTTTGAGTTGAGAAGAGGTTGAGCGCTCAATCCTTCTATTTGAGCGCTCGAGCTCTTAACAGAGGGATCAGATTGGCTTTGTTTTATGTTGACTTGTGGTGTTGCTGTTGATCATTTTGTCACTATTCTGTATATCCTTATATTATCCCTGGTTGTTTGATGTTTTTGTTTGCATATCATCATCGTTCATGTAGATTCACGAAGCACATGCATACACCGTAATCCACCATTTTGTTTATCATTGCCATTGCGTGGCTCCCATTCCCATTCCCCGTACTTGCTCAAAGTTGAATCACAAACACTTTTCATAATCCCACAAAAGTCAAGTAGAGACCGGTCTTCGAACTTGGCGAGGGGGGTGCCGTAAAACCCTTCCCCTCTCGTAACTGAGCCTCCGAACCTAAGATAGTATGGTGATGACGGGCCAGTAACCCTTATCCATTGAATGAGGCATAAGTCAGTCGATGTTCGGTTCCTCGGGGACAATCCGCTAAAACCCGGGTGGCGACTCCGAATCGATATCCCTTCCGAAGGTGCGTCCACACCCTCATAAAATTTAGCTAGTCCGTCGTAGTGATTATCCACTCAATAAACTAATAACAACTTATCAATTCATAAGTAGTCATATTTTTTTTTTTATCAAAAGCTACCATTTCATTTTCAACCATCCCATTGGAGATGCTTACTGGTCTAGTGGGGTAAATCTTTATTGGGTCTTGGTAACCTCGTCTATTACGTGGAGGATAAGACATATGTATGGGCTAGATCTATGGACACCTATTTTGCACTTCTCATTTGACACCCCATCTCAGGCCTTAAAATCAAGGGCTAAGATTAAAACTTTAAAAAACCCTCCCAAGCTCATGTGCCCTCCCCCTTAAAACACACTCAAATGTTCGACCGACGATGCCCTACCCCACGCGCCACTTCTGCTTCTGAATGAAGATCTGAGGAGTGGTGGGCCCGTGGAGTCTGATTTCGCCACCGGCCTGATATATATACTATATGGATTTTGTTAATGCGTGCCCCCAAGGCACATGATAATGTTCATTAAATAAACGTAATTAAATTCACTTTTGTTAAAAATAGTAAAAGTGTTTTACATTAACTCATTTGTTTCCATGGGAAATCTAAGTTTGAAATATAAGTCATAAACTACTTTTAACAAAAGTGATTTTAATTAGGTACATTTAATGGACATTATCATATGCCTTAGGGCGCACATTAAAAAAATTAAATATTGATACACATTTTACTGATATTAATATATTTTTAAGGATATCAATACACTTTTCTCAAATATTAATATACTTTCTATATATTATTCTCCGCTGTAAAAGTTGAAGTTGGCATTTTCCATATTTATTTTTATTTTCTGAACATCATAGTGACAAAACCTCCGTTTAAAAATTAAAAAAAAAAAAAAAAAGGTGGTCCAGGCGCCAAAACGCCTTATCTTCGTCCTCTATTTTCTGCGCTCCCTTTATCTACATCAATTCAAACTCCACTTCAATGGCAGCAACAATTCACCATGCCTTCTCCAGTCTCAGCGCCATCAAATTCCGAGGCACCAAACCCCGGACCGGTCCCGAGTGGCGTAGAGTCGGGGCGGCGAGACCGGTCCGCTGCCAGGTCGCCGTCGGCGAGAACCGGCGGGTCAGGGTTCAGAACGGGGACGATTCGATCGAGATTTGCAGAGTCTTGAACGGGATGTGGCAGACGAGTGGCGGGTGGGGAAGAATCGACCGAGACGACGCCGTCGAGGCCATGCTCCGATACGCCGACGCCGGCCTCTCCACCTTCGACATGGCCGATCACTGTAACTCAACCCTCTCTCTCTCTCTCTCACTGTAATTGTTTTATTGTTTGGCGCTTACTGAGTGGACTGTGTTTGCATTTTCTTGTTGTTGGCTGTGACTCTATCTCACATTCTCACTTACTTTTCATTTTTAGCAATGAATGTAGTTATTACAATTTCTGTTTGTTTGAAGAATGTGAATTTAAGTAGATTAAGAGTGAGAGGAGAGTTCTAAAGAGAGAAATGGGCGGTGGCCCTTCTCCAAGCTTCGCCCCTGGCGGCCGATCCACACCCCCTCCGCACCCCTTCCACCCGCCTACCCGACCTTCCTTCCGACTCGCCGATCTTCTCTATGGCTGCACTTCTTTGGCATTCGGAGACTCCCCGTGGTGTACAATCCTCTCCGTTTCGATATGAGTGACCATGTCCGATTTTTGGACCGGGGGATCCGGATCTAGGGTTTCCAAATCCGGACTCCTGACGACGTTGGCGGCGGCAACGGTGGGTGACAGCTCCGCTACTTGCTCCGGCGTTCTTTATTTTCCTACACTTTTTTGTATTTTTCTTTGTTTTTTTGTTGTTAGTTTTGTAAGTGGTTTTGGCCAGCCGTTAGTTTTGTAGGTAGTTTCGCAGCCCCGGTCTTGTTTGCCGGTTTTGGCCGGTGTGTTTTTTTTTTATGCTTCCTTACAATTGACACGAGTTGCATAAATTTCTATTTTTTTCTTTACTTTATGCATTTTTGTTGGTACACACAAAACTAGTGGAGCTGAATTTTTGAGGTGCATAAAAAATCGTAATCTAATTGCAACACATGGTAGAGAGCTGGGACATCAAAGCAGATAGGATGAAAAGCACAAATAAAATTGAGATTTCATCTTTCATGCTCTTTAGCCAAAGCACATGCACTTAACTACATTCTAGTGCTCTCTCTCTCTCTCTCTCTCTCTCTCTCTCTCTCTCTCCATATTCTAGGAATGGCAGAGCTCTTGAACTACTCCTTCAGCAAATTCCCGTTCAATTCAATCAAAACAAGTTCCAACAGAGTCCCTGAGATGAGGAAACTTTCTTTAAGACCAATCCAATGTGTGGCAACTGAAGATGAGCGGCGTGTTGTAGTTAAGAATGGGAAAGATTCATTGGATATTTGCAGGGTTGTTAATGGAATGTGGCAGACTAGTGGTGGGTGGGGAAGAATTGAACGAGATAGTGCGGTTGATGCGATGCTTAAATATGCTGATTCTGGGCTAGCTACATTTGATATGGCTGATATTTGTAAGACACCCATGAGGAAAAAAAAAATTGATATATATATTGTCAGCTTTGCTACGCAGGTTTGATTATCAAAAAAAGATTCTGCTAGACAGGCTTGATTGCTTGGTTAATTCAAAGATAAACGTGATTGTAATGCCCCATATAGGCCACTAACCCAATAACTTGTTTGATCCTATCTGCGTGTAAGATGCTTAAGAGAAACTGAGAAAGTTCTTAATTGTAGTTTACATGGTTCTTTATATATAGCCAAGATCACCTACCTAGACTTTCAATGTGGGTCGTGCTCTTACAGAGGTTGTGGCATCTCTCTGATTAGTTGTGTTGTTTTGATGGATATGCCACCAACTTCTATTTCTTGACTTTTCTTGCATTAGTCAATATCTGAGATCGGTCTTTTGAATCTTCAACAAACAACTTTTGAACCTTTACCACTCATCATTCTTATATTATAGTGCATTATTATGCAAAATTGTATTTGTTCAATGATATTGACAAATTGTGGGAAAGAACCTATGAGGCTATGACTAATCTTTAGCAGGCTTTTTATAATTTTGTTGACTTCACAGATGGACCTGCCGAAGATCTTTATGGCATCTTCATTAATCGAGTCCGTCGCGAGCGTCCACCGGAGTTCTTGGAGACTGTCAAAGGGTGAGTTACAACCCTAATTAATTTGATGTTAAAGTGGTTTTTTTATTCTCTATACACTGTTGAATGGGTCTGTTGCATAGAACCAATTTCATGTTCATCTTAGCATACATGTAGGACCAAGATTATAACTCTAGTAAGGAGAGCATATAACGAATTGTTGAGGCATCACTGTATTAGTTGGATTTTGCCCCAATCATCACACATTGTATTTTGTTCTGCAGTCTTACCAAATGGGTGCCACCACCAGTTAAGATGACAAGTACGTATGTTCGTGGGAACATCAATGTCTCACGAAAGAGAATGGACGTTGAAGCCTTGGACATGCTTCAGTTCCACTGGTATTGGGATTCTCCGCGCTCTTATGTTTGTAAACTTTGCACACATTCGCTCACTTGCGCTGTCCCCGATCAGCACGCCCTAGCCCCAGGCCTTTTAGTTCAATCTCTAATTGGGTTTTGAACTATCTAGTTGAATGGACTCCATCCTCGTAGAAAGAACCATTCCATAATGGGGATAAGAGAAATATTTTATGATATAAATTTTGTTTGATGTGTTGGTAGTGTTGTAAAGATTGTGTCAATTGTATCTGCTTCCTTTGACGTGGAAAGGAAGCTGCTCTTCATCATTGTGAGAGTTTGAATTTGTTTAAAGTGTCAATAGTCAATACAGCTCTGTACCAATACTAGGAGTAGGTTCTTGGAGATTGTACCATCTTCTCCATATCTTGGAGTTTCAATGAAATGCAGCTTTGATAGTAGGTGCCAGATGGAGTAATTTTTTGTTCAATTTTCTTTACTCCACTTCAAATCTTGATTATATCTACTAGACCAATGAGCTGAACGAGTTCTTTATAATTTTGTATGACAAATTTTCGTTATGTAATGAGACCATTTCAACATAATTGAAATTTGAGATAATTAAAATTCATCCTTTCATGAATCTGTGTTCAGATGGTAATGATTAATGAAGTATCTATCTCAAGCCATAGGGGCCTTGAGCTAAATGCTTTGGTCACTGACGAGAATTCCTTTCGACTCTGAGCTCTTATCTTGGCTAGATCGTATTATGTCAAGTATCCATACTTATTTGAACAAAATTGTGTGGTTTCCTTGCTGACTTCTGTAGCTTCGACTCGAAACAGGTGGGATTACGCTAATACTGGCTATATTGATGCTCTGAAACACCTTACAGATCTCAAAGAAGAAGGTTGCTTTTATTTCATTTTACTTTCCATTTGCTTGAGGTAGCCCAAATTGCTTGATTAGACTAGATTACTTCAGTGGTGGACATGCAGGTAAGATCAAGACTGTTGCTTTGACTAACTTTGATACGGAGAGGTTGCAAATAATCTTGGAGAATGGGATTCCAGTTGTTAGTAATCAGGTAATTAGACAACATTTAGTTGTAAATTTTGTACATATCCACACGTAGCTGTGTTTGATCCTTTTGTGGATGGAAGTTCTCCGCTGCTATCTTGTTATGTTTTTCTTTCCTTCCTAGCGTAATTAAATCCCTCCATGATTCCAAACATAGCCCTAGCATACTCATTTGGTGAGGAATGTATGTTCGTTTTTCAGGTGCAACATTCCTTTGTTGACATGCGTCCACAACAGAAAATGGCAGAACTGTGTCAGCTTACAGGAGTAAAACTTATAACGTCTCTCTCTCTCTCTCTCTCTCTCTCTCTCTCTCGTGTTAGTCAATTACCATGGCTCCATCTACAACATTCTTTATTGTTGTTTCTATTGAAATGAAATGAAATTCATTCCCGTTCCCACATTATAGGTATTAATGGGCATCTTTTGAATATCTATATTTGATTATGACCATTCCAATTGAAGTTTTTTACATCCCATGCTCATTGGCTTTCCCCTTTTAGAAAAAACTTACTAAACGAGTGTCAGAGGTTTCCAGTTTTATGTTCAAAAGTGGGGAGACATTGTACAGCCTCTTGTATACGGTACATGTTGGTCTAAACTGTATTGATTATGCTGATTTTATTGTTTTACACCCCTCTAATATGCAGGTATGGAACAGTAATGGGTGGATTATTATCGGAGAAGTTCCTTGACACCAACTTAGCTATTCCTTTTGCTGGCCCTCCTTTAAACACTCCTTCCCTTCAGAAATACAAAAGGGTATGGCTTCCAAATGCAATGACAGTCTTGGATTCATGAGCAAGATATTGTTTGTTTTGTGAAGAAGGAATATGAGGGACTTGTGCATTAAAAATCCGTCAGGAAGTCGATTTCAAGATATATCTGTGTATATATAATACTGGGTGGAAGTTGCACAAGAATGAGGTTTGAGGGTTAAACCAAATTGCGGTCCTGAAGAAAGAACAGAAAATAAAGGGCCCTCATCTCTACTATTTATCTAACATCTGCCGTTGTTCGAGAATCCTTCAAAATAATCAACTATTTCACGATCAGTTTGGGGGAATGATTCTCAAAACGTTAGACCTCTTTGCTGCATCATTAGGTTGTATACGAGACTCGGTCACAAAATATTTTTAAAATCCTAGCATGGTGTTTATAGTAAGCAAGGAAGTGCTATAGATAAAGTCAATTTTCTTGTTAATAGTCAGTAGTCACAAGTGGTAGTAATTTACTTGTTTATTGACTTGCACATTTTATGGAATTGACTATATCTATGTGCATGAAGATGGTTGATGCTTGGGGAGGATGGAGTCTCTTCCAAACTTTGCTTCAAACCCTTAAAAAAGTAGCTACCAAACATGGTGTTTCTATTCCAACTGTTGCCGTGAAATACATTTTAGACCAGGTAAGTCCATTCCCCTGCTAGATTCAATGTTTCGATTTCAAAATCCTATCAATCCTCAAATTTTTTGCTTCTTTTCGTAACTTGTCATATGCCTTGATGGGAATTGCAGCCGGCAGTGGCAGGGTCAATGGTAGGCGTTAGGCTTGGCCTGTCGGAGCACATCAAAGACGCAAATGCAGTGTTTTCACTTGTGCTCGACGAGGAAGATGTAGACAGCATACGAGAAGTACAGAAGAAGGGGAAAGATCTGATGAGAATAATTGGGGACTGTGGAGATGAATACAGACGTGCGTGATTTCCTCTCTTGCATGGTTTGGTCACTCCTTTTTTGTTAGTAAACTGAAAAGCGTTGTATAAGTTTACCCCAAAATTTCAGCGGAAGAAGTGCCAAGAGTATAGGCGGTGTTAGTGAACGTTATACATCTGTAAGCTAAAGCCTTCATTGTGTACTTATCCAGAGCCGGCCCAGGGGTAAGCCCAACAAGCATCCAGGCTTGGGCAACCCCCGGGCTGGAGCAACCAAAAAAAAAAAATCTCAGGTTAAATATAAATTTTAAAAAGTTTCTAGGATTGGCGCAAGGCATCATCTTGGCTGCGTGGTAAATCCGTAAATGGTTCCATCCTTGATCTGCATTGCTTGAGTTCGAGTCACTAATACCGCATATCTACTTTTGCCTTTTGAGCCTTCCTTTCCCTTTTACTAGAGGCTGGGGCACACGCAATGCGTGTGCACGTCGAACTTTGACATAATTGTTTGATTGTGTGTGCATCACATTACCTTTTACATGGCAAAAAACAACAATGGAAATAAATATCCCTATATTTATGCACTACATTATCATGGCCTGCACATAATTAAATCATACATTACCACGCTAACGCCGTTGTCGCTGCCTCTTTTCCCACCATTTAGGAATAACTCGTAAATTATTCCTTCTTCCATTCCGTTGTACCTTAGAATCAGTGGAAATATTACTAATTAGTGAGCAATATTCAGAGCAAATTATCTAAAAGATATACCTCTCGAACTTGTATGTGCAAGTCAAACTTTGTGGAAAAAAAATATGCACCAAAGATTTCAGTTTATCGTTTGATCGCATGTGCATTATCTTCTTTTTTTTTTGGACAAATAAACTGCAGTAATAAACAAAATGATTGGCACATATTTAATTGAAAATATAAGCACACAAACTGTGCATTTTCTTTTTCCTTAGGAAACAAAAAAGCAGAAGAGAGAAATTGGAACAAAGAGGTTTTTATGATACCCAAACAAAATCTGAAGGCGATAGATTTGTGGAAGGTGATAAATTTGTAGACATCCGATGCCGTTAGAATTCCGATGACACTAGTCGAAACAGTTGTTGAGGTCCTTGAGGATGCTTTGTAGGATTGACGCAGAGAATTGGGACACCAAAGGAGAAGAAGGGGTTGCTGTTGAGAAAAGAAAATGGACGTGTGCAATGAGATGAAAAGGAAAGAGTTGGTTACTGGATGGGGCACATGAACTGCAGCAGTTACTTATTTGAAGAGTAGTTTTACTAATTGGAAGTTGAATTCCACGTTTTCATTTTTGAGGGGTAAAAGGAGTTAATCACACAATTATTAACGTGGGGCTTTGTGGCAGTTGAGGACCCGTGGGTTTACCATTTTACCCGAGCAGTTTCTTCTGGCATGCTTTGGTAACATCTTTTTTAGGGGCAAAAGAGGGAAACACTTTTGTGACAGAGCTTCAAAATTGGGTTACACCAAACTTGTGCTCTCCCTTTCTATATTAGAATAGATTAATTTACCTATGTTTGATATCTATGACTCCTTTTTTTTTTCCCCAATCCACAATTTTTATGAAACCACACTACTTAATTACTTTGTTAAAAATTTTCCATTTAACTAACACAACAGTAATGTAGAAATGATATTTTCTTACATTGAATTAAAAAAAAATCCCAACGGTGGAAATTTTTAGAAAATAAGCGAGTAAACACGGTTTATTATTATTTTTTTCTCCCAAATCATATTTAAAATATGAAGCAAACTTTCTTATTTTTTGCAATACAATCTCCTACAATCTTTTTACATTTACTCATTTATCTTTTTACATTTTATCCATTTATCATTTTATTTTGAATTATTGTATTCTAAATTTTTTAAAAAGAACTTTTGAAGATGTAGGAGACTTAATATTAGGAGTTCAGCACTACATGTTATAGTTGCTTCAATGGAGAGAACTTTTTCTAAGTTGAAATTGAAAAAACTTACTTTTGTAATACGAGAGATAAAGTCGGCTATGATCTCAATTGCAAATGTGTTTTGAATAAGTTAGTATGATGATTCAATCGAACATGCTTAAAAATAATGCAATTAGAAGTTTTTTTCAATCGGGTCGTGCTCATCATGAAGCACTACAACCGGGGTAATATTTTTATTGTGATTTTTTTAATGTTGTTCAAGCTAAAAAAAAAAGTATGATGTAACCCCCTTTTTTTCACTTAATCGTAAGTGGGCAACCAAAATAAGAGTTGGGTTTGGGCAACCCAATTGTATGACCTTTTTTTTGCAATTTCAGTTCCAAACACACATGACAATGCTTGATGATTCCAATTTAAATTCAGAGTCATTGGATGTTTATGAAATGTTGAATATGTTGCACGTAAGTTAATTCGGACGCCTTAAATTATAAAAGAGATAAAATGATAAGTTAGATGATATGCCGAATCGTTGAAATTCCATTTTCGAGGAGCAAGGTGTGTTATGCTTTGGTCACAACAAGCTCCACGAATCCATGCCACTAGCTATGCTACGTCTCAGTTTTAGAACCTTAAAGATATCACGACTCAAATGACTTCGTTTAGCCAAATAATTTATGTTTGTATGGAAATATTAAATTGGTGCAGTTTATTACTAGTGTTTTTGATAGGTACTACTTAAATCACATCGTTTGGATGAGAGAACTGAAAATCCAATCATAAACGCATTATAATTAAATTTATAAAAATTTAATTTTACAAATAGAGTAATATTTGAAAGAGAAAGAAAAATATTACAAAATAGGGTATTTATTAGAGTTCCATTTTTCTCATTTTTCCATTGTATTAATTATTTTTCATTTCTCTCCCTATTAACCAAACCAAACACCCCACAGCCAAACAATGAAACAATCCCTTGTGGCCAGACACCCCACTGTTGCTTCAACTTCCAGCCTCCAGCCTCCGGTGTCAGTTCGGCACTAAACGCCGCGGTAACCTCTCTCTCTCTCTCTCTCTCTGTATATATTCTCATTTCCGCTGATGGGTTCCCTGGTTTTAACATTTCGTGTTTTAGCCGTCAAATTGTAGAACGTCTGATCCACCACTCAATTCGACCTTGGGTCGCTGCGGTTGAAAACAGATAGCAGCCATGGATGGTATGTGAAACCTAAACACACCCATATGTATTTCTGTTGGATACATGTAATTTATTCTGCATCCATCACTTTGATTTAAGTAAATTGAATAACTCACCTTAGTTTCAGAGCATGATGTTTTCGCTTTTGGTTGTCAAAAACCCAGAAAGAATAATTCGGAAACACTGACCAATCACCAATGTTAGCCCGTTATTCACAAACCTGACAAAAGTTAGCAACTCGTTTGAGAAAAAGAATGGTTCTTTATTTTATTTGGGTTTTGATTATAGTAATCAATCGCTAGTTAATGCTATTCAAATAGAGAGCAAGCAACCATTGTGATCTTTTGAGTTATTTAAGCTAGAATTAGCAAATAGTCGGATGATCCATATGGGTTTTTGTAATAATTAGAAATCGTGATAAAGTTTCACTACGGAGACCCACCCCCATGGATTCTGTTGATTTCTCGAAAAAAGGTTTTTCGAATGGCTGTAGAGCCCCTTGTTGCTTATTCTTTGAGAATTTTTTGTATGCCAAAATTTTCTGTAAAAAGACTTTAGGGCTTAATATTAAGAATTTAACGTCCTGATATTGCCTATTTAAGGGTGGTGTGGACATTGGACCCTGCAGTCCATTTGAAGTTCCTCTATTTTGGCATGCTCAGTTTTTTATTTTAAAGTTTTGTTTTTTCCCCTTTTAAGGCGAACTACTGCATGTTGGGTGTGTTTTTTCGGTGTATATTTTTCTTCTCTTCCTCGCTGTGGTTGTGTATCAGTGTGCACAACGGCCTCTAGTATCAAGAAAAGAACAGAGGTTCCCTTGAAATGATTTTTTTCCTTCAGTCTCATTGGTTTTTTTTGTACAGATTTGGTCTGTTACTAATCAAAACTATAAATTCATGGATAAGTGGTTTAGGCTTGTGCCTTCAGGCTTACCCTTCTATGTTTTGCAATCACAACTTCAAAAGTAGGAAAGCAGTGTACTTATGAGTTGTTTCCCTTTTGTATGCTTTAGTTGATTCACAACCAATGATGGAGGAAACTATTTTGGTCGGTGACGACCTTATGATGGGGCCGCCATCACCAATCATTCCGCCCGAAATTGCCTCTCATGTATTAGAAGGTGTTGATTTGTGTGATGGGGTATTAAGGAACTTTTTTTTGTGTAAGTCCTTCCTTATTTTACCTTTCCATCTCCTTATCCGTGTTTTTCTTGTTTGCTTTTCTCTACAAAAGTGATAGTTGTCTTTTTTGGGTTTGTGTCGTAGGTTTGCAAATCCATGATATTGAGCCATTTTGTCAAGATGAGATTGTTGTATATAAGCAGTGTGCAGAGAAAAGGGTGAGATCATAATTGTTTTTACTTACTACTACTCTTAATGTGCTGCTTGGCCCAAAAGTAAAGGCTTATTGTATGCGTACTAGTAACACAGTTGGATTTACAGAAATAGTGGGAGCCTCGTGCATTTGGTCCCACTTTTATTTTTCTATAATTCTCTAGTTAGTCCGAACATCAACTTCTTGTAAGTGGAGGTCTTCACAATACATTGCAATTTTATCATCCGTCTTATTCAAGTTATTCATCTGACTTTAGGATAAGGAACTAAGGCAACGGCTTCAAGATAGTGAACACAAACTGGGGCTATCTATGCCTTTAGATGAAGCAAAGGACCGAGCTGCTCAACTTGAGTCAGAAGTCACATCATTGGATAGGTATTTATTATTGCGAGGATAGGTATTTATTATTGCGAGCAAGCATTAAAATACTACGAGGGGGTCATGTACCATTTTACTAATTGTGAAAGTTGTTTAAGACTTTAAGGTGCCATGATACCAGCAGATTCTCTATAATGTGACTTAGTTACCTTCCTTTTCTCTGTTTGCATTTGTTTTGTTTCTAGAATAGTATTCGTGTGATAAGAAATGCTACATCAAATGTTGATGTACCCTATGAACCATGCTACTTTATACAGAAATTTAGGAAAAAGAATAATTTGGCGGCAAAGAGGAAATATAGTTCATGTTCACAGGTGGTTGACAAGAGCTTTCTGCTATTGTAAACCTAACACCATCTTCCGCCCTTTGTGATGATACCCTGAGACTTATCTTCTAAGGAATGCTACAGCTTGCCTGTTTCTCTTTCACGTGTTGCATGTTTTAAATTGCAGTATTCCTTAAGATTGGTAGAGTTGCTAGATTGCAGTGATAAATGGGTGTTTTAATATTCTAGGCGCTTAATTCTGGCCAGTGGAATCGAAGGCATGGAAGGATTTCGACAGCGATGGAGTTTGCATGGCCGCCTCACAGATACCAAGTAAATTTTACACATCCATACATGGCCATGACACATGCATGCGTTAGTCTTTTCTTTATTCTGTATTGGCGTACTTGTATCTTCATTCAAGTTTTTATCTCAAGTATGGTATTTTCTTCCCACTGAATAACATTTGTGAAACGTTGGGCATTATTTTCTGTGGTTTTCAATAATCGATCAGGGGTTTTTGGTAGTTTGCTTAAATGCATCAGTACTGCTAACCTCAATGAGATTCCACTCTCTCTCTCTCTCTCTCTCTCTCTCTCTCTCTGTGCATTGGTATGAACCCTCTCAGATCATTATTGTTCTGCATGCAGGAGAAGGTTAGAGGCCTTGAAGCAGGGAATGGAGAAGAGAAAAAAGGATGAGCCAGTTGGAGGTTCTACAACCAAAAGATGGTTCTTTTGGTGAAACTTAATGCTGTCTTCTGGGTTACTGTGTGGGTATCTGCTCCTGTGATAGTAGCGAAAGTAGGAGGTTCTTCTTCATCATTCTTGCGGTAAGATCTGATTAAGCCATGTGGTGCACTGAACTGAAGGAGTGATTCATACTTTGTCTTGTCGGGAGGCTTAGATATCCGTAATGTATGCTATGTTCAGTTGTAGCCAATAGGGGTTTTCCAATGTATTTAGCAAGGACTCTTCTCATTGGTCAACCGTTAGTACAAGTATGCAATTTCTTTTGTTTTCATTTAGCTATGGTATTCCTAATTTTTATTGTGGGTTGATTATGCCTGCTTCTGCTACCCTGTTCCGGGCTAGAGCTTACAATTTTTATGTTTAATTGAAAGGTCATTGCCAAATTTTGAAGTTGATTTGATTATGGTTCTATCTTTTACTGAACTAGCGGAAACCACCAACCAGGTTCGGATTGGGTGGTCGTGTTTTAGAGTTGTGAGTCGTAAAGTAACCCTTTTAGCGTCTTCTTGTTGCTAATCCGTTACTTTTGTGATAATCCCATTTCTTCTGATACAGCAAACTACCTACGACCTCTCCTGGACCCTACATGCTGTAAGAGGAAGCTTTAGAACATGAATATTGAAAATGCAGAGAGAGAGAGAGAGAGAGTCCCAAACACAGCGCAATGACATTTACAATTATAGTTTCTTCATCGAGCGAACATGGAAGAATTTCTCTGAAACTGAAGGAGGATGCTACATACTGTTGAATCAGATTGAACTGTTCGATTTCTATATCAAGCAAAAGAAATTACATGCAAATAAAAACCACCCCTATACAACTTAAGTAAAAATAAGACACTGAGCTAAGAAAAAGTTGCCTTGAGCAACCTATTAGGGCTGATTGAGTTCTACGTCAATTAGTGATTGCTTAAATTGCAACCTTATGTACAACAATAAACTTGAAGATTTGACACATGGGGCACAACCAAACTTCTGCAGCTTCATCATCTCCGTCTTCATAGTCAGAAGAAGCTTTATCATCACCGGTTAAATTGCGCCACTATTAGCCACATCCGCTCAGCTATTATACATTTGCCGTAATCATACATATATAACATTGAATCAACTCAACAGAGACCTACTCTGAGGGTTCAATTAATTTCAAGAATCCACGATGTACATTCTTGGAGTAACTGAAATTTCTGATGGATAGCTATGTTCAAGAAAACTTGCATTTTGTTGCGGAACTCAGACGTGTCTTCCTTACATCTAAATGATCCACCACAAGCACAGTGGTCGGATAAGTGTGCTGCTTTGACCTGGTTGCACTTCAGGCACACCAGGTCTTGTAGATGATAGAGGCGTTCTCTTTGGCGTACAATCTGAAGAAGAGCATTCTCCATTGCTTCACGGTCATAGGGCTGCCCACACTGTGGCACAGCGCAGCGCCACTCTTGAGCCAATAAGGCTCTGTCACGGCACAAGTCTAGGTCTCTGCAGTCGTTGCAGTAGCTGTAAAAACATGATTGGAATTAGTAACAACTTACAACTTTGAACGGTATGAATCTGATATTATGCGGGGAAGTATCTTTCTATAAAGGAGCAAAGTCTTGATAATAAGGGAAAAAACTCTAAGACACCCTTCGCCACCTATTTGGAAATAACTACGTTGGATCCATATCAAAGGGCGAGTAAGGGCATAAAACTTGGAAAATGTAGCATTTGAGCTTTCAAAAGGAAATGGTTTACAGACAGAACTTTCGTACTGGGTAATGCAAAACTCATCCAAAATGACGCAGCAGTGGTATTTTTTAAATTATGAGGAATAATTTATGTAACAGCAATCTAGACATATTCTGTGAGTCAAAATAATATGCAGCTGGTTGCCTTCTTACCTGCAAATGACATTTGGCAAAGTGAAGGATAGACCCTGATCTTGAAATTCTGCCTCTGGAGCGAACTCCCTCACATGCACATATTTTAGGAGATTCCTCCTCATGATCTGCATGGCATAATAAATCATTACACTAGTAGGAGTAAAAGCAAGTAAAACTGATTTAGCGCAATCCAGCAGTCACAAGAAGTATAGCTTCTCAGGACAATAAGAAACAGCAAAAGATTTTGCAATTAAACATACTTTAGAAGACAATAAGTTAACTATACTGGAATCTCGCTTCAAGTTCAGTATATTTGAATGCCTATCCTGCATTCATTGTGTTAATCTTTAACTAGGCATTTGAAGGGTCCTAGAGTTAGATTCTCCAAAAACAATATGGTTTATAAATCCCAATCTGTAAAGAGACTTAAGGAAAGCAGGACGAGCATAGAAGGTAATCAAAATCAAATTAAGAATCATCACATTTGATAATCTTTGAAGATTTGTGTCATCTGGGTACATACAATAATAAATCTCAAAACAGTTGGAAACAGCATCCTATGGATACTGGCAGATTTAAGCAAATGAATTGAGAAAAGTAAGTTTTCCATGAGGTTCTATCACCTTATACACAAGCTTTTCTTGCATTAGAGTGACTAGCGAATAAAAAGATAAAACAAAAGGAGGGCAGATAACACAGCAATAGGAGGAAGGGAAAAAGTGAAAATAGAGGCAGGGATGGGAGTACAGTGAAATGAATCAGACTGAAACTGGCTAGTGGCTGTGGATCTTCCTCCAAAAATACAGGGAGATATTACATTAACATTGCAAACACTAGTTCCTATAAATGAAAACTGCATGAATAACCTTAATAAACCCATTTGATGTTAAAATACTTGATACGAGACTGACCAGAATATCGTGCTGAACATTTTGATCAAGAGCCAGAACAGCACAGACATGCTTAATGAACTCTAGTGCAGGATCACCCATATGGATATTACTGGCAAAGGGATGTCCATATGACATAGGTTGGTCAGCCCTAGGTTTGTTTATTCCCTTCGTATGAAGAATGGCATCACGAACAATCCTTAGAAGTTTATCTGCGAAGTAAGAGCTGATCTGCAGAACACATAGAACATGTCCAGGACCTAAGCAGAACGAAGAATCTAAACTTATAATACAAGTATTAGCAACAAAATCCTATTCCGTACCTGCTCCCTAAGATATTCTGTCATCTGTGACTCAAAATTTTCAGCAGCTGCACCAGTTATTGATGGAGTGCATAAGTTGCCATCCCTCATAGATGCTCTAATTGCTGTTTGTTCTCGTGCATATTTCCATGGTTTATATATAAATTCTGAGACAATCAAAATGAAGTGATCCTGTATAACAAAAAAATAAAAAACATGAAATAGAAGTAACACATAAAACATACAACGCTTGTGGTAGATGATTCAATTAATTTCCTGCAGTAAATGATACAAAAGCTAATTTTCCTATATCAAATTTTCTCATAGTACTGCCCATAAAAAAGAAAGAAAGAAAAACATAGTTGGGTGACCTACCTGAGTTGTCTTAGGTAAGTTTTCAGCAATATTCCAGCTTGAAACAATATCTACTTGAGATTCATCATGCTCGCTTCCGTTCTCTGATTCAGAAATAGCTTCTAATGATTGACCATTCAGTCTAGCCTGGATTCCTCCATAGTTGAACTATAAAATAAAAAAAGAATGGAGAGGAAAATTTATCAGAGTAAGAAATCAATGTAGAACATCTTTCACTACTGCATCATAATCCCTAGCATTTAATTTGCACTGTTGTCGGAGCAGTGTCTGAGAAACAGAGTGTTGATTGCCACTTGCCAGTGAGAATCAATTTCAAGATTTTCAGTTGTAGTTATAATCACCTCAAAATGATACAAACCATCTAAGCTGTCTTATTGGCTCACCATAAAACGCATGGTTGCGGTGAAGACAGCTATCTTTGGCAAGGATAACATTTATATGGTTAACATCCAAGGAGCATCAAAAAAATATCAAGGATGATTAATCAAGAAAGTTACAATTACACGTATATACCTTGTTGTGATGAACTCAGAAGTTAACCACTGAGGCAAGACATAACAACTCTACTTTTACTCTCACTAAAACTGTCTAGTTTATGTTTATCTTAGATGTAACCTCGCATACAACTGACGTAAAAATTGGACATGAACGGGAACTTAAAGAACGAATTTATTGTCAAAGAAAAAACACGAACTCTGATGATTTACCTAAGGATCCAAAGGGAAGATGTGTGTATTCCCTCATGTGAGTTTACTTTACCATATAGTTATGATATTTACATGTTAAAAAGACCAAACAAAAGGAAGGATTCTTGTGATTTTACTTTTGTAGATCAAAATGCAAGAATTCATGGTTGAATTGCTCGTGCTTTCAATTACCACACTCGTGATTCATAAGGATTTCAGAATTTCTTGACATAGATTTGAATGGTAGAGGAGAACCCAGTTCAAAAAGTTCATTACGCTAGTGGTGTAAGGTGCTTATACTATGAAGCTACTCAAGTGACTGAGTTCCAACCCCCAAGTTGGGGATAAAAATTTTAAGTAACAGGGATATGTGATGAATGAAGTGGAAACATACAAACAAATCAAAGGAGAACATATAAGAGAACCCACAATGTACTAACCTGATCCATGAAAAGCAAGGAATGCCAGAACTGCACTGGCTCAAGCTCAATCCACTCAAATAGGTCTCTACAACAACAATAAGGGTTACAGTGGAAAGGATAATAGAAACAACTCCAGATAACTACTCTTAGGAATCTGAAATTAGAGACCAACCGAGTTTGCAGAGTTTTGAGTAAACTGTCACAATAGGCTTTGGCTGCATACAAATCTGACTTCCCTGTGTCTATAATAATTTTCGAAAAGTTGGCAAATACGATTGCAGCACCCAACTTACGAAACTCGGCCAACAACAGCGCAAACACTTTTTGCATGACCTTTCAAAATAGGTCACAAACAAGAGAAACCAAAAAGAAGTCAATTAAGAAACATTATACTTGGAGAACAAAAGAAATCATTTTTCCACCAATTAGCATACTTAACCAATTAAAAGAAGACAAAAAAACTGTTTCATATCAATTGTATATCTCCCAAGGAACAGCACCCGTCTACAATTAATGTGATCAATGAAGCCATGATACATGTCATGGACATATTTACTGTACCATGCACCCATTTACCCATAATATACTGAACAAGTTCTCAAGCCAAAAAAGTACCTTCTTTTACACAGAGATAAAGTTAGCTTGACAAGACTTATCCCTTCACTTAGCATGCTTTTCGAATTACGCTTTTGTTTACATTTTCCATTGTAATCACATTAAACTCTGCTTTGAAACTAATATTTTGTGTTAAAGCATGATTTATAGGTTAACTAAGCCATTCAACCAGATTTTACATTTGACTTTCTAACGGATGCATATAATGCAGTATTCCTTATTATAGGCATTATATTTTTATAGATAAAAATGACGTACCTGTACGTGTCAAATTCATCTAATTCATATAAAAAAGGACACATGGACCCCCCAAAATATAGACATTATTTTGAAACCCAAATCCCACATCGGTGGGAAATGGAAACTGGGAGTGAAATATAAACGATTGCAAGCAGCTACTATATAACTTGAGGTTAATCTTTTGAGCCACGTGGTTAGGCCAAGGGTTAGCAGGTCAGTCGGGTCGTTACAATTTTTGTTTATATTGCCATAATTCTTTTATTTACCTTTTTAGGGGCTAGCGAGTTAGCCAAGCGATTGTAGATTTTTGGATTATGGGTGAACCCTAAAGGGCTTCTGCACTTGATCAAGCGTTGACACCTTTCCTGAACCAAAACTGGGGGGAGGGTGAGAGGAAAAGGGTCTCAAAATGGCCTACTTAGAATTGAATGAGCAGAGTAATTTCAACATGAGCACCAATTCATATTTATTGAAAGTGACTTCTGAATCAAAGTAGCGGGGGGCTTCCATACATGATATTGGAGTTCTATAAACCAAACAAAATTAAGTCTTGTGTCCCAAGCAAATATGCTTCTTGAGTGAACGTCCAACCGCTCATATTGGACACATACCCAATACGGAGGGTCGGATACGAATCCCACGCCCTTGTCTAAGTGTCACTGCCAGGTACTTGCTATGTTTAGACAAGTCTACGACATGTATTGAAAAAATTACAAGACAAACAACAGGAAAACTAAAAGAGGTTTTTACCTTCTTGTTATTGGCAAGAGAAATGTTTCTACTGCAACTTAACTGTAGCATAAACTAAGTATATGTACAGCACTTAAAAGTAACCTCGAGTTCATTAAAAAGAAAAAACTTCAAGCTTGTATTGACTGAGTATTTACCTTATGAAGCATACGGTGAAGAGCTGGGTCATGAAGTTTAGACTGTGGGCTGTAATATAAAGAAGGAAGGTTATAACTGATGGTGACAAGAACAACAATATGCATATTTGACAGCTAAAGACCCTACAACCTGCAAAGCCATCTGTATAAATGCTGCAATATTGCATCAGCAAACACATTTCCAGACGTGAGTGCATCTGTAAGGCATCTTTGGATCAATTGTTTAAGAACTCGGAATGCAGGTGAACATGCGGTAACCTCATCAAAGCAACAGTGTTCATTCAAAGTATGTGCTCCAGGATTCAAATCCTGCTCTAACCCAAACAAGGCACCTCCTTCCATCTCATTCACCTGGTTGCTTTTCAGAAGAGCATCAACAGCCAGATGATGAATCTGCACAAAGTAAGGAAGTACTTTACTTAATTGATAGGATGACTGTCTGCAACCATCTTAAATAGACACAGAAAATAAGGGGACCCTATACCTTAAGTTCTACAGTAACTTTCCTGTACGCTCCAGGGTAAGTAAGAACAGGTTGATTGACCTGATTTACAATAAACACAACTTAGTTGCATAAAAGCCAGACTTTGTTACAGAGACTAGCACAAAAGATTCAAAGTGGATCACAACAGCAGCATGACCAAAAGCTACCAATTCAACCTAGTCCGAATACTAACCTCATCAGCAAAACAGGACTCTTCTTCATTAATGCCTCCAAGATCTGGAATGCCATTATTGGATATCCAAAGCACCTGTGAGAATGGAACTTTAATAATTTGATAAGAAGTTCGATTTGGAATGTCTTAACATGAAACTATAACCGGCAAACTTCATTAAACTGGTCAGGTCTGAATAACTTATTTTGTACCATGGAACCTAATAAAATTGTCGACAGTACAATCATGATTATGGAAACAAAAGCACTTGAAATATCAAATACAATTAATGCGAGGAATGTCATTCAGAATACATGAGTTATGGCGACAAAACCTTGAGTTTAAGCTCTAATATATTTCCAAGAATTTTGAAGTTGGACTATACGATAAGAAACCAGAGACAACCTGTTGCTGATCTCGTAATGCTCTTGAAAAGAAGATATCTGCTGTATGCATGAGCCAATCAAGTTCAAAATTCCCTAATGGAACCTGCACCATTAAGATCAGTAAGTATTCATAATCATTTAAGAATTGCATTAGGCATAGAGTCAAAAACCTTACATGGGCATATCTTGAAAGAGAAATTCTCTCATTCAACCACTGCGATGATGCAGCACATCGTTGCATTCCAATTTTTGATGCCATAATTTGCCACCCAAGAGCCTGTATATGGAAGGAAACTAGAGTGATTATGTGTTACCCCAGATGCATGATAAAATAAAGATCACAAAGGAGTAGATGCAGGCGAAGCAGCAGCTACTCAAAATTCAACTACCTGATAGTTACTATCACGAGCATTACAAGGGATGTTCACACATGGGAAATCATCCAGAGCACGTATACCCGACTTCATCAGATGGACTTTTGGGCACTCAATTACGGCAATTGCCGGCACATGATTTCGTTGCCTGTGAGTCGGTATGAGTTTACAAGTTGATTAAATTCATCAAGTGCAGAGAAATTAAATTACATAATCACCAGCAGATGGGGAAAACGAACTGTTGAACGAAAACCCCCACAAGCAAGAGAGTCCCGAAAAAGACATCCAATAATAGCAGTTTGAATGGTGATAGTAAAAGCATCACTCCGCAACTTGCCCCAAAACAAGAAACATCGTTATCAACCACTGATGAACCGATTTAACCAGATCTAACCAATCTAACTGCCTGCGAGTATTTGGTTTCAACTAATATATAGTAGCATCGAAGTTTTATAACATTCATCAACGTTTTCTTATTGACATTCATATCATATCACCACCGATTTACAAGTTCTATAAATCAAGACAACCCCTCGCGTAGGAATCCAGCAAATTTTTCATACAATTATGTATTTTGTTACTGTGAATCATGAAGTCTAGGATATAAATATTCACAAAAAACCCACTAGCATTTACGACTCTCGATTTCAAGTTGAAACACTAAGTAGATCCACATCTCATGTACAACCATTCAAATTGGTATCAACTAGCATGTCCAACATAACCAACTGAAAACCTTCAATTTTTATATTTTTTTTTTGCAACAAAAGAAACAAATTAATCATTTCCCATTATCTTATAGGATTCACAATGTACACCATAAATTTCTTAGCCGGCCAATGCGCAAACAGTAAAACTCAAAAAGGTTTCGCTTCAACATTGGAAAGATTTGCAATATCAAGAACAATGAATAACAGGAAAAACCTGTATTCGTTTATTATCCTTTGTAAAATCTTCTCGGCATCCTGGACATATCCAACATAATCCACCTGAATAAAAAGCATATAAAACAAAAGACTAAAGATAAGAACTCCCACATTGGAAAATGTAAGCAAATAATTGATATGCCAAAAACCTTAAGAGTTCACCTTAAAATTGTTATTATCTCTAGGCATGGGAGGTTCAATTGACAATGCTTGACAAGCTTCACGGTACTGTTTCTCAATAATATGTGGTGATAGTTCCTTATTCTGGAAAGGATTAACCACCACAACGGATATTGTCCTCGATGCAGGAAAATATCCAACATATATAGCCCGTCCCTCGGAGATGCTGAAATGAAAGAAAGAAATGTCAGAACAAGAATGATACGTTTTTTTCTTTTCCCACTGGTTTTAATTTGTTGTAAAAATAGAAGGAAAAGTTGCATGACCAAGAAGAAAGCAACAAGCTTCTGGAAGACTGACTGATTACACTTCTAAAAATGCTTCAATCCTTACTAGTGATATGGGGTCAGCTTGAAGTATAAAGATAGCTTTGCAATATCTGAGAACTCTATTTGAAAGTCAGTTGCTAATGCACACAAACAAAAAATATACGAGTACTCCTCGTGATGTGGAATGAGAATGGTTCGGAATCAAAATATCATGCGTTCAACATCTAGTGATACCGTACCAACAGAGACTACATGCTCAAACCTTATTGCATGCATGAGATATCTAGCTCAATCTCAACAAAATCCATAAAAGACAAACACCGAGGAAACCAAAGTTAAAATTCTACTTTTACCATAATGCGATTTTTTGTAACAATAGAGAGAAAACCGAATGGATCACTGCTTTCTTGTAATAACACAATTTACCTATGATACAAGTAGAAGAAAGAGAATGATTGCTCCAGATAAGAGCATTCTGTTGTTGTCTTCATATGTAACTCATCCAAAGTCCAGCCATCCTGGGGGTTTCGTTTCTTAGCTGCTTTATCCACTTTACAAACACAACCAATCTGAAGGATGGCATTAAAATCCAATGGCAAGTTTGTCTCATATATCCCCTGTCAAATGCAGCCATTCAAGTCAAATTGAAATTGTTGTAATCAAACTACACAACAGAACTATTTGTTGTTAAAAATATATATATATATATATATTCCAAAAGCCTGCTCTAAAGAGGAACTAGGAGAAGCAAATAAAATGATGAATGTGAGAAGGAACTCCTTGACGTTTACATATTTTACTACAGAAAAGACCTTCAACTCATATCCTGAAAAGTAAGAAAATCTTGTGACTAGTACAGGTACGCAATTTGAACTATTAGTGTGTCCTACAATGTGCGGGTATCCTGGTTGAGTATGCTGACCTCAACTTCTGGATCTGCAAGATGAGCAGCAAGTTTCTTGCTTTCTGCCCTAAATTGATCTTCATCAATGTTGACCTATTCCAATGAATACAAATAAAAAGCAAATGAGTCCTCAAAAACCTTTCATGCGTGCAACAGATTCTGCTGGACTGCAGTCCCAGCCACAAGTTTGCAAACAACAGATGTACCTCAATTAGGTTATAGCTATGGCGTCCATGAGGAAGAATCTTATTGACACGCCTTCCAGGAAGTTCTTCTGTTATAGGAACTTTTGAGTTGAGGTAAAAAACCCGGGGTACAACTATAGGAATCTTACGCATGGCTCCTTCTACCACAACCCAGGCAAAACATTGTCCATGTTGCAAACTCGGTACAATTTGAACTATCTGAACCAGAGAAAGATTAGTTCAGCATTAACAAGAGCATATACTCTTTGAATTCATTCTCAACAACGCTAACTACCACATCACCTGCCAGTAACTGCGCGTAAGGGCTAATTCATGCCTCTCAAAATAGGTGTTGACCCCAGTTTTTCTCTGAGTTTGTTTCTGATTTAAGGTTCCAGGCATCCCAAAAGCACCGTTGATTGGGCTTAGTCCCTTCAAATCTCCCATCCTGGCAAATTAATTACAATTTACGACTTGTAGTTAACCTATAAAACATTCAGTAAAGGAATACAACAGCCAAATTTCTGATTACACAAAGCAATAAACTAGTGGAATGAGCTCATAAGTGACCTGATCCAGTTTTTTCAGATGAGTAAAGATGATAACTGACTCACAAGCAACTTGATAGCTTTGCTTTTTCAAAGGACAGGTTTCCAAAAGTAGTTAGAAAGCAGTTTTCCTTTGTGGGCACTCAAAGTCGCAAAATCCTTCAGGGCTATTTGTGGGACAGTTTTACTCTAAAGGGCCTTCACCTAACCAGGAGGATTGATCCCAGAGGGAAGCTGTAGATGGGAGGAAAAAGTAGAACTACACCAAACTATTTATTGAAACCCTTTTTAACCAGGGAAATAACTAGGTTCTATAATTGTTGCTAATAAATTTATAATATATCATAGAAGAGAAAGCAGAAGGAAATTCAGAAAAAATCTGAGTGTTCTCAGCATGATCTCTACCAGTTGATTTATCAGAAGGAGTGACAAGACCAACATATTGTGTACCTTTGCCGCTTCCTTTTGTCACGGGTATCTTTCCACTTTCTCTTCCTTATCTCAAGCCATCCTTGATAATCCACATTTCTGTCAACATCTTCAATATCTATAGTATTGTGGTGCAGCGGTGACAGTGGTTGACGCATACTTCCACCATCATCGTTTTGTTTTTGAGGAGAATCTACTTGACTGCTTGCCTTAACAGGATGCAATCGTTTATTGACAATAGGCCTAATTCTGGTGACAGAAGTTCCACGTCCGTGCTTGAAGTCCTCCAGATCATCAAGATTCCTTTCCTCTGTTATTTGATTGGTGGTCATAGGATCAGTACTCATTCTAATGTCACTATCCTTCTTCAATGAGCTGAAAACGTCAACCAATTTCCGCTGGCGAAATTTGTCCTCCTTCTCACGAACCCTCTTATGCAACCAATCAGGATGAACTACCCTAGGTACAGGATTCGCCACCTGAAGTTTACCAAACTATTAGATTTGGAAACAAGTTTTCTACAGATAACAATGAATAAGTATCGGCACCTTCTGCATTGCAGCAGGAATGGTAACAATTTTCTGAATTGACGAACTAAGCCGTTGCTTGTAATAGGACCAATCAATAATGGAGCGAATACCAACATCTGATGAAATCTTGCACCATTTCCGCACATAAAACTTCACTATTTCTGCAAACAGCACATAGAGAAAGGCACATGACTACTGTTTCTCTTTTGAGCAAAAAAAAAAAAAAGGACAATTGATCAAAATTGTTACCAGGATCAGTTTCAAATATTGCAACAGGAACTGCACGCTCGCTTACTGGTGTTCCCTGCATGTATTGACATTACAAAAAAACTTGGAATCAAAGAATTTAATAATACAGCAAAAGCTATGCCAACAGATTGCCATTACCATAGTTGATATTACAAGAATATGAGACAAAAACAATACTGAACGAAAATGTCATTGAATAACCTTAAAGCAACAAAACACTAACTTTCTAATCCCCAAACACGTGTGCATTATGGATTACTTCAACCAATAGTGTGATCTAATAAAGCTTTTCATTTTTTTTGGAACCCAAAATTTTAAGTACAAAAAATAAGGCATAAAGGAAATACATGTTCAAGAACTTGTTTTCTGAGACAGAACTCCCAATTAAATATAGTCAAAGAAATAAAACAAGAACCATTGAAAGAAAGAAACGATTAGCCTTCTTGTGATCTTCTAAAGGATTCACAAACTTGTAGACTGTTTAAGTTGAAGACACGTAGTTTACCTTTGGTTCACATGCAACTACATATTGACAACGTAGTCCTTTGTCCTTGACCATTGCATCACCAAGAAAATCAGCAAGACGTTTTGCAGTGGTTACTGCACATGACTTTTGTTCACCGTAGTCTGCTAAGGACTTGCTCATCGTGCTTGATTCTGATATATAATCAAGCAACTCACTGTCTGCAATATCCTTACCTTGATTCTGAGAAATTTAAAGGTTGGTTACGACTTCTCCGTTTTGATAATTGACTCAAATATAAGATCATCAACATTTCTTCTATACCCAAAAAAAGAGAATATTTTTAATAGTTTAGTTTGCCAAAAATTTTAGAAGATGCTTTGTACAGAGCGGTTTGCTGCAACACAAAAATAAGTTTTCATTTTTTTTCCACATACATCGAGAAGATCGAGCCAACGGTTGGCAACAGATGCAACAGCAGAGTAGCATTCCTCTAAGGTTGATCCATGAAGAAATTTGTCAAAAAGCTCAGCCTGCAGTCAAAGAAGTACTTCAAGCTGGAAGCTTACAATCTAAACTTAGATTTGCAAATCAAAAAAAGCATCCAAAGACACTACTTCTTGAGCATAAACCATATGGCAGCACCGTATTCCAGCTATGGTAGCCTGGTAGGCAATGCCTTTGGACATCGTATCAAATAACCAAAGTCAAGAAACCTTTGGGGACACAATTTTCTCCAATTTCCTCCTCAAGCTCCTTCCTTTCTTATGGTAAACAGGTATGATGACTATGGATTCAGCCATTGAAAAATCATCAATCATCCATAGCACACTGGAAGGGCTGTCACAGTGCCACATATATTTTTTTTGGTTGTATTGCATCTGGTGTTTAGCTGATGAGGACGGTCAGTGATATTTCATTGGCTAGCAATCACATATGTGGCAATTGGACAATTTGAGACAATAATTACTAGCAAATCGTTAGAGAATCCTCTTCATGTTCTACTTAGAGGATGGGTTAAAGGTAATAGAGCTTATATTTTGACGAGGACACTAGGGTAGTGGACCCATGGTTGTGAGCTAAGTGACATCGACACCATAGACAACCCATCCAGTATCCTTGAGGTTGGACAACACTTGAAGGCCCAACTCATCTGGATATGGGCCCATGGTTGATCTTTTTTAGTGCATTTATGTGGTACTTTGATTGAACTTAAGGATTATTATTGTTGGTTATCATTACCTTTTTCAATAGTAGTAAAAAAAAAAACCTATTTAAAGGACTCATAGACATTTCGGTTAGGATATATACGGATGAGGGAATCACATCTTTACTTTATCTATTTTCATTTTTCCCGTATCTTCTCTCGCATAGGTGTGGATGCTTGCACATCACATTTGATGTCGCAATGTTAATTATACACTTAATAGGATGACTATGAATGCTGTTTAACCAAAACCAAGCTATTTAACTAAAATCAATTCAACCATAATGCCATTGAAGGGATAAGTATGCTGCAACGCTTCGGCTTCTAGTTTGCAAAAAAGCATGCCTATACTTAAACTTACCTCACTTGAACTCCATTTTGTAATATGCAGTCATACCTATACTTAAACTTCTATTGCATTTACTTCAGGGCAGTGTCCCTTCCTCACAAGTCACAAGTAGATGTCCAAATTAGTAAACCATGATAGATAAGATTTTTCTTGTTTGACATTTGGTGCATGGCGGTTCAAGAAAAGTCAGATATCTTAAGAGCATTAGGCCATCAGGTTATCATCTACTGATTTGTCAGAACGAATCCCTCAACTGATGCTAGACACATATAACATCAATAAATATCCCTCCAAATGCACAACAAATTGTAGAAGGAGGGTTAGCTCATCCAATTTTGGAAGCAGCAGAGGTACCTGAAAAACTTTGATGAGCTTCAGCTCACCTCTACGCTTGATCTCAAAACCTTTAAGCTCTGCCAGAGTTCCATCATCGTTGAAAACAGCATAGCGCTTCTTAATCAAAATTCCTTCTTCTTTAGATGCAGGAAGAATCATTGCCTACATGCCAGAATTGGGAGCGAAAATAACAACTTTGCATATGAGGAAGACAAACCACCAAATGTATAAATAGATAAACATTATATCCAACAAAGTCGATGTTTGACATTAGCATCCAGGGTCATGCACCATGGTCATCGTATTTACCTTATAGGGTCCATCCACTTCAAATTCAATTGAGCATTCGCTGTGAGTTGCATATGTTTTATTAACTGCATCTTTGAGTGTCTACAATAAATAGCAGTTAGAAGGACTGAGTTATATAGAGAGACATGCATGATGCTTCAGAAAGTCAACACACGTAAAATAAAAATATTTAACTTTAGTGAAGCAGATCTTTGCTAATGCTTAGGAATGCAGTAGAATCAAAAGTTGGTAAAAGTTGGTAAAAGTTGGTTTTCATCTGACCTGGTACTGATCATTTGTGTTGTTCCTCGCGACATCAACGTTAAGCATAACACAAGGATATGAAATTGTCAGCTTCTTCTTTGAGTCGCTGACATATATGTACCGCAAATAAAAAAATCAGGATCTTTAACATGCCACGCAAAAAGGGCAATGGCTCAATTCTTTCAAATCAAAGTGAAACCAAGGATGAATTCACAAAAGGAAAAAGATTAAGCGAATGTCACGTGGATGGGCAAAATAAAAGGCGTACTTTGTTTTGAAAGTGAAGTTCTCAGGGAACGATCCAGGTAAAGCACACCAGATACCATCAGTGTCCAATTCAAGTGGTCGTCCAATTTTCTCAACGAGTAAACGTGCATTTTGGATTATTTTTGCACCAGTATATGTGACAACTCCAGCCATTTCCATAGAGTACCATCTTGCACCCCTGGAACAAAAACCATACAAAGTAAGATAACTGATTTAATGCATAAGGACCATACAGGAAACCAAAGTTACCAAACCATAATTAATCATAGAACTCGATATTAAGAGAAACTCACTTGCGCATGACATATCCATAGAAGGAATTCAGAATACATTTATGAGCCAGCTGTAGAGAATCATAAACTACTACCATATCCTGAAAACGTTAATGAACAAGGCCAGTTACCAGAGACTAAAGGAAGGTTTAGAAACAATCTCAAGGTTACGATATTTAAGATGTTAAAAGGAAGGGAAGGAAATAGAAACAAGAAAGCTCTTGCGATCATACTTGTGCTTCTTGGATCTTTATAGAATTTCCACTTGACTTTGCTTCTGACAACTTTCCCTTCCAAACCTTATTGAGTCCTTTGTATTCATACCTTCGATCTCGGAAGCTTAAACAAGAACATAAAATATTTATTTAGCCGATCTATAAATTCTGTGTTAGGTTCTCTCCAGCAAATAACTACCAGCCCATTGCTCGTATAACAAGCAGCCTAGAACCATACGTAATCGTGGATACAAGGATGATGATGGTCCTGGATACATGGATGATGATAGAATAAAATCTTCTTACCTGCGGACAGTGTCGACATAAAAAGGGTTTTCGCGCATGCAGATCCCTGCTTCTCGAAGTTCAGTTACTGGCTTGTTGAGTACCCGTTTATAAGCCTAGCAAAGGCAATTCAACATATCTTGTAAGGAGTTATTCAACATTTCCCTTAGTTATATTGCTCAACTAGGCAGCCGGGAAATTAGTAAGGAGACAACAAGTTCATGCTGGAATGTACCATTGCCCTCAGTGATATTGCTCAAAGTCTCCTAGAAACTCTAGAAAATGTTCTACATGATATCCATATGCTTTTAAGCGTGCCCTCAAATAAGAATAAAACTCTGTACTATGAGATGATGTTTTCTCAATCTCAAACACAGCTTACAATGTCTCTGAAATTTAGAATGGTATCTTACATTGTTCAAAAATGTGTCACGAAATACTTTTAAAAGACGAATAATTATGCATGATCAATATAAAGTGTGCCATGACTATTTTATGGAAGGAAACATAATAAAGATGATAGTTATGTCCTTTTATGGTAAGAAAGATATTAGTAGGATCATCCATTATGTACATCATATTGCTCTAGTACGTCTTCGTCCTTTGTCAATTTTGTGTCGAAATATTTGAGAATAGTTTAATAACGAATTTCTGTTATAAAATATGCAAAATAGATATACCGACTTTTTTTTGTAAGCAATAGATGATTTTAGGCAAGTACTCTTTAAGTATTTGCCATGTCAATTGGTCCATGTCTATGCTACACAGCAATAAATATACCTTCTGACAGTATTTCTTTAAACGCTCTTTGAGTTTCGTTTGCTGCTCCAATTTAGGTAGATCAAGAAAGGATTTTGATATCTGGCCATCTCCACTATCAACAAACTCAGACTCAATTTGCCTCTTCAAATGAAAGTAGTCACTGATATTACCCAAAACAGAAGTCAAAAAATAATTAGCTGTGGTCCTAATGAAATAGCCCTAACAACAGTGGACGACTTGAAAACACCTTTTCTTTGCCATGTACGTCTCCCCACGCCAGACCCATTCAAGCTTCCGAAGACAAGTTTTGCCAGGCCGGTTGAAATCACATGCGGTGCAGATCTCATCTGAGACTATTGATGGTGGCTGTAGTAGTGCAAAAAGAATCAGCACAAATAAAAATTGCAAAGATACTTCTCACCTTAGACAAATTCAAACCACTTCTTCAAGAAGTCAACTATTCTAATAAAACCTCGAAAACCTAAGTTGGCAAGAAGAGCAAATATATAGCAAGACTACTTCCTGAACAATAGAGACGAGTAAAACATCACCCATCAAAATCTGCATGCACCACAATGCGCCCTATAAAATTATTAGCTTGGTCTGGTGGCATTCTGACATCTAAAACATGAATAGTTTGACTAAGGCCTACTCTATTTAATTACAAAGTTGACAGACTTCTAGTTGTGGACAAAATTAAAAGTTTAAAATACTTGTACCTGGAGCCGGTTGGTCAAAATAATGTTTGGGTACATTGCAGCCACATCTAGATGATAAATAAGTGGGCATTCTTCACGTATAGGTTCATCTCGCAGATTCACAAGCTGCGTAATAGAAAGCAAAAGTTCAACGAAAAAAGACAGAGCGTTGAATGCATGCATGAAGTAAATATGCTTGGCTCAAATGTCAAACATTGGATCACAATCTTAGGTGACCAATTCATAGAAAAAAGCCAACTACTAGCAAATATTGCGAGTTTCAGAGAACTATGAAGTATAAAAATTGGATTTTATAATGTGCAGTGATAACTTCAATGAAAAATAAGTATTGGTCATTACCTACGCCATTTTTACATGTCCAAAATTGAGTCAAATACAGCAAATATGATTCCTTATGTATATGAATCTAACCGTTAGAGGAGGATCAAAAACATGTGCAGGTAATGATAACTCAACGGCGAAGACAAATTAGTTTGGGTAGTAGAGGCAGCACCTTTTCCATAATGGCATTCTTCACTTCATCATAATTTGATACCAAATCCAACTCCATCTTACCCTCGACTCTAATAGCATATTGCAGATCCCGATCAAGATTATTGATCAATTGCTGAAAACAAAGAGTGCCTCAACATCTCTAGATACTTTTCATGAGGCTAAACTATAAAGAATAAATAAAACAAGAAGTATCCAATGAAGTAGCGATGTGTTAGTACAGACACCGATAAAAGAAGATTCAAAAATATCTGAATGGCTTCATAGTTCATACACAATATCAACGGTGATTCAACCAATACCCACCCATGCCATAACAAGGTTACCAGGTCATAAAACATGATACAATCATCATAAGGGTTACTAACGTACTAAGTCACACATACAATTAAACCGTCAACTGAGACGCTAAAACACTTGTCAATATTTATGATATTATCATCTCTAGCGATGGCTCTACTGGTATTGCTGATCTTAAAGGTCATGTAGGTCAGCAATTTCATACTAAGGACTTGGGTGCACTTCGCTATTTTCATGGATTGCAGTTGCTGGTTTCTCTCAGGGTATTTCTCTCTCTAGGAGGAATGTTGTGCTTGATCTGCCAAAGGAAACAACCTCTGAAATTTATGGGTCTGCTTTCTCCTTCCGAACTTTGACATTGTTGTTCCTTCTGCTATGTAGATGTTTAGTAACAATCATGCCACCATTTTCAGTTAATCTTGTAGACTAGTAAATATTTGTATGTTGTGTTGTTCTGATCAACTCAGTTTTCAGCCGGCAACTTAGTAAATATCTGAAAATGTCAATTGCAGCCGGCAAACACATAATTTTTATTACAAGGAAAGGAACAACCAAGATTTGCATAGCCACCAACATTCATCAAAAAATTGAGAGGAATTGATGGTTTTGTAATTCCACATCAAAGCTGCACGATTACAAGGTAACATCCTGGGGCTGTGAAAATCTCACTTGAGTACCATGCCTAAGGATTGAATGTCTGGGGCTACATGTGCAAAACCAGGAAGCTCATATCATGCAGATGCATAAGTGTAACGTGTACAAAGGCAGCACCTAGAGAAGCCATCTGGCGGCAAGCAACGACGAGTTAACATTTTTTCTATTTAGCGCTGGACCGGCCAATTATAGAGCCAATCACCAGTCCACCACTGAGTTTCAATGATGCACAGGTCAAGCGTTGGTCTAAGGAGAGTATTAAAAAATCGCCTGACCTTTTAGAGTAAGTTCAGGTAGTTTGTCCGGACCGGAACTAATACAGTATCAGGATTTGGTCCAGTTATCAAGCTAGTCCCCAAGTGATAGAAAGCGTGCTTGTAAAACTTATATAGGACGTTTAAAAAGTAACCCAAGGACATTTATTCAAAAGTATTTATGGGTATCAAAGATGAGACTATACCTCATAAGCAGATGGGTCAAGCTTAAAACTTGCTGGTAGATCAGATCTGAAAACACCACTTTCTAGGCATTCCACATGGCCACCAATATATGTCTCACTCTCCAAGAGATGATTACTATAGAACTTCTCTGGATCAGATTGGTGTTTATTAGGACAAATAACGTTTGCCTCGTATGCCTGCAAATATGATAGAAGAAAATTAGAAAAGTAATCGAGGAAACCAACAGAGATTTAGTGACCCAAAGTAAGCCATGGGTGAAATGCAATTAATGAAAGGAAAAATGTGCAAAGCCAACTATAAAGAAATTCAACCAAGCACATGAAAATAAATTGACCACAGTTTGAACCTGATTAGTTTCATGTTTCGAATAACTAACCTGAACCATAAGAAGCATCTCACAAAGGGTTCCGCTACCTTTGCGCAAAACCTCATCTGGCGGCATGGGTATTATGGTGGCAAGAGAGAAAATGAAAGGATGGACATATGTCATATACAAGTAATAAGTTGCAACAGCATCTGAAACAGAATAGGAGGCCATCATCTGAATTGACAATTTGAACAAAGAAAAGAGAATATCAGAAACAGTCCAGATAGAGCAAAATTAAGCGAGAAAATGGAGTGAATGAGAACTTAATTACTCTTAGATGACATCTAGTCGATAACCGTGGTTTTTATAACGGAAAGAATGTAATGATCATTATTCGACAAAAAAAGAAAAAGAAAATATGAGGCTGTGACCCTGCCTTCCTGAGGCATCAACTTGATTCAAGTCACCTGCCAGAAAAGGAAATGGACCCCTTCCAAACACACGGACATTGATAGTCATCTAAGAAACACGGATACAGAAGGATTACCCTGATAGAACAAATTATGGACAGGGCAATCCTTTTAAAAGCAATCAAAACTAAGGACACATCATGGCAAGAATGCGACGACATGTACTACTATCTGTCAGATATAGAAAATCAAACATCAGTCGCAGATGAAGACCAGCGAACCAACCACTTCCAAACGAATTGCAGCCAACAAGCAGTAGTACATTGTGGAGCATGCTGGAACCCCCCCTAGTTGCTACATGAATATTGAATCCACATTATCAATCTACGGTGCATAATTCACGGAGCCATTTTAAAGTCAGGTGTTTAGGTCTGTTAAGGGTAATTGTGCCAAAGAAACAAAACATTATTTACTGCAAACAGCCAAATAGAGGAGGAGCTTAATAATTATCCTCTTTTTTTAATACTTGGCAATAGAAAACATTATTAAAAAGAGGAAAATTGCCCTTGGTGATGTGTGTACCCCATTATTATCAAATTCATTCAAGCTATACACCCTCTCATTATCATATACCTGGGGTCTCTCCTTTGCAAAACGGACCATATCCTCTGGATTCACCTCCAATGGATCATAACCCAATTTGGCCTTGGTAACAGCCTAACATGTAAGCACACAATAGTATTGGTTAGCTATCCAACATAAAATAAGGCATATTGGTAGAAGATGTATCAAGTGCCCAAAGATATTACATTGATTATAAGGAATTTCAGAGGACAACATATTGTCCAATTGCTATGGAATTAAACTAGTGTTGACCCCATATACAACTGATGGAAATTAGCATAATCTCAAGATTGGACCTAAAGAGGATTATTTATTGTGAGTCGTTTTTAGTATTAAAAATTTCCTCTCAACCTCTCGCAACCACTAAGGCTTAATGTTGAATAGTAACAAATCGTGTTTTGAAACCATCATCAACATCATCACCTATCACAATTTTACAGTACTCGGATGTTATATGTGAGACCCTTCCAGTCATCTATTTCATTATCGACTATAGACAAAAGACGTGATGTAAATTTCTAAATACTCACCTTTAAGCCTTGACTTCCCTGGGGGAGATAACTATCACGTTTGACCCATGCAAAGCAATCCAGATGGCAAGCAAATTTGGCACGACATTCCCCCTGATTCTTGTCACATTGGAATCCTAACTCCTACACTCTCGCAACAAAAAAGGAAATAAGAAAACAATTATGATTCAATAAAGCTGAAGGAAATGAAATATAATTTAACAAAGTTGTATAGAGATAAGCCAACATACAATCGCACTTTAAGCAAGTACAGTTGAATTCAACGTAAAGGTCAAGACATAAAGTCCATGGTTGAGCAAACACCAACATCATAACAAATTGTTAGTGATTGGAATCCAATCATAAGCATTACGACATTAGGTGTCATAATGATAATTCAGATCATTACATCCATACAAGAATTCGCTAGTGATTCTAGACCACTGCATGGTTACAGTTTTTATTTGTTTATTTGTTTTGAAAGTCCCAAATGATTTTCAATCTTAAACATTGGTTCTTGTTGACACACATGTACCAAGTCAAAAGATATACTATTAAGAAGCACAAAAGATGTTCTCAAATCCTAGATAACCAAGTATAACAGCCAAACAAGGTAGATAGGCCCACCCAACAAAATAAATCTTGGGGCTGTCAAAACTTATCTATCCACAAACAAAATGTGATGTACTTTTATTATCTTCGTGCTTTGCTACACGTGAAGCAGAATGAAAACAAAAGGTTGAAAAATGAAAGTCTCTTGTGACGTTAGTAATTTACACCATTTAACAGATAAAGACGGAAGCTAACAGATCACTATATGCAATGCATGGATTAGATGAATTATGCTAGCTCATTTTGGCTAACACAAATCTTAGTAATTGACCAACTGTAGGTTAATCCAACAACATGAATTATCTCAAAAGGAAAAACCTTGATATGTCATCAACTGTAATTG
Organism: Vaccinium darrowii; assembly: GCA_020921065.1. Taxonomy (NCBI): domain Eukaryota; kingdom Viridiplantae; phylum Streptophyta; class Magnoliopsida; order Ericales; family Ericaceae; genus Vaccinium; species Vaccinium darrowii. The sequence continues at coordinate 32,435,017 of CM037156.1, forward strand.
AGAAAACACAACTACATACATCACTCATTCTACTCCCATGATGGGCTGCCCTGCTTTCTAGGAATGGCCAATCAAAAAAGTCACCGTTGTACGTGACATATATCCCAGGCTTCACCTCTCGCATGTGGGCAAACCAATGTCTAAGAAGCTCTTCCTGCAAGAAGAACCAAATCCATAGCACTAAGAAAATTGGCGTCAGAAAGTTAAACTAGGACAGGAAGCCAAAAAAAAATTGAGGACATATTACCTCATTTTTCACATTGGTAACTTTGAAAAAACCTTCAAATTCTGGTTTTGGAGTGTATTCCAAATCCTCTATATCTTCTCCGACACACTGGAGAAAATTGACAGAAAGAGTAAAAATATTGTTATCCCTTGTCAATGCAGAATCTTACCATTGAGCACATCCTGCAATTCTGCAAACCACGATGTCTGTGTAATATCAAAAGCACCAATTGTCTGAACTGAATATTACTCAAGCTTGAAATTAAATAACTGCTTGTTAAGGAAGCTAGTCATTAAAACTTACAGAAGATAATGGGAGTAGCATTGATTGCCAAAGGAGTTGCAACAGCCATGAGGTCAATGGCAAAGGTGCTAAAGTAATCATCAAGGTAAATAAAATAAGAGTTACAATAGCTTTGTTTGGCTGAGAGTTTTGAGAAGAATATTTTGAGAAATATTTTTGAGATAGTATTTGGACGTGTTTTTGGAAAAAGTAATAATTAGAGAGAGGTGTAATAATTGGAGAGAGATAGACAGAGAAATGAGAATAATGATTGGAGAGAGGGGTACGAGTAGAGAGAGAAATGTGATGAATGATTAGAGAGATGAGAGATGTGGAAAGAATCTTTTTGGAAATTTTTTTGGAAATGTAAAGTGAACACAGTGAATATCTACTAATTTTACAGGATACTGTTTTACCTAGAGGGTAAGACAGTATGAATGATACCAGGATTAGAAACAATGCCAGCAAAGAAACATATACTACATATACTTGGGCTGAATGGGAAATCACTTTGAGTCACTCCCTGATCTAATAAGGACGAACACTACCAAGAAGTTGCAGTCTCAGGCACCCCCTCTATATGAGGAAGTAATATTCTCCACGACTAATGCCTGCGCCACTAGTAGAACTGCTAAACACCGTTGATCATTCTGGTGGGTAGCTTCATGCTGAACACACAGGGAGGAGGTAAGTTTACTTTCTTGGAAGTTTACTATATGGATACCAATCAGCCTCATGAGGTTGACTTCACAACTCCAAAACCTCATCATCTTCTTACACATTATGAAACTCTAAAGCCCAATATTTTTAGCCAGCCTTTCCTATCACAAACCAGGAGAAAAATCTACCCCGCATGACCCTTTGGCCTTTTTTGGTTTGGGTCGTGAGACCCAAATTTGAATTTTTTACCCCTATTTCCCTCCAATCGTTATCCCTATTTCTAATCATTAGCCCAAATTTCCAATCATTTCCCTCTCCATCTATTTCAAATCATCACCCATATTTCTAAATTCCAATCATTACACCTATTTTTCTCTCCACTCCAAACCCAAACCGAACAAGATCTTTGTTCTGTTGCCATGCTGGGGTGACATAACTTGCAGGAAGTGTTTCCCCCTTGTCCTATAGAAGATGCCTACTTCTTCAAGCAATTTATTCTATTTCTTTTTGGCTCTAGTTCACCTCAACAATGAGAATGTTGCCAGAAATGTTTATATAACCGTTTATCCTTTCTGCTTATAAATATTGTCGATATTCAAAAGTTACTCTCCTACTGTGATTAATACTTTCGTCTGCCTGGTAGCAGAACATTCATAATCATGTCACCATTTTCTACTTGCAATCAACGTCATGCAATAATACACTCTGTAGTTCGAAAATATACATTTTGGCTGATGCTGCACCAAGCTGACATTTGTATCCGGTCGTTTGAGTCTTCAAAGCAACCATTGGCCTAATATCACACCCTTGGGCGATCATCTAACACCCTTTCCCATGAAGGTATGTTAATGCTATGGCATCCTTGCCAACCACAGCATTCACTGGGAACGAAATCTTATAAATGTGATCACTAGGAAAATAACCCCCAAGAGCCACAATCGGAACTGAAACTTCATTTGTATCAAGTTGCTTCCAGTTCTACACTCTATATACGGCTGCCCACTTGAGAACATTTGCATAAACTGCTGGAACGCATAAAGGCCTCTTAGCACATACTAACCACACCCTTCTTGTTCCCACCATGGAAGAAAAGCAAATGCTTAGGACAGCAAATATAGGGCTCATAACCTGTTTTCTGAACTTCTCAATAAAGCACCTATCAATTATCTAGAGTTTAGTAAAAAATATTAGTAGTCTCTGGCCTATACAAAATTTAGATGGTTCAGCCAAATGGGAACTGTGCAATACAATAGGGCCAGTAATCAGAAGTTTGCACAACAAAGTTGGAATTCAAGGGGCAGAAAACAATTTGGTAAAAGCATACACAGCATGAAAAGAGATAAGAAGATACATTGGTTGTTTGTGTGCACCTCTCTGTTAATAATTAGATACCCTTTCCCATCAACCATGTAAGAGATCATCATTATCAAATCATACTCAGCATCTGGAAACTTCAAAGGAAGCTTTGTGGTCTCAATATCAAATGCACAAACATGAACTTCAGCACGTTGCAGGAGATCAGTTCTCCTTTCCAACATTACTCCAGCACTGGATACACTGACGTCATACCACTGCCCACATCTTATATCTGTTTCACATGGAATTCTGAATAAGAACATACAGTTGGAAATTTCATCGCGCCTTTAGAAAGTATTGAAATAGGTTTACAATCAACTAAATGAAAAGAACTCACCATTGTCGATAGCAAAACGAACATGGTAAGGAACATCATATTCACGAAGATCAAATATACAATCTATGAAATCTTGAGGTCGTTGTTTACTGCATGTCAAGCAATGAACACATCTCAAGATTGGAAAAGATATTTTCATAGTTACAATGAGAGGCAACAATCAATCACTATGTGAATTTAAGAACTGAAAAAGCGATCATACATTATAGCCGTGGAAAAGCAACCTATTTTTCTCAAAGGTACACGTGCCTGTGTGTGTTACTGTCTGTATGAAAATCAGAGGTGTGCTAGAATACATATCCAAAACAATCAAAGCCTAATGTCTCAGCACCATGGCTGTTCACGCAAATACTTATGTTTGTGTGCGCATGTTTGATTATTGCTCCATGCATGTATAAAGTAAATTAGACTATGATACTGTTACCTTTTCCCTGTTAATATGGACTCGTAAGCTTCAGCAGCCTCAAGTTTTGCCTGGTTTCTTTCAACAACATGCATAAGATCACTCTTTACTTGCATCAGTTGTTGAACGGTATCAAAGGATATCTTCAGATAAAGTTTACGTAAACCAGATAGATGGTTTTTCTGTCATCAGCATATAAAATCAATGAGCATGATCTTTCTAGGAAAAATCCCCGCAGAAGGTTCAAACCTCTCATGGCAATATTGCACATCAAATATAGAAACGATATGCAAACGACTGCTTAGTTATAGATCGAATTTTACAGGAACAGATTTTAAAATTCAGCAAGGATATAGTTATCATTAACCCTCCACAACCAATTGACACATTAATAGCCTAGAATTCAAACCAATACATTGACAACTACTAATGCAATCAAGAGAGAAACTACATTCACAATGGTTGTTACCTCCAGAGGGAAAATCAGCCACCAATCAATAAGTTGTATAAACTCTCTTATTCCCTAGGTTTGAATTCAAGCACTCATCGTAACCCGACAAGTTGTTATCGCATGACAAATTAATCCAATTTTTCAAGCATCTACGACCAGTATGAGGTAAATATGTTTACAATCATGTTTGCTTTGTAAGTTAACTCTATTTCAATGATCCATGCTTACTCAAAGCTAATACCAAAATACTGTAGATTAAAAACAAAACATGGTCAAATTGTAACTCCAATACACCCGTGAAATGAAAGCTTCTAATTTTGTTCAATATTTCTCTCAAGCCAGAACAATCATGCAATGACAATTCTCCCTTTCTTCAACATGCTAGAGAAATAGTCCAATAACCACAGATATGATTTGCATACAAATCAAATATAACTGCAGTAATTAATTGTCGTACAAGGTACTGTAAATGTGAAATTAATTACGAAAAAATATATCAGCTTTACCAACTATTCTATTAGCTATGGAACCCTTTTTAACACCAACATTGTGCAGCCACAAGAAATGTAACATCAATTGTTCGAACTCCACTAAAAACGCAAGGTATCAATAGAATAACCCAGCTTACAAGATTAAGGTCTTCTTTCTCTACAATTTCTACATCAGCAATCTGACTCTCATGACGTCTCCTCAAATAGGCCTCAACATCCATCTCCATTTTATCCTACAAAATTACCAGCATCGAGAAGCTCCAACCATGCAAAATATTAACTCGCAAGTTAAAAGATACCAAATTTCACATACCTTCGTGGCTACATAAAAATATGGCCGGAACTTGTACTTCGACTTAAAAGTAGAACCGTCCTAAACCCAAATTTGGACAAATAATTAGCAAATTGAGTGGAATTTTCGAAATTAATACCCATAAACACAATTTTAAACAAAAAGAACACAACTAATCCATTTACCTGACAAACAAAATACAGATCAACACAACTGTAGACCTTGCGGGTTTCCTGATCCTCCCAAGATGACTGCAAATAAAGCAGAAAACTATGAATTTCGCTTGCAATGAAGGCCAAAACAATACGAATTGTAATGTCCATTTAGCGTTATGATGCTGTTTCACTGATTGGTACAGAAACAATACTTCAGGAGAGCCCTCCGCTCCCGCTCTCGATACTTGACTTAGATATAAACTCTTGTTACAACGTATACTATTTAAAGCGCATCTTGTTAGCATTCTCCGTAATTAGCATATAGGCAAATGTAAATTAATGGACTGTTGGTTAAGAGATTGAAATCGTGACTCACGGATGAGAAGGTGAGAAGCCAACCAAGGCGTTTATCGCCTTCGGAGAAAAGATCGAAGCCCAGCTTCGACTCGAGTTGCTCTCCGGCGGTGAGGATGAGCTTCTGCTTCTTCGAGATTCTTAGATCTCGCCGGTCTCCTCCTACTCCTCCTCTCCTTCGGCCTTCGCCGTTCATCATTTCGGAACCCTGATCGGTGACTCGAGACTGCGTAGAAGAGGAATATGGCGGAGGGTTTCACCTCTACAGTGTGGGATTGGGGACGATTTTGGGGGGAGAGAAAGAGAGAGAGAGAGAGGGCGGGATCGGGAAACTGATGTGATGAGAGGTTTTTCCCGCGCTTTTGCTCAGTTCTTGGTTTTTAATGTGAAATGACAAAAAGGGAAATCAGTCTAGGCAAGAGGAAGAGAAAACGGGTCCTTGGGCTTTAAAAGGCCCGCCAAAAACGAGTTTTTTGAGGGCTTGATTTTTTAGCACTGGGGATATTCTGGGCTTCTTCCATTAGACCATGGATGTGGCACACCACTTAAGATTTGGGTTCCACTTTCGGCCCGTTCGGGAGCCAACTTCTGGATTATCCATTTTGACATTTTTCTCATTTTGAATCTTTGGGAGCCAACTTATAGAATGCATTTTCTCATAGTAATATATTTTCAAAGCCTCATAATATTTGATAACCAGGATGAGCTTTAGCATTTTCATTTTGCATTCTGTTTTTTTTTTTTTTCCGAATGAAAAGACCATATTACCTTTACCTTTATTCTAGAGGGCTATTCTTGTGGTGTCCTCAAAAATCCATTGAGCCTCTTCTGGTAGTTCTGACCCGAGTGAGCAGCGAATGAATGGAGAGCGATTCCTTCCACGAACCCCTGCACGCTGAGCACACGCCGTTAGCACCTAACCTGGCCGGAGTAAGGCCAGGAAAGGCACTCCGACGATCTTGTAAGTGATCGGAGAAGAAAGATGTATACAGAGAGTAATAGTAGAGAGAGAAAGTGGAGTGGGTAAAATCTGATTACACTACTACTAGGCATAGCACGTGCTTAGTGGCCTCACCACGAAAGGGTGAATAGCTCGGCACCACATAGGGTACACGTGAGCACTTTGCCGAGCTGGTTTGGCCATGAATAAGGCTAGAATTAAAGAAATAAACTAATACACCAGGATGTGCCAGCTCGGTATAAGTCATAAGGAGATGCCCCTGGTATGGCCGAGCTGGAGCTACGAGTAAAGCTTAAATAGCATTCTGGGATACATGGATTTAGCTCGGCGTGAGTAGCTGGGTTACGTACGAGTCATGCCGAGCTACGTGTAAGCACGGCACCGCCACGAGTAAGGCGGTGAGACATTCCAGAATATTCTACAGCGGTTCCTTATGAGATAAGGAGCAATACCGTGAAGTAAGCGATTGACATGGGAAGTCCTAAAGTGATTAGGAGTATGTCCCATATAGGAAAGAATCCTATATGAAAGCAGAAACCCTTGCTAGACGAAATCTAGCAGAATAAGGAAACTCGTCCCTAATAAGAAAGTCCTATTAGGAAAAGGATTCCTAAAGAGAATAGGAAACAGGGGCACGTAATGCCTAAATATGAAGAACACCTACACCTATAAATACAAGGCAATAACCATGACAAAAGGTACGCTGTAAAATCTATTTTCATACGCATTGTGATTTGAGAATTCAAGTACGTGATACTAACTTAGGCATCGGAGGGCCTTTGCCGACGAGAGGCAAAGGTACTCTAACCCTTTCTCTGTTTTGCAGATTTAAGGGTTGAATCAAGGAAACGCATGATCCAGGGCTACATGGTTTTTACCCCGTACAGAAAGTGTTGTCTACCCATTTAGGGCTTTGTTGCTTTGTATTTATAGGCTACCCAAGTACAGGGGTAGATCGGTCAATCTGGCTCGGATGACGTCACCGAACGTCACGAGCCAGATCTGCATGCATCGCGTGTTCACGTCCTTCAATCACAATCGGACACGTAGTATAACCGTTTCGGGTGTCATCACGCTGATGTAGATACAGCTGCCCCATGCACATGGGCCTTCCCCGTTTGTTACGAGCGTTAACCGCCTCTGGTGACGTCACGAGGGTCGTCACCGAGATCTCGGATTATTCCTCTGAGCCATCTCGGATATGATCCGTCTCGGATGGCTCGTTCAGTTCATAGTCTACCGGCCGAGATACCGGTTTGTCTCGGACGGGACACGCTCGGTAGGCCCATGGTGTTTTATTTCCTGGCTAGTCCAAAGGTCCGTTTGGGCTCGTAGCCTTCTGGGCTCTTCATCCGAGCCCCAATCTCGTTGTTAGATTTCGGTCCACTACAATAGCCCCTCAACTTCTTCCAAGGCGTTTTGTTCCGAGAAAGGAGTTGAATGTCCAGCTTGGGGCCGCTGCGCTCCCTGAGGCAAACGTGGAGTGCATCCGAGAAAAGCGAGCTTCTTCCATTGTGTTTCTTTTAACCGAGCCCCAGTCTCGATCTCGTGCTGGGTCGCTTCGGATTGCGCCACGTGGTAATCGTTGATTGTGTATGGGAGTGTCACGCGGATTACGGTTTTGTAGCCGAAGAGGCACTTCCGCGTGCGTTGTCAGGTGAAATGGACGTCCCGTCTTATCGACGCCACGTGTCGAAACACAATTCATGCTGTCAGTTGGTGTTTCATTTCCCGCGCCAACATTTGAACACGCCTCCTCCTATAAATAGTGATGACTTAGAGAGAGAAACATTTCCTCTTCTTCTCTCTCCTTGCGTCTCAGAGCTTCTGTGACCTCGTTTCTCCCGGAGAAATCTAGATCCAAAGTTTCAGCCGTTGCACCACCGTTATCCGCCGTGTTCAATCCTTTTCTCAACCGTTTTCTGATGCAAACCACCGCGTCGGTTCATCTCCGCCACCACTGCTATTTTTCACCGGTGTAACCCAGGTAACGATTTCCCCCCTCTGTTCATTGATTCTTCTAGCTTTTCTTTTGATTTCGCTGTCGATCTGAGGTTTTTCGAAACGTTTTCACAAGTTTTGTTTGGCAAAAAATCACGTCTTGTGATCTGTTGAGAGATTGCTGAGGTTGCGATGAATAGTGAACTCAAGCGTTCAACTGTTCATCGTGTTCTTCGTTAGAGTTTGCTTCGTGACCGTTCGAGTCCCTTCTCGATCTTTCCAACCTTAGGTTTTAGGGTTCAATGTTGTTTGTCAACCGAGACGTGAGGTCTGGACCTTGACCGAGTGTGAAAACTCGAGCCATTAGTAGCCCCCCCTCCCCCCCCCCCCCCCCGCCTAGGATTCCCGAGACGCAGGGATTATGTCTGCATCGGTTACGTTCCTGGCTCGGAATTAATCCGAGCCAGATTTTAGCATCTGGAAGCTCCCGAGATAGCTTTAGATCACCATCAGTTATATGGCTAACTGTTGTTCACTCGTGCACTTTTCAAGTTCTTCACCCTGGAGCCCTTTGTCTTTTCCTTGGGGAGTTCCAATAGGTCGAGCGACTCCGAGTCCTCCGTACAGAGCTTCAATCGCTTAAACTTTCGCCTCGGACAAACTTTCCTTGAACCTGACGTAGGGATGGCGTCCGCCGATTTAGGTCCGGTTGACGAGGGGTTCGCCCCCCTCAATCCCATAGATGTTGATCCGAACGCTGGATCCGGGAGTGACAATTCAGTTAACCAAGGTGAGATCAGTAGTGATCACACTGAGTCCATAAATCTTGGAGACAGGAGAGACGGCAATCCCGATGTCCAAATCATGGAGATCCGCAACCCCGCAGCTGATAACACCGGATCTCTTTACGAGCCATCGACCGAGAACCCATCAGTCGAGCATGCTCCCGAGAACCCACAACAAGAGGCACCGCCCCCCAAGGCTAAGGCTTCGGTAAAGGGGGCGAACGTGTACCTGGATTACTTCAACGGGAAGGCTGGGAGTTACCGAGCTTTCTGTCGGAAATACAAGATTCCCCCCGATGTTGAGCTTCGGTTAGTCCGAGAAGATGACATCACTTTTTCCGAGGATCATATTACCGTACCCCTCCTGGCGATTACCGAGGGCAGACTTCGGTTCCCCGTAAACCCCCTCCTTCGTCAGTTCCTTCATGAATACCAAATAAACCCGAGATTCTTGGCCATGAATTCGTTTCGGATCATAAACGGGTTATATGCGCTGAGTGAGAAGTTTGACCTCACCTTCAACCTGTTCGACCTGGTCGGTGTTTACAATGTATCCAAGAACAGCCCGTCTGAGCATCGATTTCTTTCCCTTCGGAGTACTCCAAAGGAGCCTCGGACCTATCTGATCGATCACCTGCCGGATTCTGACCCCTGGGCCAACGACTTTGTAGAGGTTCGGGGAAATTTCGAGTTAGGCCCAAGTGTGCGACGATTTTTACCGTATTCCGAGGCTAAACACTTTCATAGGTTTTACTCTCGTTACGCTCATTTCCTTTCACTCCGATCATATATTTGTTTTGTGTTCATCAATACTGATTTTTTTATCCTGCAGAGGTCTCTCCAGTTTCCGCTTGGCTCGTGAAATCTAAAAGCGACGACAATATCCGTGCTGCGTACCGAGTTCCTGTTGAAGAGAGATACGCCCACGTCTTGCTGGAGTACGAGCCACTCTATACGTCCTACCTACAGCAGAGGAAAAAGAACACTTCCACCGAGAAGGCGGGTCCGAGTCAATCGGATGTTCACAATTAAGGCTTGTGAAAATTTTGAGACAATTTTGCTAAGTCATAAAACGTAACCGAAGCAATTGATAGGTCTTCTCGGATATATTGCCGAGTCAATTTGAATGTTCAAAATGTAAAACTTGCAAAAATTTTGAGAAATTTCACAAGTGTTCAATCCGAGAGTGATATCGTAGGTTCGGTCTAAACATGCCTCCGAAAGATGACTACGTGATCTGAATTCCCCTAAAAAGATGTTCGTTTGTTCGGATAACCGAGTCAATTCTGTAACTTAGGAATTTAAGTTATCGTTGAAACAATACCCCCTAACGAGAGTTTGATTGACTCGGTTAAAACGTACCGAGATGATTTGTTAATTTAAAGGTTGATACCCCTGTAGATGGGTTTTTACGTCGAGCTCGGTTTGTTGACCGAGACATTAATGTTGGTACCACCACAAGGGTGTGTGATTTATCGACGTAATCGTTGGATTGGCTCGGTTAAAACCGAGCGGTCTTATGGGATGAAACCCATATGTTAGGTTGTGCCGTTGGTCGAAGCCGTTTGGTACGGATGCCGAGGCACGATTTATAAAGGACATCAGTTGAAATCAAATGTCTTTTCATTGATAAATTTTCGAGGAAGTAATACATCAAAAGGCCTTCACAATTTTTCTAAGTATTGACATTCATCATCCGAGAACAGTACCCTTAAGCATAATATTTTCTCAAATTGTAAGCATTCCATGGCTTGTCTACGAGCTTCCCATCCATGTCTTCAATCTGATAAGCTCCTTTCCCGACCTTCTTAACGACTCGGTAAGGACCATCCCAATTAGGCATTAGCTTCTTTTTCTTATTCTTGTCCGTGACCTTTTTGAGAACCAGATCATCCGGGCAGAACGTCATTAACCGAACCATCTTGTTGTATCCCTTAGCAACTTCTTGCTGATAAGCTGCCAACTTTACCCGAGCTGCATCCCTCTTCTCTTCGGCCAAGTCGAGGTCGTTGCGCAAGGCCGTGTCATTGGTGGTTTCATCAAAGTACTCGGTTCTGATGGTAGGTAGCCCCTTTTGGATAGGGATTACAGCTTCAATACCGTACGCGAGAGAGTAGGGAGTCTGGCCCGTAGAGCGCCTCGGTGTAGTCCGGAATGCCCATAGAACGTGTGGTAACTATTCAGCCCATTTTCCTCTCTTAGCAGTCAGCCTACGTTTGAGGCCAGCCGCGACCGTCTTGTTGGACGCCTCGGCCTGGCCATTACATTGAGGATAAACTGGCGTGGAGTTGAAGAAGTGTACTCCGAGCTTGTCACATACCTTTTTCATTTGCTTCCCAATGAACTGCTTCCCGTTGTCCGAGACGATTGCGTATGGCACCCCGTATCGAGAGATGACATTCTGCCACAAAAAACTCTTTACGTTTACCTCGGTGATGAAAACCAGAGGCTCGGCTTCCACCCACTTGGAAAAATAATCTGTCGCAGTTATAAGATAGCGAAATCCTCCCGGAGCGAGTGGTAGTTCTCCTACAATGTCCAATCCCCACTGGGCAAAGGGCCATGGACTAGAGATCGGTTGAAGGTCTTCGGCTGGCTGGTGGATCATTGGCTTGAACAGCTGGCATTTATGGCACTTCCGAACAAACTCTTCAGCATCTTCCTTCATCTTCGGCCACCAATATCCCTGAGTGATGGCTCGGTGGGCGATAGAGCGTCCTCCCGAGTGGCAGCCTCCACTGCCAGCATGAAGTTCGTGGAGTATTGTATGGACTTGGTTCTAATGCACTACCATGAGGTATGGCCCTGTCCGAGATCTCCTGTAAAGAGAGCCCGTTGGCGAGAGCCAATAGTTTGCTGCCTTGCATCTGATCGGTGGGCTTCTCGGCGGTCTTCAGGTAGCTTGTCGTCACGGAGATAGAACACGAGTTCGTCCATCCAGCTTGGTCCGAGCTCAATATTCATCATCTGCGTCTGAGGGGGGTCGAAGCTCGGTGAAGAGATTGTATCAAAGAAAACTGATCTCTGCTCGGATGCTTTGCACGCTGAGGCGAGTCCTGCAAGTGCGTCAGCGTGGGCGTTGAGCTCTCGGCCCACCTGATGTACTTCAATTTCTTCGAATGTCTCGGTTACGCTTCTGGCAAGGTTCAAATACTTGGTCATTCTTTCATCCTTAACGTCGTATTCTCCATTGAACTGGTTGACAACGAGTTGAGAGTCGCTGTAAACCATTAGGGTCTTCACTTCCATTGCTTCAGCTAGCCGAAGGCCAGCGATCAAGGCTTCGTACTCGGCCTCGTTGTTGGAGGCCGGGAACTCAATTGAGATAGCATTCTCGTGTATCACTCCCTCGGGGGAGATCAAGACTACGCCTGCTCCAGCTCCGCGTTGGTTGGAAGCTCCGTCTACGTGTAATTTCCAAGCGTTGCCGTGGAACATGTGCCAAGTGGAGAACGGCACCGTTGCTTGGTCGTCGTCCACGCTTGGACTCGGTTCTCCTTCCGAGAGAGGCGTTGGTGTTAACTCGACTGTTTCAGTTTCTTTGGATGATTCTTCATTTGAGGTTGCATTGGTTACATCTTCAATCGCCACGGGGGCGTCAGGGTCTTCAGCTGGTTGCTCGGGTAGGGATGGGTTGGGATCTTCTTTCTTTTGCTTCTCTTCTCCAGGTGTTAGCTCGGCAATGAAGTCAGCCAACACCTGTGCCTTTATAGCTGTTCTCGGACGATATTGGATGTCAAAGTTAGCCATTTCACATGACCACTTTGAGACCCGTGTTGAAAGATCAGCACTTCGGAAAAGTGCCTTTAATGGATACTCGGTGAGAACTATGATTGTGTGAGCCTGGAAGTAAGGGAGCAGCTTCCGAGATGCGGTTATGAGAGCGAAGGCAACCTTTTCGAGAGGAAGGTATCTTGTCTCGACTCCAGTCAGCGTCTTACTTGCGTAATACACAGGTCGATGCTCGATTCCCTCTGTTCGGACGAGAACCGAGCTGATTGCGTGTGGAGAGACGGAGAGATAGATGAATAAGTCTTCATTTTCCCGAGGCGTCTCCAGTAGTGGAGGCTCGGTTAGATAGGTCTTTAGGCGCTGGAGAGCCTTCTCGCATTCTTCTGTCCATTGGAATTTCCTCTTGCTTGTTTTGATTGATTGAAAGAGAGGGCGGCATACGTCGGCCGAGCGGCTGATGAAACGGTTGAGAGCTGCCGCCATCCCTGTGAGCCTTTGGACCTCCTTGATTGTGCTCGGTGAAACAAGCTGTTGAATAGCTGTAACCTGGCTCGGATCTGCTTCAATACCCCTTCTCGTCACCAAGTGGCCTAGAAATTTCCCTGAGCCAACTCCGAAAGAGCACTTCTCGGCGTTGAGTTTAAGGTCGTGTTGTTTCAGAACCGTGAACATCTTGTTGAGGTCTGTAATATGGTCCTTCTCCTGTATGCTTTTCACCACCATGTCATCAATGTAAGCCTCCATCGTGTCCCCGAGCTGATCTTTGAACATCCGAGATACCATCCTTTGGAAGGTAGCCCCGACGTTCTTCAGCCCGAAGGGCATGACGCGGTAGCAATAGAGACCTCTAGGTGTGATAAAGGCTGTCTTCTCCATATCCTCCGTGTCCATAAAGACTTGGTGATAGCCCCTGTAGGCATCCATGAAGCTCAACCGAGCGTGCCCAGCCGTAGCGTCCACGAGCTGGTCTATCCGAGGGACTGGGAAACAGTCCTTCGGACAGGCATCATTCAGGTTCGTGTAGTCTACGCACACCCTCAGCTTGTCGTTCTTCTTTGGGACTACAACCGTATTTGCCAGCCACGTAGGGTACTGGACCTCCTGGATTGCTTGGGCTTCCAATAGCTTGTCAACTTCTGATTCCACCGCCTCGGCGTGAATAGCAGAAAATCTTCTCGGTTTTTGAATAACCGGGCGCCTCAGGGGGTTGACGTTAAGCTGATGCTTGATGAATCTCGGGTCAACCCCTGGCATCTCATACGGAGTCCAAGCAAACACCTCAATGTTTGTCTTGAAAAAGGTCACCATCTCTTCCCTTTCGACCTCGGTTAGGGAGGAGCCGATTAGGAAGAAACGGCTTCCATCTTCATTGATTGGGACTGTAACGAGGTCTTCTACGGATTTAGCCTCGGCTGGACGACCGACATCTTCCAAAATGGGTGCCCCTGGCACCTCCACCCATTGCACTTGCTTTGGTTTCTTCATCTCTTTTCTGCCCACGGTTGAAATATAGCATTTCTTAGCCGCTATCTGGTCTCCCTTCACATCCTCCTGTTTTCCTTTTGCTCCGATAAACCGTAGCACCTGATGGTACGTAGACGCTATGACCTTCATCGCGTGCAGCCAATTTCTTCCCAGTATGATGTTGTAGGGACTCGGTGAGTTAACAACAATAAATTTCACTTGCTGTGTTACCGAACCAGCGATGACTGGAAGGGTAATTGTTCCGAGGGGATATACGGGTGTACCACTGAAGCCAACGAGTGGGATCTCGGAAGGTCTAAGGTCCTGGCTAGTTAATCCAAATCGTTTAAACAATGAGTAGTACATTACCTCGGCTGCGCTTCCTTGATCTACCAAAATTCGCTCCACCTTGGCTTTTCCCACCTTCAGCGTAATGACGAGAGCGTCATTGTGGGGGAACTGCACCCCTTCTAAATCCTTCTCGGTGAACGTGATCGTCCACTGAGATTCCTTGGCCGGGAACTTGCGTTTTGGTTGCTGCTTAACCGAGAGAACCTCCAATGCTTTAGTAGCTTGCTCGATCTCCTTATACACTCGAGCCTCGAGCATCCTTGTGACCGGACCGTGAATCACGTGCATCACCACCATATCTTCCTGGGCGCCCCCTCCTGCAGCCGCTCTCTGGGCCTGTGCCCGAACCAGAGTTTTGTCCTGGTCAATGTAGGCATCCAGGTTTCCAGCCGAGACAAGAGTTTCCAAATATGCTTTGAACGGTTTGCAGGAGGTGGTGTAGTGTCCCTGCTCTCGGTGGTACGTGCAGTAGACTTTCCGGTCCTTAGTTTTATCATGAGTTCCCATCTTGTGGTTGGGCCAGTGAAAGAATCCTTCATTCTCGATCTTCTTGAGGAGCATATAGATTGGCTCGGTAAATACCGTGCACTCGGCAACAAAGTCACTTGCCTTCGGTAGTCTCTTTGCTGCTCCTGCTTTGATGGTGTTCACAGCTTTCTTCTGATTTCCCGAGACATGGATAACCCTCGGAACGGAGGAGGAGGTCGGAGCATCACGCTCTGTTAAGAGTTCCTCAAGCTCGATATATTTGTTTATCCGTTCCATTAAGTCATCCATATTCCTCGGTGGGTGCAACATCAGATCAGTAAAGACAGGGCTCTTACTTTCTAGACCGTGCTTGAAGTGGGTGGCAGCGAGAGTCTGATCACAACCCTGGACCTGGTGGAACATTTCCCAGTACCTAGTAGCATACTGGCGCAGAGTCTCGTCTGGGCGCTTTCTCAATCCGAGAAGAGAATCTACCTCTTTCTTTTGTATGTTGCTTGTGACGAACCGAGATAGGAAGGCTTGTTCCAAAGCCTCGTAGCTTCCAATGGATCCTTCCTCAAGCTTATTGAACCATAGGGACCCGAGAGTCCCTAGGCTCGTTGGGAACACTTTGCACATGATGGCTTGATCCGAGGTATATAGGTTGATGATCTGCCTGAAGTAAATGAGGTGGTTGTATGCGTCCATTAGGGCGTCGTAACGGTTGAACTTTGGCAGGGTGAACCCAGCTGGCAATGTCGCCGAGGCGATCTCTTTTGTGAAAGGAGATTTGGCCAACTGTTTTAATCGCTCATCGACGCTCGGTAATGGAGGGAGAGATGGAAGAGGAGGAACGGAAGGGACGGTAAAACCATCACTGGTGCGGGAACGCTTCTCGGTACTTGTTCGGTAATGCTCGTCATGGCGACGCTCGTGTCGCGTCGTTTTGTCTTCTTGGTTCCGAGACCTCTCTTTGTGGCCATGCTCCTTCCTTTTCCCCCCAGCGTCGTCATGGTGAGCTCGTTCTCCGGTTCGAAGTGCCTGACGCTTCCCCGAGTCTCTATCTCGGAAAACCGTCAAATTTGGTTCCTGTGGAGAGGTTTTCTTCAAGTGCTCAACCCGAGCTCGGAGATCCGTCGAGTTCGTTGGCTGAGGAGGCGTCTTATGGCGTCTTCGGCCAGGAGAACGCTCAACCCGAGTGGCCTCCTTTGGGTCCTGTCGAAGGTAGATCGGTTTGTACTGACCGTCTTCGAAGTAATAGACTGTTTCGTGTGATGCCGAGAGCTGTGAAGGGTGAACGGGCGCTCGATTCCGAGATTTGCGAGGAGTAGTGCCTAGAAGAATCGCCACGGTTCCCCTTTGAGAGGTGCTCGGTCGACAGATTCCCGTGCCGTAGCACGAGAGCCTTGCTGTGAGCCCTTTCACCGTTTGGGTTACCGAGACGATCCTTGGCCGAGCGTCTCTGTCCTGACATCCCGCCGTAGGACGTTGTCGTAACTTCCACCGCTGCTTTCTTTTTAACCGTCTCGGTTAGCTTAGAAAGCTGAGCTCGCATCGCCTGCATCTCGGCATCTCGCTCCTCGAGATGGCGAGTGAGTTGCTGGATGGTGAGTTCCTGTGAGTCTGGACTCGGCGTGAGTCCGGCGTGACCCGTCGGAATAGAGACGGAGATGTGAGGGGTCCCTTTGGGATCTCTGGAGGAGGAGGGGTGGAGTGGATCGGTGGGGTTTGGTGGTTGAGTTAACTCGCCACCCATTTCGTGTCAAGAGAAGTGAAGAAGAGAGGGTAAAAGTGGTGGATCTAGGGAGGAGCACCGGAGGTTCTGGGTGGTTCCCCAGCAGAGTCGCCAATTGTGGTGTCCTCAAAAATCCGTTGAGCCTCTTCTGGTGGTTCTGACCCGAGTGAGCAGCGAATGAATGGAGAGCGATTCCTTCCACGAACCCCTGCACGCTGAGCACACGCCGTTAGCACCTAACCTGGCCGGAGTGAGGCCAGGGAAGGCACTCCGACGATCTAGTAAGTGATCGGAGAAGAAAGATGTATACAGAGAGTAATAGTAGAGAGAGAAAGTGTTGTCTACCCATTTAGGGCTTTGTTGCTTTGTATTTATAGGCTACCCAAGTACAGGGGTAGATCGGTCAATCTGGCTCGGATGACGTCACCGAACGTCACGAGCCAGATCTGCATGCATCGCGTGTTCACGTCCTTCAATCACAGTCGGACACGTAGTATAACCGTTTCGGGTGTCATCACGCTAATGTAGATACAGCTGCCCCATGCACATGGGCCTTCCCCAGTTTGTTACGAGCGTTAACCGCCTCTGGTGACGTCACGAGGGTCGTCACCGAGATCTCGGATTATTCCTCTGAGCCATCTCGGATATGATCCGTCTCGGATGGCTCGTCCGGTTCATAGTCTACCGGCCGAGATACCGGTTTGTCTCGGACGGGACACTCTCGGTAGGCCCATGGTGTTTTATTTCCTGGCTGGTCCAAAGGTCCGTTTGGGCTCGTAGCCTTCTGGGCTCTTCATCCGAGCCCCAATCTCGTTGTTAGATTTCGGTCCACTACAATTCTCAACACTGATTTGTAATTCTCCGTCTGTACCACTGCCGACTAATCAAGGCCTCCTCCTCGATCTAAACCCTTCGACAACCTCTTGGTTTCCAACATGTGCTTCTCTTCTCGACAAATCACCCTTTTCCGTAAATTTCTTTTATCTCAATCTTTACTGAGAACGATGATCTGTTTTTCTCATTAATTAATTGGAAATGTCCTTCGATTCCCTTTGATTTTATATGTCACTGACTAAAAGCTCCATTCTCTTGACTTCCTGTCTAAATGGCTTTTTTAGTATTTTTTTTTTACTTTTCTTAATTTTTTGTTTAGCTTTCCATCTTGATTTTTGGATTTAATCATTTGTGTCGACAAGAGAAATTAGAAAAGGAAAAATGTGGACTGAAATTAAAATATTATATATATATATATATAGGAAAATGTTCTATTAAGGACTCCCTCAAAGATCTCCTCCTTGAGGACCACTGCTTTTTTTATTTTTCGGACCAAATTTTGACGATCCGAACCGCTTAATGTGTTTAAAACATGTTTTTCATGGCTAACGCGAAGAATCACAAAAAAAAACACCCGAAAGGGCTTCAAATATGTTAAGAAATATTGTCTCACATTGCCTAGGAGTGGAATGGGTGATCACTTAATATATGCTGGGACCTCTCCACTCATTACCAATTGGTTTTGAGTTGGATATAAAGTTTTCACATGGTATCAAAGTAGGGCCTATTCCACTCCACATTTAAAAAAAAAAAAAAAAAACCGCAATCCCACACCCGTGATGACAGACCAGCAAAAAAAGGCTACACGATGATAGGACCCAAAAAGTGGCCACACGTGACAGACCTCAAATGCGGCTACACGTGAGGGGGGATGTTAAGAAATATTGTCCCACATTGCCTAGGAGTGGAATGGGTGATCACTTAATATATGCTGGGATCTCTCCACTCATTGCCAATTGGTTTTGAGTTGGATATAAAGTTTCCACAAAAAACAGCTATTTCGTATTTTTTTCGGTCTGCAGTAATTTTTTTTTGCTTTTGGTTATATTTTTTTACTTTTAGACAGATAATTAACTAAAAAAATTGCGACACAAATCTAACGAAAATTAAAAAAAGTCGAACAAAACAAACACACAAAAAAAGGATTTGTATAGCCACCTAAGCAGGTGTGGATGATTCTGTGGAATTTAGGTGGTATGTAGCATTCCTGTGACTAGTAAAATAAAACCTACTGAGATCATTGATCAATGACTACCACTGCACCCCATAATTTTCCCTAAGCCAAGGATCCCGGGGGGAAAATATAGTGAACAAAGCTAGGAAATGACCAAAAAAACCATTAAAAATAAAGAAATCGTGAACCAAAACTATAGTTTAGTAGGCCCCCTTCAGTTTTTGGTCAATAAAAGAGGGGATAGGATGAGAAAGTTAGCTTTCCCACATAATTTGGAGGATTCAGTTACTAGGAAAGTGATAGAATCCTGGAAAATGATTTTCCCACTAAGACTTACTTTCCCTTAAAACTGATCCTGCAAAATATATGGAATTTAGCGTCACGGGAAAGTTCTAACTTCCCTCCATTCTCAAACTTTTGGCGCCAACGTTCTCCCACACTCCTTCATTACCCTTCCCTTGTGGGAAATTCTAACGGGTGTCATAGTGCATCCATCAAGAGTACAAAAAAATACACATTAAAAGTACATTTGTACTTTAAAGTACATCTTTAAGTGTATTTTAACATACAATTGTACTTTTAAAGTGTATTTTTTGTACAAATAGGACCCACAAAAATGTACTTTTTGTACCTTTAACGGGTGCGCTATGGCACCCATTAGCATGACCCTTCTCTTATTTCATACAATTCTTCATTTTTTCATTATTTCCTGGTATAAATATAGACAACATGGTCAATATATTGGATTTATGGATGTGTGACTTTAATTAATTTTTATCAGTCTTTTGTTTTGTTTGTACCAACCAATTAATCACCGTTGGTTAAAATTGGTTTTATTTTTTTTAGAAGCATCCAAATAAGCCGGACGGCCAATTGGCTTATTCTTTTCATTAAATTTTTTTGATTACATTTATTAGTTTGCATCAATTTTTTTGCCGATTATATTTTCATCTATACGAGAAATTTTGGAAATTAAAAAAAAATTATGATAGAAATTCAAAATTCTCTGTTAAAAAAATAGAATTGTTTTTTTATTTTTTCGATTGCTCAATTTGCTCTCGTGGAGACGAACAAATAATTCACAAAAATTTAACGTGAAACAAATAGATATGAAAAAATTGAATAGAGGAAGAAAAAAAAAAGTCAACTGTCTTATTAAGCCAAATCAGACTAAATTTTTTTATATGGTTGATTTTAGAGTTGCCTGATTATTCAACGGTTGCAATTTATATGCATCAATTTTCTGCCCAAATATATAACTTCCCAAATTACTTTTATTCAAAATAACTACTGAATCAAGATAAAAGAAGTTTTCCGTAAGTTTCTTTTTCTTGTTAAACAAACAACTAAGGTAGTTTTGTTTTAAAACTGCCTTGGTTTTTGTGCTATGTGATGTATTGTGAGAGGATGACTTGTCTTGATTTTTGAGAAAAACTAGTTTTTGGAAAAAACTAGTTAGTGAAACACCCCCTAAATTTTAGTTTTCCTATATAATTCCTCTGTCAAATGAACACTCGCATGAAAATAGATTTTATTTTTCTTTACTTCACTTCAATCCATTTTTTTCGAGGACTAATTTTCTTGCACAACATTCTTGACAACTAAACGAAGCCTAAAAGTAAATAATAAGTTCTGATCAAATTCCCACTTCTTCCGTCCAGTAAACAATTCACATGGGTGGGGCCGTGGTTGCATTTTCTCTTCTAACCGACAAACACCCCCCACCAGTCCTCCACCACCACCAAGCCTCATGCCCCCCATGGCCCCGGCTTATTTGGTAACAAACCATCCGACCATGCCACCAGCTTCCGCATCGTCTGAGTTGGCATCATTGATTACGTGCACATTGTCGGGATCCAATGAGGCCGATACCCGGCATTGACTCCCATAAACTAATACTTCTTTCCTTCCATTTCTGTTTGTTGATTATTTATTTTGAATTTTTTGTTACTACTGTCTATATCTTTCATGAAGTCGGTTTCGGAGACATACAAACCCAAAAAAGACATTTCACCTCATCATTCGAACCGCTGAGATTAAAACAAACTCTCCTCCCTTTCAAACCCACCCATTTTATCTTTTTCTCTCTTCCTTTCCCATGACACACCCCCACCTTTCCCCCTCCCCACTCCGGCAAGCCCCTTCTCCCGCAACCCATTTGTGTGTTCTCTTTCCCCCTCATTCCGTGTCCCATTTGTTCCCTTCTCCTTACTGGGATAATTGGGGGGCGTGCAAGAGCCCGGGACCTCTCTTTGCACCCCCTCTCCATCCGCCCCTTGCAGGGAGCTCGATCTCGAAAAACATGCAATACAACACATCGGATGGTAAACAAGTGTGATACTCCAAATTTGTTACCATCACATTAAATCTTTTGGCCTTTTTTTCAAAAAATGAAAAGGTGATTTGTTATTATTAAGGAATTTTCATCAGCAAAGGAATGGAATCACAATTGAAAAACGTAATCTTTGTTACTGGAGTATCACAATTGAAAAACCAAAAACCCCAATTTACAGCATTTGGCCCAGAAAAGTTACGACAATACATTTGAAATTATTGCATTGGAGTATTGGCTAGCAAACAAATACGGTGCTTCTAGATACTTACGCAACATTTTGGGGGTGTCCTTAAATTAAGAAATCATTCATGACCAAACCTAATCACGATGAACTTGCTAACAGAGAAAATTTTGAAATTAGCAAAAATCCCCACTAATTATACAAATAGGGTTTCTAAATTCTCTATTAACACTAGTAATATTCCACCGGTGTCTCCGGGCAACTATCATCCGATAGAGCATCGCGATTAAACGGCGAAGGAACGAACGGAGGGGATGTACATCTTAAAAGAGCCCAATTCACGCCTTGGAAGAACGGATGGTGCTTGATTGGCGACGCGCCCATCATGGACCCCATTCGCCTCGCCGGATCCTTAATCAGTAGCTGTGATATGAGGTCCTTAGCCGCGGCGGGGATGATTGGCTCCTTAGGGAACTCGAGGGCTCGAGCCACAATATTAGCCAGGGTTAGCTCATTGTCTAACCCTCTAAAAGGCGTCACACCATAAAACAATTCAAATATAAATATCCCTAGCGTCCACCAATCCACCGCGCTACCGTGTCCCTCCCCGGACACGATCTCCGGTGCTAGATACTCGTGGGTCCCGACGAACGACATCGACCGGACGTCGATCGGCTCCGACACGAACTCGGGCCCAACATGTCGCCCCGGCTTCTTCTTCCGCTTGCGCTTAAGGTGGAAGCACGACACGGCGGGGACAATGCAATTGGGAAGGATGCACGAGCTGGAGGTAAAAGCCCGCGGCGGCTCGACAGCGTACTCGGTCGGCGGGGGCGGAGCGGGCGAGTTCTGGGCGGAGACGATCTGGGCCTCGGACGCGGAAGAATCGCACTTCAAGGAGAGGTCGAAATCGGTGAGCATGATGTGACCGTCGGATCGGACCAACACGTTTTCGGGCTTGAGGTCCCGGTAAACGATTCCCATCATGTGGACATACTCTAGGGCTACCACCACCTCCGATGCGTAAAACCTGGAAAAATAATACTAAAAGATTAATTACAATAAGTGGTAACAAATTGACTTGCATTATTTAAATTGATCACTGAAACTTAATTAATTAAAGACATAACTAATAAGATAAAGCAACTTCACTAACACATACTTTTGAAAAATTATTTATTAAAAAAAAAAAAAAAGGCACCAGATATCCAGTGATTTGGGCCACCAGCATTGTTCAATCACTGGTGCATGATTTAGCAAGAATTTAAAAATTGGAAGTTGCCGAGTAGTGCATGAAAATAATTGAGATGATGAGGGAATGGGGTCCTACACTTTTGATAGTTGCCTAAAACAAACAAATTCTAGAAACCAAAAATAGGGTTATTTATTTATCATTTGTGTTGCTTTTGGTGGGAGACCTTTTTACTCCGTGGGATTCCTAGAGCCCCTCGATAACTTCCCCATGCAAAGTGAAAAAGGCAAAAAAAGAAGAAAAAAGGGAAGAAGAAAACCCCCCCTTTTTTGGGGTCCTCCTCCTCCTTTCTGTATTTATTTAATTTGGTACGGGATTCTTTGCCTAAAATCCTCATTTCCTGTCTCTATACAATCTTAGCTTCATGATTTTATACTTTAGGATTCAAGTATTCTGAACAAGTTGTGTGGTTGAGAGTGAAATCGGACATCGACACATGCATGTATGAGGGGAGAAATCCATCAATGTAAAGAGGAAAAAAATTTGGGTGTCGGGCGGGCACTATGTGGTTGTGCCCAAACACCCAATCTGATGGTCCAAAAGTATTTTTGACGGTTCAGATTTATTCACTCGCTCTCCACTCTCCTTTTTTTTTTTCCTCTTTTAAATCCCTATTATCGAAAACTATTTTGGACTTTTGATATGGGTGTCGGGTATGACCACGTGGTGTCCGCCCGACACCCTAGAAATTGCTATGCAACCTATACTTGGAGAAATGAAAGGGGCAAAAGGTAGTAGGGTAAGGTACTGGACAAAATAAGGTCTCCCGAAACCTAGGGAGAGGATCCCAGAATTGCCGTAAAAGTTACTTCGACACAAACGGGAACCCAGGAATGTTGGATTTCGAGCATCTTTCTACTGTTACTGGAACATCCATCTGAAAGACAAAAATGCCCTCCCAACGCAACGTATTTCACGGACTACTATTAACTTAGAATACCCGGCGTTCAATTTCCTTTTAGAAGCATGAATCTACCAGAAGGGTTGTTAGAGGGTGAACGAATGGTTCTTAAAAAATTATAGACTCGAACCATAAACCTCCGTTTAGAAGCCTCACAAGAAAATTTATTTGGAACTCAGAGAAAAGAAAGGAAAAGAAGAGAGAGTTTAAAAAAATTCCTCTTTCTTTGTTTGGTTTGAGAAGAAAAAGAAGAGAAAATGAGTAAATAGAGTGTTAGGAATAGTAAAAATGTATCCTTATTTTCCTCACATTTTTCTTCTTCTTTATTTTCCTTTCCTTTCTCTCATTTTCTACAAGTTCCAAACAGAGCCTAAAAACTAGGACCTGGGGTTGCTGTTGTACAACCTCTGCACAGCACCTGTTGCGCGCAATCCGGGTCATTTGTTATTTGGATGAATGGCCTAGATCTCAAACAAAAGAGAAAAATTGTTCGCGCAAACAATTTGTTTTCAATCCGAACCGTTAAAAATACTTATAGACGATTGTGATTGTGCGCAGCAGCTGCTGTCCAGAGGTTGCACAGCAGCAATCCCGCGCCCTAAAAACTATACTATAATTGACCTAAACACACAGAAAATAACTGCAAATGGCAAATGAGATCTACCAAGGGCGTTTCGACTGCCGATTTGGTTGACATATGGTATTATCGTAATTTTAGCCTAAAACCAAGCCATTTTACCATATATCATAGTGACTAACTAGATTGGGGAACACATCACGTGGGATCGAGGACGTGTCAAAACGCCATTCGTTGTCATAGATTTGACTTTTCGTATTCTGAATCCAACACGTGCGATCGGTACACAACACAAATCCTTTTCTAACCTTTTTCCAAGGCACCCCAACCGTCATTGCTAAAAGTTATCTGAAGAAAATGATCCAGTGTACGAGACGAGTAGCTACCACTGGCTTCCTGCCAGGTGGGGTGAGGACCCCCTCACCAGCAATTTTGTTCACATCAGCGTCGTTACACTTGTTCCGTATCTTATCTTAATTTTAGTCAGATTCAAATTTTAGGAGACCACGCAAAAATTTTAGCTCAATCAAATATAGGTTAATTCGATGATGAAAACTATTAATTCACATTTTAGGAGACCACGCTAATTTTTAGCTCAATCAAATATATGTATATAGGTAACTGTTTTATCTAGAATTACAGGAGTGTTTATTTTCAAATCTAACTTTGTTTATTTTCAAATCTAACTTTTATATCGAGTGCTTACCGATATTGTATTGAACTCAAATTTTTGAATGGACTCCTAAAAAATGAATCTAGACAAAAGTAACCGTTTCAATTCTCAATGTGAAAAAATAGGCCTAATTTTTCATTTGATAAAATAAGAATCTCATAAAATGTTGATTTTACCAAATGAATAAACTATTTGCTAAAATTAACTCATTTTAGCAAATAAAAATGAGTTGATTTTAACAAATTGTTTATCATTTGTTAAAATCAACCCATTAATTTTATGAGATTTCAAATGAAAAACTAGGCCAACAAAATTACTCACGGACCCCTCTCACCATGGAGCATCACCCGTCACTGCTGACGACGGAGATGGACCCGGCTATTCTGAAACTGAACTAAAGAGACTTCGCTATTTCATTTGCATCGATCCAACTCGACCGTCAAAGGATCAGATTTAAAATAAATTTTTACCGGTAATCTAGAAATTAAAAACACTATTGAACATCTATATGGAGTTTGTTTGTGTACCTGACGGTGGATTCATGGAAGCGTTTAGAGGGCTGACGCTGGCGGAGGACGTGAAGATCGCCGCCGGGACAAAACTCCGTCAACAGACACGACCACTTGGGGGAATCCAAGCTGGCATAGAGCGTAGGCAAAAACGGGTGGTCTAGCATTTCCAGTATTTCCCTTTCAGTCCTCGCCCGCCCTTCCTTATTACGGCTGGCGAGCTCCTTCTTGTCCATCACCTTGGCTGCGAAGACAGCCTCGGCGTTGGCTGCGCACTTGAGCTCGGCTAGGTACACGGAGCCGATGTCGCCGGCGCCGAGGCGGTGGAGGAAGCGGACGTCGGTGAGGGAGAGTGAGGTGGATTGGGATCTGGCGAGCCGGATTGCGTCCCAGCAGGGATCGCCGGAGGGAGTGTGGGTTTTCGAGGAGGCGGTCCAGGTTGTCTCGGAGCCGGAGCTGGTGCAGCGGTGGATGTCGGTGGTGGTGGTGGTGGTGGTGGTGGTGGTTGTCGTGGTTGTGGTGGAGGAGGATGAGTTGAAGCTCATGCTTTGTAGGTCGTCGTTGAGGTCGTCCAGCCATGGCTCCATTGGTGGGAGAAAATGGCTTTTAGAGAGAGAGAGAGAGAGAGAGAGAGAGAGAGATGGGGGATTTTGTAAGTATTTTGTTGAAGAAGATTTGGAGGAAGGGGGAGAGGGAAAGGTGCAGTGATGGGCCTTGGTTTGGGCCGCCATCAGGGCTAATACTAGTTTGAACTTTTAAGAGCACCAATATAACTGTTTGGCATGTAAGTTTTTCTCGATAAAAAGATAGGTATATAAATGTGGTTCCTGATGCTCAACCACGAAACACATTTTGTGGTAATTTGATCCCTCCCTTATCACATATAAATCTTAGATTTCTAGCTCAATCATTTAAAAAAAGAAATGTGGACTTTGATAATTTTTGGAAACAATTTTTTCCCGCGTGAAAAATGAAATTACTCCATGTATCGAATTTATAGAAATTTGATTCTTTGCAATCATATTCTTATTTTTACTCAAGAAAATCCTAAAAAAATGGTTCTCAATAAACATATTCTCATTTCTGCCCAAAAATTCGGTCATCAAACATAGCCTTACTTAGTGTAGTAATGGCATGCGTCTACAACTTTCATAGTATTTGTGTAGGTATGTACTATATGTATGCATTGAATCTCATGTGAAGATTCATATGGGCGTGGGGCAGCGGCAGACAAAGAGTCAGCTGGGCATCTGGCTTCATAACTCACATTCATACACTACCCATTCATGGCTGGGATAATTCCTCCACTTTATCTAGACAAAGGTCCGCATCATCAAGTGGCGGTGCTTGTTAAATAAGTAATAATTTTATATTGACTAGGGTCGTTTTTATTTGCTAGAATTCTTAAATTGGGAACTACTATACGAATGTATTTCTTTTTAGGGGGCCATTAGACAAATATTAGTAGTATCATATTGGAAAGCCACATAAATACCCGACACTATAATTTTTCTTTTCTTTCCATTTTTATCTTCCATTTCGTGCGATCGATGTAAGGTGTTGCCGAACACGGCTCTCCAACCCTAACGCATGCAATATTGAAGTACAATATAATTAATATGTAAAGGATAATTTTGTAATTTTACCAAGATTGATGACAAAAATGGGGGTGCGTTTGGATCGAGTATTTGTTAAAATACCTTTCAATAAAAAATAAAGTATTTGTTGAAATCAGAACTCTCGAATATTGTAAAGGTTATCATTCATAGGTTGCAACATTTTATTACAGTCTAATTAATCAGTACAACCCACTTGTTTTTTTTTAAGGAGTGAGAAAACACAGTTAACAACAAAATTAGGTATGTATGGCGTTTTCCTGTGATAATTACACGTAACAATAGGATAAATGCTCTAGCACCATCAGTTATATAGTAATTCCTGATTCCAATAGCAGACGCAAGAGCAGAGTCATATGTATTCATATATTGATAACATAAAGTATATTTCATAAATATATATTGTTATATGTTATATCAAAAGAAAGGGATTAAATTGTGCGTAGTTAATTGCCAAGTAATTTTATACACGTGACCATTTTAAGATTTTTTTTTTTTTTTTTTTGGCTCACAATAGTTGTAGGGGCCGGCCAATCTCATAGAAATTTTCCAAATTAACCTCGAAAGCTAGTTCTACATGTGACAATATTTGGAGCAGCGCAGGGTCCGGGCACCCCTGTGTCCACCCGTGGCTGAGTCAATTTCATGTACCATACCATTATTCATGAACCGAACCAAACTGAGCCTTATGTTTCAATTAATTGGGATAGGTTACATAATTAAATATTTTCTTTCTTTCATTGAGTTCTGTCAAGAGCTACTTATTCACTTAGTCACAGTAGACTCATATTATGGATCAACTGAATTCATACATCCTTGTCTAGTTAACTATTAGATTGAGAGTTTTTTTGACTTTCTGCATGTCCTTATTATATGGCTTGTCGGTTAGAATTATGTCTTATTCTTGACCATTAAAAAACATGAAGAAGACACAAAACCATGTCGTTTTATCAACCTATATATATATATCCTAATTGCATGTCTATTCATTCAGTTAATTGCTAATTCTCGAAATTAATTAAATTGTGACATTAATTCAAATATACGTAAATAAATTTAGAACTATAAAAACGTAATAATTATATATTAAAAAAAAAAAAAACACAATTGGACCAGTATGCCAGTTGCAAAGTATCGTCCCCCAACTTTTGAGAAACTGCACCCTTGAACTACTATTAACATTTCTACACGGGAAGCTAATTTATGTACAATCGTCAAATACAACCAACTTTGTTAGGTATTACTTGAAACCAGTGGCAGTGTACGTAGTGTGGTGGTATTGACAGTATGAAAAAAAAAAAGCTACACGTACAACAAATTCCACTCAACACTCTCGCATAAAGGGTGAGTCTTACATGTGGGCCCCACCTCTATAGGAGAGTGTTGTGTAGATTTGTCGTGTGTGTAGCATGATTGCAGTATGAAACTATTATTACATCAGATGTTGATGTGTTGGCGTTGATTTTTTTGGGTATCCATCCGTCCTTGTTGCTCTATTTTAGAGATTCGTACAAATTTTAAATTGTTTATATCTTTCAATGTATAATATTTTTTCATGATTTTACAGACTTTGAATAATGGAGCTAATCGAGATCTATTAAACAAGATCCACATCGCATATTTGAGACCCGTATTCAAAGATATAAGTAATGGAAAAGAGGCATGGACACCCAAAATAGACCAACAAACACAGACAAATGAACATATTAGTATATTTCATTTCCTTGAAGAAGTGTATGTCCAATATGGCCTACTTTCAATGAGGTAGTGGTGAATTAGTTTACTTTTAATCAAAAGCAGAGAGAAACCTCCAACCACCTGCTAAGAACTGATCTTGCCCATTTTTTCAGCCCTTTGGATGAAAACTTTCAATTATTTATGTGCATGATTTGGATGCTGCAATCTCGAACCCATGGCTTCAAATCAGAGATGTCAAGATATTTTTTAAGACTTTTGTGGCATTTAAAAATTTTACACCAACAAACCTTCAGCTCCAACTTTGATGTCAAATTAAGTATTAAAGTACAAAACACCTACTTTTTGAATTCCAAAATATCAAATAGATTTGGCATGAGGAGTTAAATTTGAAGCAAATGGTGCAGAGTCAAATCCACGTAGGATTTGACACATTATTTGAAATTAGGGTTGGATCAAGGGATGATGTCAAAAGTTACCGTTTCTATACCACGTAGGATTTGAAGTCATGAGTTGGAGCTGCTTAGTGTTCCTGCCATTATTTCAAGGGGAAATGACCATATGGAGTTCACTTTTTTTAGTGTTCACTGTTCTTTGCACTTGTCACCATACTTGTCATTATCTTTCACCATCATATGCTTTCAAGTCTTCATAATATTTTCAAACTTCAGATTGTGCTGTTTCGGAATTGCACGTTTCCATGCTGACATAGGTCACAAGGCTCTTTGCATCATTGCTGATAAAAGGTGGGTTGGCTAAATCATGAATTTTGCAATTGCCTCAATTAGATATATATCAAATGGAAATAACAAATTTTGGTCTGCAATAATTGCATTCCAGAGTGTAATACAATGAAATTTATATATTTCATCTGTCACCTAAAAAGCTTATAAATAAGTTCATGAAATTGATACCAGTTTTTCAAGAATCTCCCTGCTTCGCGTAAATGCTATTGTTAATACAAATAAAATAACTACTTCTGAGGGAAATTTTAATGGAGTACTAGTCTTTCCATTAAACAACATTCAATGACCTTATTTTGCAATTTTTAATTTTATTTTTATTGCATTTGTTGTACACGTCCAATGCACATAGAGCGACACTAGTACATATACATCAAACATCTAGATGTTCCGTTTCCTTTTTCCTTCTACTTTTCCCTATTATTAGAGACATTAACCGATATGAATTGATCTTTCGTTTAGAGAACATATTAACTTGTTGGAATCACGTACTCAGGTCAATAGTTTTTTCGCCATATTTAATTGCTGTAGTAGGACCATGGTAGTTGAGGCCCTGAGGAAGATTATGTGGTTGTTGAGGCATTGCCTGCCTGGGCCTTTCTAATTAATTGGGAGCTTTAGTGTTTTTGAGTTGAGTTTAATTTGGTGGATGAAATGCAGGTTTAACCACCAAATTTTACTATTGCGGTATTTACTCATAAGTTAATAACTATGGATATTAAAGAGCACAACAGGCTAAAAGTTATTTGGGCAGGGCCCGGCCGAGCCCACTTTTTCTTTCATTGTATTAGGTAACAAGGTTGGCACACACTGCGCTTGTGGTAGACATTTTTAGAATTGTTGTGGATAATGGGGTAGTGGTTAGGTTGTTTCAGAAACTGACTTATTCTCAAACTGAATTAAAAATTGACTTATAAAGCTTTACAAGACAGATCTAAGCTCAAAAAGCTAATTTAAGCCAATTTTTTTTTATTTAAGTCAATTTATGGAACAAGGATTGCGTGTAATTCATTTGTCTTGAGTGTAACCGCCCATGCCAAGTTATAAATGATGCATAAACTGATTTTGGTTAGGATATTACAAGAAAACAAAATATACACAATCTGGGAAATTCTAATTGGTGCAACATTGCATTTGTTAAGGGTACAAAAGAGTACGCTTATTGGCTCATTCTTGCACCCGTTAAAGGTACTTTAAAGTACAAGTAAGACCCAATAAGTGTACTCTTTTGTACCCTTAACGGGTGCAGTCATGCACCCGTTGACTGCACCCGTTAGCAACACCCATCTCAAAAAAAGAACACTCAAAAGGGGCAGCTAAGGGATTTCTTAGTTAATCCTCGTTTTTTTCTTCTATTTCTTAAACTATTGAAAACCATTACCAACCAATAATATTACAAATGATATATATTAACTAAGAGAAATGCCAAGGAATTTATAAAAGAATAGTGTTGTGGGCTTATTGTCAATGACAGTCAAGAAATGTTCTAAAAGTAAAAGAAATTACAGTTCTGAGTCCCCTTATTAGAAACCTATTGAATACAATAATTACTAACAAGAAGTCAATTACCATGAGATTATGTCATTAATTACTGTCTTTGTAACATGGCTACAGTGGTGAAAGATCATGAACACTATTCCTCTAAGATTCACTTTGGTCGACCTTTAAAGCATGGGCCCTTAATTTTTCTATGAATGCTTTGTTTTATTGTGCTTTCATTTCATCATTACCCAATACTCCATATATGTAAAAAAAGTGTCCAATTATATTTGATTAATCAGGATATTAAGTTCAAATCGTTGATTTGGTAATCCTAATAGTATTCTAAGTTGGGTGGTACTGCATTATTAGTTCTCTTTTGTTATTCGAAAACACGATGGGTACACCACTATGTGTACTCTAATTGTGCATCATCAAATCCTGACTGTTCAAAAGTATTTTTCGATGTTCCAGATTTGATATGCTCTATTACCAGTCAAAGTATTCTATTACCGGTAATAGAGCATTTCGAATCCGGAAACGTCAAAAATTGTTTTTGAACGGTCAAGATTTGATGGTGTACATATGGGGTACATACGGCTACTGTACCCATAGACGCGTTCTTTGTTATTTGACAAAAGAAGAAGTTGGTTTTGGTATATTTTACCAGTACAGCATGATCCAAGACAAAGGCAACAAGGCAGTTCTTGTACTTTTTTTACTGTTATCAAATGCTTTTGTTTGTTGTTAATAGTATTATGCTTTCATATAGATTATAGAGCTTCCATCATTGCCTCACACAATATTCATGTGAGAAAAGCCTCTCTCTCTCTCTCTCTCTCTCTCTCTCTCTATTTGACTAATCATGGTTTGATCCGTTTTTGGTGCTTCTAATTGCGTAAGTTAAGAAAATGGGTCCCACAGTGCTCAAAAGGCACTACACTACATTGTGTAGTGTTCAATCTGAGCCGTCCAAAAGCGTTTTTTAATGATTCGAATTTTAAATGTTATATTGAATGTAATGTAAGTATCTTACATGCATGTAAAATAATAATTTAATGATATTAACCATTTATTGCCTTAGGGACGGCTCAGATTGAGCATTACATTGTGTAGGCATTGTGGGACCCCGGCTCCGTAAGTTAAGTGATACATAACAAATCTTTTCACGTCATTCACCAAAAACAATATGTATCAATGTTTGTATTAACGTGCAACCGTGTGTGTGTAGCCCTTGCCTTCATCTACAAAAATACAAAATGATTCTAGGCAATGGTTCGTGCACACACATAAACATATATACATGAATATTAGCATTAAAAATTAACTCTAGGCAAAGGCAAAGATGCACGATGCATTTTGTGGGGTGTCCATTTATGTGAGCGAATGTATAATTATTTTTTTGCAGAGTTGTGTCTCTAGCATAAGTGAATTTCACTTCTCATTCAAGCTCCTTACTCTTACCAACAATGCAACAAAGAGTGTACCAAAAACCTTTAAAAAAGGTAAACGAAGAAAAGGAGCGAAAAAGGGAAATATTACTAAGGCAACAGAAGAAAATTAAAAACGAAATAATGGGCCGACTAATATCTGGGCCAAATCTACCTTGTGGGCAGCGGAATTCTATAGCTGTTGTTGAATGGGTTCGTCGGTCTTGGACCAGCCCGGAAAACATAAGGCATTGGGCTAGCAAATGAACCCATATCAATCGGAGACTTATCAAAGTAGGGTCAAAAAAGAAAAGGAAAAACTTCCAACAACATCATTTGAAAAATATAAGCTGGAAAAGTAGATATCAAAACGTTAGATTTGTCTAAAAAACAATGAAAAATAATGTCAAATCAAGGACTGAAGAAATCAAAACACCTAAAGAACACAAGCTCAAAAATAGTCAAAGAGCCAAGCTCGAAATCACCTAAAAGTCTAAGCCCAAAATAGGTCATACCAAATGCAACAATGAAACCCAAATAAAGGGGCTCAACCCCGAAACAAAGAAACTCTAGCCAACCAACCTTATCACCGTTGACCAGCAAACGCCACCACCTGTCCACCGTTGACCAGCAGTTGACCAGCAAACGCCACCACCTGTCCACCATCAGTAACCTTAGCCAACACTTGTCGTTAAGCTCAGAAACTGATCACATCTAGCAATGAAGACCGACAGTGAGCTGAAACTACCAAAGGGAGAAAGGAGGAGGCCCAATGACAACAAACAACACTCGTAGCCGCCCTAGCTGCTAAGACTGAACCCGATTTTCACCCAATAGTGAGACCGGCAGATAACCATCAGTATCGACAAAGCATTGAAACGGATTGATGAGGGGCAGGGGGAAGAAAGAGATGGTCAGAACTCCGAAAACTGTCGTCGCACCATCGTCCATGAAGATGAAAACTCATGGCACCGCAACCCTAGTGAGTAGTCGGACTTCAAGATGGCCGCCGAGAAATCACCAGCTCGATCCTCACAAACAATCAGGAGATCCAACGATTGAGATTCCAAATACGCTGTCGCAAGTCACCGCACACAACCACTGCAACAACCTCGCCCCACATGCAAAAAGGAAAAAAGAACAATAAAAAAAAAGGAGAGGAAATGGGAGAGAAAAGAGAGACAGTGAGGTATGCGGAAGAGGGGAGAGGGAGTAAGAAGTGGACCATTACTCGAGCGTTTCGTCAAATGTGTTGTGCGCGAATAAATCAAGCAATAACACAGAAAAACGACGCAAATATTTTACATATTTCCTCGACCAATTGTACATTAGATGTGTGCAACATGAAAAATCTAAGTTGTTGTTCAACCCTAACAAAGTCAACAACAAAGTGACAAACTAAAAAATTGAATGAGGCTCGACAAACCCTACAAATCGAACTTGATCTCCTGGCTAGATCCCTCTTCTTCGAATTGTTCTTATGTTTCTACCGAAGATACAAGAAGTGGGCCCAATTAAGGCCCGTATTTTTGGGTGTTGGTGGGTGAGTATTACTAGATTAATGGGGTGCCTATGTTTTTAGGACCCCCTTTTGACTTTACTTTTGGGGCATTTCATTCTTGGACAAATCTTATTTCAAGTGGTGGGTGACCCTCTCATTATTTTTAATTATGGACTTCGCGACTTTACATGCAAAAAACCCATGAGTTTGGCCAATAAAGTAACAAATTCAATTGATTGGGACCTCTTCCTTTCTTTTTCCTTTTTTTTTTTTTTGTGGATTTCAAAGATCGGTTTTTTAAACTTGCAAAGCTCTTTGTCTTTGTTTCAAATGAAGTTTTGACTGTTGATTGAACTATTATTTTTCTTTTGTTTGACGGCCAAGGTATATTCGAACCAGCTTACGCATGAACAATCCACACCGAGACCAAGAGGTCCAAAAGAATTTACTTGTTTGAAAACTGACAAAAAACCGAACCTAATCAATTATATATAGAACAAACCCATAAAGCAACCGATAACAATTTTGTTGGTTCATGCGTCAATTGACAACAATAATAATAGATCTCTATATGTACTTGTTTTAGGATGAAAGAATTAAAAATCATATTTTTTTTTTTAGGTTCATGCGTCAATTGACAACAACAATATATCTGTATGAACTTTTTTCTTGGGATAAAGGAATTAAAAATCATTTTCTCACTCCTTGTCGTTTGATTAACTTCTATTTTCTAGTACTGTATTAATTAAGTACGGAAAAGAAGAAATGTTACCAAAAAGGTTTCGGAATTCTTCTTTCTTCTTTATTACAATTATTGTTTTTAGTTGTTTTAGATAGTTGTTTTTCACATGCTTTAGATAGGAGTACCATAGAGGGCTAAAGAGTTTTTTTTTTTCTTTTCTTTTCCTAATGACCTTTAGATTAAAAAAAATAAGTGTCTCTTTTGGATAGGGATGGCAATTCTAGCCGATCCGATCCGTCCCCCTCCCCATTCGGGTTGGAGTTTCGAGATTTCTTTTCGGGAATCGGGTTGGATTTGGAGGAAAAAATAAAAATACAATCGAGGATCGGGTTGGAGGCGGTTCTACATAAGCCCGATCCGTTCTCCGACCCGTCCCCGACCCCTATTTATTACACATTTTATATGATAGTCACATTTAGATCCCATTAATTGTTTAATTGCTAGGGTTTCCTCAGTATATATTAGTTTATACATAAATGCACATTCTTCACATTTTCATATATAATCAAATATAATTTAGTTGGTAATTCTAGCCTTCAAGGTTGGAATCCTTAACTATTATGTAATTTTATTTGGTTGGTTGAGATTTTTGGTGAAAAATTGCAAATTGTTATCATATTTTTCATTATTTGGTGGTTTACATATCAAATATGTTGGTAAAGTCTAAGGAGTATTTTTCTAGATTTTTTTTTTGGTTTGTTAACTTTCGGATCGGGGCGGGGATCCCCAATCCCCGTTAGGAGTGGAAATGGTGGG
Source organism: Vaccinium darrowii (assembly GCA_020921065.1). Lineage (NCBI taxonomy): Eukaryota > Viridiplantae > Streptophyta > Magnoliopsida > Ericales > Ericaceae > Vaccinium > Vaccinium darrowii. The sequence continues at coordinate 32,469,859 of CM037156.1, forward strand.
TGGAGATGATTCCCCGTTCGGGGATTGGGGCGGGGACAGAGGTAGATATGAGGTTTGGGGATTAGAGGCAGAGATGGTCAAATCCGTCCCCAATCCTCCCCGTTGCCATCCCTACTTTTGGGCTCTATTGGATAAACTATAAAGTATTTTTGCAAAATAGCAAGTGATTTTCTCAAGCGGGATTTTTGACAAAGTTTTTTTTTCTTAGGTCTTTTTTATTTTATCTAGTAAAAGTGAAATACCTAATCTAGCCTAAACGAAGTCCCTTTTTTTTCTGTGTAAAAAAGAGAACATAGTATATATCTTTGCTATATTTGATCAAGAAAAATATTTATATGCTGAATATAAAGAGAGTACAAGCAAAGTCACGCTAGAGTTTACCTAGGTTTTTAAATATCATAATTATTATGTTACCAAAAATTTAAGGTCTTGATCTCACAATTTTTCAGTAGGATGATTCGCTTCCATTCTCAATTATCATTCTTACAAATTTAAATAATTTAAGATATTTGTGAATCACACTTTCACACTATTAATCTCACACATACAATTGCAAGTGCATTATTCTAGGCAAGTTATTTTACATACAATTCATCTTGTCCCAAGAAATGCTACATTTTTGGCATATGAAACAAAGCACCATAATAATGCCACTTTCTCTTTCCCCACCATCCAATATGCTTGGAAATTATAGTAAAAGAGAAACTAGGGAGTCTCAAGAGTTAATCCGATCTCTTACTTCAATTTATTGGTGAGTTTGTTCTCTACACAACGGATCAGTATTTGATTTTTAGAGCCACAATCCACGACGTAATTTTAGCGCGGATAATCTGCCTCTGACGAGACCGAATAAAAGATTAGTTGAGTTACGCGTGAGCTGACACAGACACTCTGCCACACACGACAAAACAAAACAAAACAAAACAAAATAAAACAAAACAAAATAAAATAAAATAAAAGAGAAACTAGGGTGTCACCTCCACTTTCCTTGTGTCTAAAATGTCTTTTGGAAGGTTTTCAATTTGAAATAAACCCCAAGACAACCCAGCAACCGCCCCATAATACCACGTCCTTGTGTCTCTCTCCTGTACCGCCACCCCACCGTAAAACCACCAACCACTCCCCTCTCTCTACTTTCTCTTTTTCCGCCAAATTCACAGACACAGGAGGGAGCAAAGGAACAGCGAGACTTCTCGTGATTTTCAACTCCTTTTCCCCCCACCCTCTCTCTCTCTCTCTCTCTCTCTCTCTCTCTCTCTCCATTCAATCCCCAAACAACATCACCTTCCTTTTCCCGTGCCCTAAACAGTCCACCCAACTCCTCCTCCCTCTCTCATACGCTCTCTCACTCTCTCTAAACCCTTAACAGTACACAACCTTTTGGTTGAACTGTCTTATTATCAAACTATCGGTGGTTCGGGTCGCTCTTGTCTTGTTTTCTGGTAAGTCCTTCATTTCCAATTTTCTTTTCCCTTCTGTTTTTTTTTTTGCCCCACTAATTGTCCTTGATCGCTGATGTTCTTGTTAGGCTGGCAGTGATTTTTTCTGTTTTGTTGGAATTGGATTTGATCGAAAGTATATTGTTTTGTATTTTTTTGTTTTCTTTTGAAGCTAATTATTCCAATTTCCGTACACGTGTTGCAAAATTTTGAATTTGATCAACCTTTTTAGTTTTTCCTTTTTCGTGCTTCGTCCTTTGTTCACGGCGTTAGGCATCAAGTGATTTCGACGACTCCTGATAAAAAAGAAACTGCGAGCTCCGGGCGTCAATAGCTTGCTAATTTACCACTGCCTTCGGTTAGTAAACGTATGAGTAATAATTCTCTCTTTTATTTTGCTTTTGGTTGTGAGGATTTGTGGATTAATTTTTTTGATAAGATTTATGGATTAGTTAGTGCCAGTACCCTTAATGATACCCGAATTCGAAATAAAGATGTTCATAGGAAAGATAAAAATACATATGAAAACATGCACGAATTGATCGGGGACCGTAATGGAATGGGAAACAAGTCTGAGTGGTTTATTTTGTCTTGAATTTGTGAAGTAAAGATTAGTTTTTTAGTCTAAGGTTGGTTTAGTTTGTTGTGAATTTGTGACGTAAAGCTTAGTTTTTCGTCCAGGGTTAGTTTAGTTTGTTGTCAAGTTGTGAAGTAAAGATTAGTTTTTTGGGGGTCTAAGGTTGGTTTGGTTTGTTGTGAACTTGTGAAGTAAAGATTAGTTTTTATTTTGTATTGATATTTAGGTTCGACATGTGCTATCAAGATGCAAACTTCTACTTGAAATAAGTCAAAGATTTTTTTGGTACATTTATTTCATCTCAAGTGGAAGAAGGTTGGTTTTGGTAAAAAAAATTTCCTCGTCCCTTTGGCTTTGGTAGTTATTGGGAAATATTTCGATAAAAACTTGTCTCAGTTTTTCTAATTACTTATCTTAGCTCATCGTGTTTGTGTTAGCACTCTCTCTGTGTCAAACTTGAATATTTTTAATGCTCTGAGCTAACTGTGTTTACTCTATGCCTGCTAAGTTTTATTTAGTTGACAAATCTAGTAACTGGCACGGCTGAAGATTGGGAAAGAAATGAACTTAAAATGTCAACCTGTAGAAAAGTTTTCGTGAAAGCACTATTTTTTTTCCTGGTGTTTTCATTGGTATTGTTCTTTAAGAAATTACTTACATGAATAATCTGTTACTTGGGAATTCTGGCAGATTTGAATGCTGAATGATAGATGCAGCACAGAGATCTCCAGACATCGTTCAATTTTGGCATATAGTATGGTTGCAGAAAATTTTGGAGGATAGGGGGCACATTTCTTGGCAAATGAGTATATTTTTTCTCCACAAATGCTTTGTCAAAAATAGATTAGCGTAACATGCAGCACCAGATCCATGATGTTTAGTATTTAGATGCATCCACTAAACATGGATAAAACAGCTGGTACTTCTGAAATTGTCGAAACAATGGAAGAATTGTGTTCGGAATCGAAGATGGATGAACATGAGGGAAAGCGCCGTATGCTGAAGCTGAAGCCTGGACAAATATGTTCTATAGAAGACGACATTAACAAACTTTTTGAAGCTATAGACATCAGGGCAGCGGGTAGGAGTAGGGGTTTGTTGCAACAAGTTGGTAAAGACAGTTCATGGAAGAGTGCTATGAAACGACCAATGAGACCTGGTTCGTCTCAAGCTTCTGGAATTGGAATTTCGGAATCTGTGAGTTTGAAGCAGGCATTGAGAGGGTTATGCTTATCCCAGGCTTCCGAAATGGCGGCTATGAAGCGGTTATCCAAACAAGCAGATTCGTCAAGGTCCTCAGAAGCCGGAACTATCAAAAGGTTGTATACGGCCGTGGTAGTTGAACCCGGTGAGTCCAGTCAACTTGATGGAGGTAAAGGTAACTTGGTGGAATTCTCCCTTGTTCCAGAGGGAAGCACATCAAATTTATCCAAGACATCTGAATCTGGGGAATTTCCCAAGCAGGAACTGTTGAACCAACATGCTCAATCGTGTACTCATTTGGTGGATGACCCTACACCAAAGGGAAAAATTACCAAAATACTACCAGAGGCTGAAATTGTTCCTTCACCCACTCATAGTGGGTATGAAATTTCGATGCCGAAGATGGGGTGGAATGGTAGACCAAAATTGACACAGTCTTCATCTATCAGTCATGCTAAGGAGAAATTGCCAGTGTTAGATGAGATTATTCCCACCTCGGCTGAATTTCCAGTCAAATCATTAGAGCGAGACAAGGAGCAAAACGGAAAGTTGCATTTTGCGTCTTCTCTTTCTTGCGACGATAATACCAGCAATAATGGTATCAAATCTGCTAATACTAGTCGATGTATGATGAGGCCAGTTTTCATGAACAAGAACTTTATTAAGAAGAAAACGAAGCAGGATTCAACTTCTATTCCATGTGATAGTGGAGTAGATCATGGTTTGGGTCCTAGCACAAGTAAAATGGTTTGCGAGGGGCCCAACTGTACTCCGGGTTATGGAAATAAAGAACAGGAGAAGTCTTCTCCCGCGTCAAGCTCTGCGAATGATGGATCCGAAGTTAGTTCTATTGCCATGGACTTGGGTCCCGATAAACGGGTTTTGAGTTCAAGTTTTGGTAGCAGAACTAGAGCTATGGTTTCGAAAGCTGATGAAAAATCCAGATCAAGAGAAAAGGGGGAGTTCTCTCAGAGCTCAAAGAGTAGCATTGGGGAGTATAGCAGTAGTACAAGCAATAGTGAGGAGAGCACCCTAAGTGGGTCCAGCCGCAGTGGTCATAGACCGCACATGTCAAAAGACTTGAGATGGGAAGCCATTATCCATGTTCAGAAGCAGCACGGAAGCGTTGGTTTGAGACACTTCAAGCTGCTCAAGAAACTTGGGAGTGGGGACATTGGGACAGTTTACCTTGCTGAGTTGACTGGCACAAACTGCTTGTTTGCTTTGAAAATTATGGACACTGAATTTTTGAATGACAGGAAGAAATTGCATCGGGCTCAAACTGAAAGGGAGATACTGCAAATGTTGGATCATCCGTTTCTGCCTACTCTTTTTGCTCATTTCACATCAGATAGATTCGCTTGCTTGGTTATGGAACATTGTCCAGGTGGAGATCTGCATGTGCTCCGGCAAAAGCAACCTAACAAGAGTTTCTCTGAACAAGCAGCCAGGTATTTGGAAATTGAGGTTCATCACCATAATTTATGCCTTTTTTCCCTGTTCAGGAATGATTGTGTTATAGGGGTGAGCTGTATATTTAATTAAATACATGCTTTCAACACGTCAGATTAAATATTTCTTTTTGGTTTGTGGGTGTCTCGTAATCTTAGTCTCTCTCTACCAAGTTAATAGGAAAAGTCCAATCAGAGGATCCTGAATACAATTCGATACTCTTCAGAACCTTTTTTGTTGTTGTTGTTGTGTGTGTGTGTGTGTTTTTTCCTGCGTCAAAAAACAGCACAACACGTCCCAAAAGCTTTTGAGCTTGCTTGTTTGAATTCAAAAACACGGAACTCTGATAGAAAGATGTGCCTTCAAATTGATTAATGTGCTATTTTGCAATTAGAATGTGTATATGTGCCCAAAATAGCGCATGTACACAGTTGTATAGTTCTCTGTGTAGTGTTGGACCCTATTGCTTTTTAAGAAAATTGGTGATTTAATATGGTATTTAATACTATGGTATTAGACCTTGTAGTCTTGTGTTCTTGGATTCTAGTCTGTCTATTTTGTGTTGTTCCCTGTTGTTTGGTTGATTGAACACTGTTTGGGTGTTTGTTTCTCTCAACCTTTAAGATTGGGCTGTGCACATTGGAGAGGGTGTTGGATAGCTTGTTACAAAATGTTTGGAATCATCTTCCAAATGCGTATATGATCATATAACAAACCTAAAATGATTCGGAGGATCTTGATTTGCGTGAATCTTGCATTTAACTTGGCTATTTCCATGCTCCCTGTTTAGGGTCGTATCTTCTGTGAGTCCTTATGGTCTCTTTTCCCATTCTAGGCTGCAATTGTGAATTGAGCAGTCACACAAAGTGATTCCTCTTAACCATGTGTACTATTATGTACTGAGCAATGTTGGATGACATTTTTCCGTTAAATGCAAACATATCATCATATTCTTGCAATGGGTTTCTTCAGCTTATACTCCTTTGAAATCTTGGAAAACTTAGCAAATCTCTGAGGCTAAGGAACGAGGTTTTAGTCTTGCAGACTCCAAAGTGGATAGGAAAGTGGTGGTGGTAGAATAGGTCGTGGACCTGTTGGTTAAAAAATAGAGGGGATGGGAAAATCTCCTGAAACCATCTGGCAGGGAGGGTGAACTTGTTCAAGATTCATTGGGGATCAACCAATGTCCGGTGAATTTCATAGACTGCCCCTGTGACCAAGTGCTATTAGTTAGATTTTTTTTTTTGTTTATTGTTTATTTTGGGTATAGTAGCGGGTTGGCCCCTGTTACTGCAATTTCCAGAAACCGGAGGGGATATTTCTGTCCTTGTCAGAAACTTGTGTATGAATCTCTTAAATCATATCGTAATCTTCGTACACTTTTTCTTTTTCATTACTTATGCATGAGGGGGGGTGCCTTTGTCCGACATGTACAATGTGTATACCGTGTACATATTCTATGGCATTAATGCCAGATCAATCCTACTTGGAAATCTGAAATCTGGCACGAGTCTATGACCATGTGCATGTGTCTTATACGGAATGTGTACCGAAGCATCATAAAGGTTCAGGTTCATTTAAAATGGTTTAGATTTCTTTTCTTTCATTGTTTTCATTTGAAGGTTAATTCGGATTTTTTTTCCATTAATTGTCTCATTTGTTCTTACATTGGTTTGTCCAATTTCATGCAGGTTTTACGTGGCTGAAGTCCTCCTGGCATTAGAGTATCTACACATGCTCGGAGTCGTTTACCGAGATTTGAAACCAGAAAACATCTTGGTCCGAGAAGACGGTCACATCATGCTTTCAGATTTTGACTTGTCACTGCGATGTGCTGTTGTCAATCCTACTCTCCTAAAGTCATCATCACCTGTCATTCAGTCTCCTAAAGAATCATCAAATCCATGCACAGACTCAAGCTGCATACACCCTTTCTGCCTCCAACCCTCATGGCAAGTCCCTTGCTTCACCCCTGGGCTTTTATCCGCTTCAGCAAAAAACCGAAAGCTCAAACCCGACTTAGCCGCCCAAGTGACCCCACTTCCGCAGCTCGTAGCAGAGCCCACAACTGCCCGGTCAAATTCCTTCGTTGGGACCCACGAGTATTTGGCCCCGGAGATCATCAAAGGAGAGGGTCACGGGAGTGCGGTTGATTGGTGGACTTTCGGAATCTTCATGTACGAACTAGTATACGGTAGGACACCCTTCAAGGGTCCGACGAATGAGGATACATTGTCGAATGTGGTGTCGCGTAGTCTCAAGTTCCCTTCTAGCACCAATGTAGGTTCACATACTAGGAATTTGATCAGGGGGTTGCTAGTGAAGGAACCAGGGAATAGGTTGGGTTCTGTCAAAGGGGCAGCTGAGATCAAGCAGCATCCGTTTTTCGAGGGGATTAATTGGGCTTTGATACGGTGTGCAATTCCACCGGAGATGCCCAAGATCTGTGATATTGGGAATTTTGCCTCAGAAAGGGCGGTGCAGAATAAGGACAGCGATAGGTGTCCAGAAGAATGTAATAAGAGTATAGCAGAGAATTTGGAGTTTGAGATGTTTTAGCTTTGAACAAATTTGGTGCTCTGGGTTTCAGTTTGAAAATGAGGCTTTCTCATCCTTGTTGTCTCTCTCAAATATAGCAATATAGCATATAGTGTACATTGTAACTTGAAGGAATTGTGGTAAGTTAAAAGGTTATGACATAATGAGAGTGACTTCTTGTCCTGAGCCTTGCTGTCAAGCTATGATTTCCGAATGATTCCAGCTTGCTTGTCATGGCATTTTTTACATGCAGGATGTTGCCCGACCCGGGGGTCATGTTGTCTCCAAAGCAGCATGCAGTCACCATCCGGGCCGTCCGTGCTCGGCGATCAACGGTCCAGATCAGCTCGGCAATCAACGTTGCGGATCTGTTTGAGTCCAAACAAATTTGGGCCGTTGATCGCTGAGCACGGACGGCTCGGATGCATGCATGCATGATCCCCCAATTCGATTTTGCCTCCATTTCGAGAAGGAATTGCGGAAATTTAACTTGAAGTACTCTTTGAAGCTAATAGAGTGGGATATGGGTTTGAAATTAAGTGGAGTCTTGGTAGAAACCATATGAAAACAATTTTCAATAGAGCAATGGTTGGTTTTGAACGAATATTAGTATGCACAAGGTGTTTTAAAGTAATGCAAATGAATCAATGGATGCAGTTTTATTCCCTGCACAATTTTTTGAAATCAAAAACCAATTTATTTCGTGTTTAAAAAAAAAAACTAATTAAAAATTCATCCAAACTTGACCAGTTCGGTTTGGTTTCGGGGCACCATATGGTGGCGTTTTTGGGGTCCTAACCTCCTTTTGTTGCTATATTCTGTATATCGAAATGCATTAATGATTTATTGATATTTTGTGGAGCCTATTTCAAGTCCCGTAAAAATGATTCAAACCGCAAGTTTTTCTTAAAATATTTTTACGCTGATACATGTACAAAATCAACTTAATCCGACGTTGGTAAAAGCTTTTTCGAACCAAAGTGTACATGATGGCGATATGAATAGCTAGTTCTTCAAAAACAAGCCCACCAAAAACCCAAACCATTCAAAATTTACCACCCCCCAATCCATTTAAAAGCCCAGAAGATTCAACCCATTCTAAACTCACAGCAGCTGCAAACGATGAGCTCACTCCACTGTAGATTGCCGTCAACCCCATATTTGCCATTCTGCCACCATTCTCCTCCAACCTCTTTTCTGTCTCTAAAATCCCCATTTCTCACTCTCTCTGTTCCTACAAAACAATACCCATCCCTTCAAAATTCACACAATCCTCTTGGCCACAGCCAAAGCCAAAGACCAAGAACCATAATCACAGCTCCAATGGCTTCAACTCCCTCAACTACAGGGGCAGAGATAGAGAAAGAGACAAAACCCTTCTCAGTCCTCTTTGTGTGCCTGGGCAACATCTGCAGAAGCCCAGCTGCTGAGGGTGTCTTCAAAGATTTAGTCAAGAAAAGAGGCCTTGATTCCAATTTCATGATTGATTCTGCTGGTACTATTAATTACCACGAGGTATATATGTATATACTGCTTGGGGTTTATTTGTCTGCATACCCGTCATTATGGTTTTACTGTGTGTAATTAGGGTTTATTCACGATTGTTTATGCTGTTATGGTAGATTAATATGAGGTACATGGCTGTAGATATCTTAATTAGGGTTATGTATGTGCCCTGTAATTGTCATTTGGGTATGAAAGACAATCATTTGACACCCAATGGTTGTTTGAAAGGGTAATGATGCGGACCCAAGAATGAGGGCCGCCGCAAAAAGGCGTGGAATCCAGATAACTTCGCTGTCAAGACCAATTCGGCCCAGTGATTTCAGGGATTTCGATCTTATTCTTGCAATGGACAAGCAAAACAAAGGTAGAAGGAGATCAATTATATGTATTTTATTTATGAGTCTTGTCTAACAGTTTGGATACTTTCTTTTTGGGTTTTGAGTTACATCGAATAAAGTCTAAGAGCATCATCTCCAGGGGGAGAAGCAAAATTTTGTACCAAATGTAGAATTTGCTTACATACGTGGCAATTGAAGAGCCAATAGAAAAAGTCTACTCCAATAGAATCTTCAAATTAATTTTGTTATCTCTCCATTTGTAAGATTTGAATTTAGGTGCTCATGTCTTGCAAATTTGAAATACTTTACATACAATATTGATTAGTTGCCAAGTTGAAGGGCTAGTTCTCTCATGGACAGCTACACCAAAAAACTGTAGCATTTGTGCTTATTCCTTTGGAGATCATTTTGCTTACATGGCTCTTGAAATATCTATAAAGTTTTGTTTTGTGTCTTCCCTTAGAGATGCTATAAGCTCGATATGTTATGCTCTATATTTTGTATCTGTATTGGTTGTTCATATTCTTGGCTGTTGGTGTTCCATGTAGAGGATATACTTGGAGCTCTGGAGAGATGGAATTTTCAGGAGAACTTACCTGCTGATGCACATAAGAAGGTTGGTAGGAAGGTGTCGGTGTATGTCAGTATAATTTGTTGGTCTTGGACTCTTATGAATATGTTGATGATGCAGGTTCGGTTAATGTGCTCGTACTGTAAGAAGCACAATGAAAGTGAAGTTCCTGATCCTTACTATGGTGGACCACAAGGATTTGAGAAGGTATTGCACATCATTATTATAAATGTTATATGGTCTGGAATTTTAGATGTGTAGATTGAGCCTTTCCCTTATTCCCTTCTGGTGCGTGCTAAATACTGCAAATAGGGAGTAATACCGTAATATTACCTCATGCACATAAAACTCTCTGAACAAACATTTTGCCGTATAAAAGTGCCATATTGCCTTTCATGTGATGACGATTTCATGCCCATCTAAGTGTATATGTTGATAAAGGAAATCATGAATGTGATGTTTAAAATGTCATTCACACCACATCCAGTTTCTTTTTATTGCAATTTTTTTGTCTGTTAAGGTTTCGTGTCTTGACCCATTTGACACTGCGCAATAGTATCAAAGTTTCTTAGTTTTGACAACTTCAGCATAAAAGATTGAGAGAAATAGAAGCTTACATTTCCGCCTTTTGTGTAAGAGACGTTTTATATGGAAGGGAGAGAGATCGAATACCTTTGCTCCTCAACCCACTGTCCCTACTGCTGGATCTACTACCACTAACATAACTACTTATACCAGTTTTATGGAATTTAGAGGTTTCAAGAAAAAAAGAGAGGATAAATTTCACTGACACCCCCCTTAGGTTTGCCTTAATACCCCCCTCACGTAAGAGAAATAACAATGAACCCCCGGTGGTTTCAATGTTCATTTCACAGACATCCAACCAATAACTGTTCTACTAGACATGTGATGGAATTAGCCAAAAAGCAAACATCAGGGGGTGTCAGTGATTCAAAATAAGTGAGAGTTGGTTTTTGTTTTGGAGGACATTGAGGAATCGTTCACTTGAATGGACCCGGAGGAAAAGTGCCTTGCCATTCCTCTCTAGTATTGCACAGGTTTGCGTAAGATAATCAACCTCCTTACTATAACCTGAAGTTACCTACCACCTTTCCCAGGGCTATTAGCCTTGTCGATGATGTTTCTTTGTTCTCTTCATTGCATTTGTTTCTCTTGGATCCTTTCAGATATAGCCACTCTTCCATCAACTTTCAGTTACTGAAACAAAAGTGTCATCTTTTGCTGCAGAAAATCTTGGGCACCAAAGCCTAACTTCTTCTTTTCTTCACTTGTGAAATATCTGACTGCTAGATTTTGACCACTGTCCTCGATAAGATGATAGTCGTCCCGTCTGGAGAGTGATACAAACCCTTGCAAGTTTATGATTTTGCAAGTTCAGCTATTGACATTATTTTGTCACTTTTGGCTTGCGATTTTCCATCCATTCAATATTTCATGTGTGGAACACTGGAAGCTCAAGCTAGAACTAGACTATTAAGATGCACAAAGTGACGAGGATTATGTTGTATACTATGCTCATCCATTGGAATCTCATCTCATGGCAGGTTCTCGACTTACTTGAAGATGCTTGTGAATCACTATTGGACAGCATTTTAGTGGAAAACAAGCACATTTCCGATTCTTAGCTCCTCAGTGGATACTGGTTGATTGAATTCCATGGTTATGTTCATGGATTGATGTTCACTTTTCTGCTGGTGTATGGATTATATCATATGTCATCTTTCATAAGAAATCTAACTAGAAGTTGGCTAAACCTGTTGCAGCCATTCTGGTTGCAATTTGATTATTGTAAATTGTTGCCATAAAGTCGGAATAGCTATTTTTGGGCTTTATTTGTTGAATCGAGTGAAACTTCGGACAATCTTGCATCTAGTCTTTCATCCAAGAAATTCATTGCAGTTTGTTTTTCGTGTACATCACGCGCTTTGCTTGGGCAATCGACTGGTCGAAAGAAACGCACCTGAGAATCTCCCAATGTTTATATGAAAACAAAAGCTAATAATGAAAGAAAACAAGGTGGAAAACCAAACAATATTGCAACTGGCAACAATGACAATTTGATAAGCAAAGAAAGTACTTGCATTTTGTTCTACCAAATTTTGTAAGGTTGATTCTTATTGTTTAGTCTATTAATTGGGTTCGGTTCAAGACCCGGCCCAAGATTGTCCTCAATAATGTGAGCCCACCAGTTTCACCCCTCAAAACTTTCAGGAATTTGTTACCCTACATGCAAGAACACAATTACTTATCACTACAAAAACAAGTCATTGCCGCAGAATCAAAATCTCAGAGCCCACGATGCTCTTCAATCTCCACCGTCGGATCAACCCCAGCTACCGGTGCCTGCTTCTCACAAACCCCACCCTTTGCATCCACATCAGATCCCACCCCATTAAACCTACACCGCCCGATCCTTGCCAAATCCACCGCATCCGTCTGATTTACACGCTCAAATGGCACCGCCAGCCCATGGACCACGATCTTCGAATTAGACACCAAATCAGGCCTAACAACCTTCACGTAATTGATCCTCATAGGCTTCAACGGCCCTCCGCCGCCTGCGGTGGTCACCACCAGATTCTCCCCCCATTCCATCGCCGGCACCACCGTCGCCGCCGCCAAACTCTCCAGATCCGCTCCCGACAACCGCATGTTCGGCACCACGTGCAAACGCAAGTTCGAAACGAACGAATCTCCACCGGCAAATATCTCAAAGTCGTCGATCGCGAATAAAGTCATCGATCGAAGCTCCAAAAGCTCAGAGTACTTGACTTTTAGAGCGAGAGAGAGCACGCTGTAGCCGCGGATTCTTAGTCTGAGCATGGCGTCGTCTAGCATAAGCCGCATGAGGGAGAATTCTGTCACGGGCGGCGGCGGAGGGAAGGAGAGCGACGTCGTTCTCTCGATGATGCAGGAGAGCGGGGAGAGGTGAGAGACGAAGCCTTGGATGGCGTGAATGACGACGTTTTCGTCGGTGTAGAGGTCTGGTCGGGTGATTTCGACGCCGTTGACGTAAATTTTGGCGGTGTTTTTATCGGAGGTGATGGTGAGGCAGCGAGAGGGGGCTAGGGTTTGGATTTTGGTGCCGAAGGGTAAGGTGAGGAGGTAGTCGAGGGAGTAGAGGCCTGGGAGGGTGTGTTCCTGGAGGAGGAGAGGAAGGGAGCAGGAAGGGCAGGTGAGGAGGGAGGAGTCGGTTGGGGCGAAGATGGTGGTGGGGCCTTTCCACGACGGGGTGGTGGAGAGGTTATTTGAGGCGGAGGCGAGTTGGCGGAAGCCGAGTTTGCCGAGGATGGGGGCGAAGGGAGATGGCGGTGGAGGGAGAGGTGAAGTTGGAGAGACGGAGGGGGCGGCGATGGTGGTGATGATGGAGGTTAGGAGGAGGAAGAGTTGCAGAGGAGTTGACATGGTTCACTCACTGTGGTGTTTTCTGTTGGAGAGAGAGAGAGAGAGGGGTTGAGGCGGTGAGATATGTTTTCTGTAACTGAAAGTTGGTTACTATCGATTTTTATTTGGGAATGAATTTTGCGTTCGCGCCTTTTTACAAAACAGTGTACACGTCATTGTGATGTACACAATAGATGCATTTTTCCGGCATTTTTTTTTTTTGGATTGACCAGAAATTGGTAATGATCTAGTAAAAGGCATAATAATGATTCCAACATTTTAGTTCAGAAAATGACAAAAACTTACATAAAAATAAATTTATATATATAAAAATTACAAATTTATAGCATTTTTTTGAACCTAGCGGCCCCATAAATTTGATGTTGATGCATTGGAGACACTCAATTGACCATGTCAAGAAAACTTGTTTCATAATAGCGAAATACTAACATCAACCCTTAGGGTGGAGGATAATGAATAAAAATGTACTAATTAATATCCAAGAAAAGCGTATTGATATCCGTGACAGTACATTGATGTCTAAACTTGTTTGTCATATTATCTTTTGCATAATAGGTGAATGTTAGGAAGACCCTTTATAGGAGTAATAAAAAGCAATGCATAAGAAGTTTATACCCCCAACCACAGTAGCAATTTATGAATTGACAATTGTAAATCAAACAACGTTGTGGGAAAAAAGGATCCGGGGTGGGTGCTATGCGGTAGGTGTTATGCGGCAAAACTACGTCATTTTGCTTGATTTTTGTGTACACTTCCAAAGCTTCTAAAGGCCTTGTTTGGAGGAAGAAAAAACCATTACAAAGTGCCTAAACTCTAAACCTGAAGTGCCTAAACCCAAGTACCTAAAAACCAAGTGCCTAAACCCACTATACCTTACCCCAAAGAGCCTAAATCCCCTAAAATTGAACCCCAAAATTAAACCCAACTCTTAACTCTCCAAACAGGGCCCTTGGATATACTAAGAAAATAAGCAAAACGACGTACTTTTGCTGTACAACATGACGTACAACACCTACCGCACAAACTCGCTTGAATTCAGGAAAAAATTGATGCATGAAATGTGAAATGAGATAAATCTAATTATTTTTAATTTATCTACAAATAGTATATTTCAATTTTGTGTGTTATTTATACAAGTACTCAAAATATATAGAGACACAAGTGAGATTTTTCAATTTTTAGTGGGGACACGTGACCCATGTGAGTCCGCCCCTGCTGTGGGTCTTATTTAATGGTAGAGACGCCCCTGGGTTTAGCTTTATCTAATAATATACTCCCTCCGTCTAAAAAATATAGTTCTTTTTGCGAGTTCGTGTCACTTCTCAATGTAATATATCTTATAATCTATAATGTTTTAAGTGATTTTAAAAACTTCGTATATTAGATTTAATTGAGATCTATCAAATAAGATTCATATTGCATATGAAATGTATTGCCGATAAAAAGATATAATTGATTTTTTATTCAGTTGGAATGGAGCGAGAGACTATATTTTCGAGACGGAGGGAGTACCTCAAATTGATCCTGGGAGTAGCTCAAATTGATTCGAAGGGATTGACAAACTTCAGAGGCCAGCATGTCTTGTTTGGCTCCAAATTAAAAGTAGACTTCTTCACCTTCATAGCCCAATAAACTTAAAAACAAAACTCACCAGAAATTGCTAAAAGCCACAGTTTAAAAGGCAAAGAAAAAGGAATGGAAATTGGAACCCAAAACCGGTAAACAAGCAAACAATCGAAGTAGTCGTTCACAGAAAAGATTTGCTAGCTAGTTACTCGTCTGCAACTCTAGCAATTATCAGCAGCAAAATAAGAAAGAACCCAAGGTAACAAAACTAGTCCAAGTCGGTCGAACAGACCCCCCTGTATTTTGAAAGCTGATCTACCCGCTGGGCCATCGATCAGCAACGATCTCTGTCGTTCTTTCTTTCCAATCTCATAGACATATTATAGATTCTCCGTGCCTGTAGGAATGCGCAAAATTCTAACAGGTCAGTGATGAACCAGAATTTTGTAGTAAAAAAACTGCCAACAAAAAGAGATAGAGAATTTGAGTGCAAATAAACGCGCAATGAGAAACAAAGAAGAAGCTGCCAGAGCCGCTGGAATGTCAACGGAGGTGATCTTATCACAAGGACCTTTCAGATACGTGTGTTTGTCGATGCTTTGGAGCAGTTTTTGCTTCTCAAAGAGCTGCTCGATCTGTTGGTCTAAAGGGTGTCTCTGACATCCTGCATCATTAGGCCACCACAAGATTACTCATAATGTGCTTGTTGGCTTTAGCATGCACGTTGCGTTTACAAGTATACACTCAGCTTAGGCACATTCTCCAGTAATTAAGCTACAGAAATGTTGATGCTCTTCTGAAGCATCCGCCGGTAACCCTTTTGGATGTCACAAGACAAAACCATAATGCAATGTTCCGGCTAGTATTAACACCATAAAAAGCAGGATAAAAAGTGCAATAGATGGCTGCACAATTTTCCCAGGTGGCAGCGTTCGTACTTACATTGGTGGTTTCCGAAATTCGTCATTTGGTTGATTCCACGTTCAGCCTCTGGACATCTACCAACTGGTACAAATCCCCTTGCCTTAGCATCTGAAATGGAAGATTGGTCCTGCATGTTTTGACGCAATCTGTAAGTGGAATCCAAGCAACAACTTAAGCCTCTTACAGCAACTTTTGTTTTAGTATATGTACATGTTCCTGATGGCACAACGCACAAAATGTCGCCACAAATTGCAAATTCAGTAAGCATTCCAGAGATTATAGCTTAGGTGGAAAAATGGATAGGAATAAAGAACAGGATGATGACCGGCTCACCTTCCGAGATCAATTAGCGAATAATCTATCTCAGCTACCACAATTGCCTCATCATGCTCTGCTGTTGCCTTGACTTCCCCAAACTGCTGCGTTCATCTCCTTCAGTGCTTCATTTGGAAAAATGACCAAAAGCATGAATGTACAAATAATAAGAGAGTTAGGGTAGAGTGTCCCCAAGCTACATAACCGGCACTAGTATCTCGAGCCTGTGAACAAGTAGCCACAAACAACTGCCAGTTGTGGACACCAAACCATGTGAATATAACCATGAAAACCAAAAACAAGAACTATGTTCAGAAACATAATTTGCAGTAAAATGAGAGTTTATTTATTCATTAGACGAATGTCAGGTATCTTTCCGAGACATGCTCAATCATCCTAAGCAAGCTTGTTCAATTTCACAAATTGCGGGTACAATACCCGATAATGTGAATCAGAATTAGCAATACTGGCTTGCAATAAATCAGTAAGCCCTTTCTGAAGGCAAACCAAAAAGAAGTTGGAAATAATTTACCTAGCAATAAATTGCCCTGCATGAGAAAAATGGCAGTAAATGTTAGAAGGAATAGTTTTTAGAGTCAAAGGTATGAGATAACTGAAGCAAATGAACCCTTCCATTCATAACCTCACAGTATTCAAGTAAATAAGACTGTAGTACCTCTGCAGAAACCGCCTTGTCATGTGCCAAGACCCAAGACATGACTCTTATGTCCTATGGTGCAGCTATGTCCTCCATAATTAACAGAATTTTGGGACAAAAACCGGGGATACTAGATCGTTGAGCATATAAAAAATGAGTTACATTGGCAAGAATAGGTTTTGGCAGCACACACATGAACACGGAGAGGCACAGGCAACAAGAAGTTTCTCTCAACTGCAGTGAAAAAATTGAAGCAAGAAAAAAAAAAAAAAAAACCTTACTAACAAAAAAATACAGTTCTAATATTCCTTTGGTTTGCAGTGGTTTGCAGAATGTATTACGTACACATTTAAGCAGCAGCGGCAGGAGTCATAAGAGGAACCAAAAGCCTCGAACTTGCAGTTGGCTTCTGCAAATATCCCAATACTTCCCAATTCCTACATCTATGGGCAAGCGCTCGGGCAATGGTAAAAAGATCAGGTCACCAAAAGTGGGATCGGGATTCAACTCTAGAAAGCCACTTTGCACATAACTAGGTAGTTTAAACCGATACCAGTACTAGGGGCTGGCATCCTTAGTCGATATGATATAAGGACTTACGATTGCAAAACGTGGAATATGGAAGGTACAAGAAAGTAAGGTCAACTGAGTTTACCTTGCTCTTCGCTGCAATGGACCGGTCACCATGTTAAATGCCCCAGGATAGCAGATCAAGTGAGCGCCTGATAATAAATGAATAATTTGTACTCCTATATGTTGGATACACCATGTTATAAACTTATAACACAAAAATGAGTTTCAGCAACGGAATTAGGACAGCACCCAAATGTGCCTAACATGTGCTCTGTTGTAAACTGAGAGCTTAAGGAAATCAGTTGTGACTAAAAGTAACAATAGGCAAAAATTTGAGTACAATCTTATTGACGAGTATTTAGATTTGGGTTTGCCCACTGGAGTGTTTCAAACAAAACAAAGGCTTTGTTCGGAATGCTTCTTCACAAATTTTTTTTGAGTTGGAATCTGTTTCCCTCCTTAAATGGGGTTAGGTGTAAGAGAGGGGCCCACTAAGAGCACAATAGTTTTGAAAGTCAAAACTATTTATATACATCAGAGAGAGAGAGAGAGAGAGAGAGAGAGATACAGAAACGACATGTGGTTTGAGGGGGTCACACATAAAATACATGAAGTCATTGGCCCCGGTCAAAGTGGAAGAGGTACAGAGGAGGGCTCTCAGTGGGACCTGGTTTTTTTGGGGAATCAACGTCTAAAATTCAAATTTGAACTTTCAACTTCAAAAAAACTTCTTGAAGAATTATTCCAAACAAAGCCAAAGCTTTTTTACAAATCAAATTTCAGTAGGGAGCAGCTGAGGAGAGAGCAGCTGACGAGAGAGAGAACATGGAAGAGGGGGAGTGACTAAGGGGAGAGAGATTTTAGGTTAAATGGGACTTGAGTTTTATTAGATAAAGAAGATAAATAAAAATCATATTTTTTAGCTTTTGTTTAATGCTTTCTTTATTTTACATTGTAACCAAATGCAAATTAATTTGAACACCTCATGAGTCTCCTAATACGAAACTTAATTTCATCCTAACAACACTTAATTAAAAAAAAGCCCAAATGAGCATGAGCACAACATGACACGAGAATTGGTATGGGCACGAGCACGAGCACGAGCACGAGCACGGCACGAAGTTAGGCGTGCCCGAGGGCTAGGCCAGGCCGAGCATATTCTAAAATGAATTGGCATGGCACATCACAACTAATAAATGGGCGGGGCATGACACGAAGCATGTTTGGCACGAAACTAAACTGGCTAGGCCAGCATAGGCCGGCCCATTTGACACCTCTACTCCCCCTCTTGTATCTTCTCTCTCTCCTCAGCCACTCCCCAAGTTTTTCTCCTTCCCTCTATCTCTCTCAATTTTTTTTTTTAAATTGAAAAAAATCTAGAAAATTAGAGATGAGTGTTTAATGGTCTGTTCCAACAAAGAAATTAGGGTAAATTACTTTGCATAATGGCATCCCAGAAAGCAAAAGAATATTTTCTAAAACATTCACAGGACCTACATTACTCTATCTGTTATCGAGAAACTCATTCATCGCGATGCATTTTGTTCATACATCATAGGAGAAATCCAATCTCCCCATATCATCCATGATTGAATATCATCTGCAGCCCAAGAAAAACATGGTTATGTCGTGGTTATCTCAAGTGTTGAATCAAAATGGAAGAAGCGTCACTCACCAAGAAATGTGAGTACAACGAAGACTAAAATTATGGATGTATTTCAAACCTTTGGAAACAATGAAGCCTCCAATTATGAATACCATTAGCAAACTGAAGGTTCCCAATGTCTTTGCAATGATAGGAGTTCTTCTAGTGGCAGCAAGGAATCGGAAGAGAGAGTGAGAACCATTTGATGTACACCAAAGAAAGCTAGGAATTGTTTGAAGAACCTGAACACTTTTAAGATATGTCAGAGTCCAGCAATTGTTGAGCCAATAAAATGAAACTTAAGCACCTGTAGTGATCACTTGTTTCTTCGCCATCGTCAATAAATAGAAGAAAATAAAGTTTCTTTGTTCGTCTTTAAAACAAAAGAAGTGGTTGTTGCGACATGTTCAATAAAAACAAATCCAAGCTACTTGTTCATCAAGAATAACTGATAGTATTAAGGAAGAAGAACAAACTTAGAACTTAACTACTAGCAGAGGGTGCAAACCCAACGGTGTAATAAGTAAGTATGATCCATATCCCAGATTCCATTAATGAAATAGGAATATGGAGAAGCCAAATGGGCAAGGCAAAATCCCAAGCAGGATAGAACAAGCTATCTCTCTTCCTCCATAAATCTTAGATCCAAATACAACACAAGGCCAACTAAACAAAATGAGAAAAAAAGTAGCGTACCTCACTTTCGTTTTGTGTTGCCTAAGTATTCATGCTCTAATTAGTTACATTGAAAATATCTTTACTTGGAAATATGTCCTTGCTTTATTTTCTATGAGAAGTACCGGACATAATTGGAACTTGCACATTTTTTGTGGCAATAGCTCTTCTTGATGGACTAGGAAAATCTTTTTGCCGAACATTACTAGGTATTGATTTATTACGAAAATACAAATTTTTTTTCCTGAAACTTGCAGTTCAACACTATTACTAGAAGAAGATTGTCTTTTATATAAGTTCTACCAAGTCAGTAAGTAGCCAGTTCCTAGGGATTTCTAGGTCTAACCAATTCACTAACTTAGGTTGAATAACAGAATTAAATGGTCGTGGTTCAAAAATTTCGACCATATGTTTATCTATGAGTTTCATAGAGGTCGCTGGAAATTTTGTTAAATTTGCAGCTTATCCCTTTGTGGTGGTGGTGGTACTATTGGTGCTCTCTAGTTGCTTGGACAATCTATATGACATTTTCACCTCACAAGTAGGAGACAACAGTCAAGGTATTCCTCAAAGAGGAGACGGCCGGTTTCGATCACGGCAGTATTCCTTAAAAATTACAATTACCAGGAAATATGCAAAAACTGACAATAAATTCATGTGTATATAAATTTAAAGATCATCCACCTTTGACAGATCTCCTCTGACCGTTACCACTTATTTCAACACAATTTAGGTCCTCTTTTGGAAATGATTACAAGAACCGTTATCAACACTTTAGCCGGCTTTTGGGACTGATATGTAAGTGACTAAAACGGAATTAGATGACTAGCTAATTAACCCTGGAAAGACCATGCATGCTTAATTTTTCATATTGTCAAACTTGGCATAATGACTTTCTGAGATTGAATCAAATCACTGGAGGCATTGTCAAAGTCATAGCTAAATGTCCACTCGCAATGATGGAGCTAGAATTTTGATTTGAGGGGGTTGAATTAGAAATCGGGAGAATATTGTTGAAACCATGATAATGAAATGATAACGCACAATATCCTTACGCTAAATCTCACGTAGTAAATTTGTTTACTTACAACCTCTGCCCGTGTTTGTTTGTCCACTTTTACTATTCCACACCCCTTTAAAATTGTACATATCTTTAAATACGAATCTAAAAAATATGCAATATCGATATTATTTGGTACTGTAGATCTCAATTAGCTAGTTCTATTATACGGAATTTTCAAAATCATGAAAGTAATTATAAATTAAAATATATAAACAATTTAAAACACGAATGTCAAAAATGGATCAACAAACACGGACGAAAGAAGTATGTATTAAGAATGTGACAAGATATATTATTAAAGAAAATACTAATACAATCTTCTTTTGGGTGGAGCCAGCCCCTCCAGCCCCATAATGCCTCCGCCCCTGTATACTCGTATGTGTTTTTCTCATTTGTTGGCTGAGTTTGGGAAATGAGAAACCTTATTTGAATAATTTTTCTTTCCAGTCAATGCTTAAATAGTAATACATCCATCTTGGCTGCTGTGGGATGTGAAGAAAATTCACCAACTTTGCGACGGCAACAGAGTTATTTATATCTATCTCTGTTTAGTAATGCAGGGTGTGTCTACGTGAGAAGTCCCCTAAATCTGGCATTTGGCATAAACATTTATGGCGATATGATAATAGTTCTTGAATTTTTTAAAATATTTTATTTCCATTGTAACAAAAAAAAGAAACATTTTGTATTTCACTTTTTTCTTTCAATATGCTAATATTTTGAAGTTAGGGGTGCAAAAAGTCCTGTATTTATGGAACAATCTTATTTGAGCTGCCGATCGAAGAGAGAAATTTCTAGTACCATTATTGAACGATACCATATACAGGGTCGGCCCTGACGTTTGAGTTGCCCAGTCTGACTCCAATCTTGGTTTACCCACGTACTACTAAATAAAATAAAATAAAATGACATACAAGTTAGAAGGAAAAAAAAAGGTTACATTGTATTTTTAATTCGAACAGCATCAAAAAAATCACAATCAAAATGTAACTCCGGTTATAGTACGATATATGATTTTTGTGGAAAAAAAAGCCATGTTAGCTCTCCCCTAATTTTTTTTTTAATTTTCCACCATTGGGATTATTTTTTTAATTCAATGTACGAAAATATATTGTTGTGTTTGTTAATTACAAAATTTGGATAACAAAGTAATTGAGTCTTGTGGTTTTTGTGAAATTGTGGATTGGGGAAAAAGAAGAGCCATAAATAAAAAAAAGAGAGAAAAAAGAGAAGAAAATTGCCTCAGAGAGGCAGAATTCAGGAAAAACTTCCGCCTGGGAATCAAATCAAACTCCATACGTCAGGTATGCTTAGCATGACCAACGACCACTGAGCCAAGCAGTTCTTTTGATTTAGATACGGAAACTTAATGTATTTATAATAATTTAATATTTTTTTGTTGCCTCAACCCGGGGGCTTAGACTTGTTGGGCTTATCCCTGGGTCAGCCCTGACCATAATAGAGCAGTTTTTTCAATGCATGGATACGTCATCATAACAGAACTATGATCACAAATTTCCTACTGATATCTTTATTTATGCGATGTTATTAAATTTGTTTTTTGAAGATTTTTTTGACTGTTTGAGGCTTTTTCGGTCAATGAATTGTATGAGAATAATTGTCTCCAAAAACGCAAAAAACCAAAAAAAAAAAAAAGACAAAAAAACCCGTAGCGAAACAGGCATAAGTTGATGAAGTCGTCCTTTTGAATTCAGGTAACAGTGTTACCTTTTGAATGAATCCCAAGGAAAAAGATACGTGCACCCCACATACGTGCACCTCAAATGCACACAGCATGGACGGCCGTCCGTGAGCATTTTTGACGGTCCGGATTTTAAATAAATTGTTCACGGGAATAATTTGTTTGTTTGCGCATTTTCGGCCGTCCGTGCGCGTATGTCGTGTGCGCGTAGCGGCGTTCATCCAAGGGGCACATAAAAGTCTAATAAAAAGACCTTCTAGATAAATAATTCAAAAGTGAGAACATTTCTCCAAAATTAAATGACAGGGGTCAAAGTCAGGACAAATATCCATGTATGTTTTTTTTTTTTTTGGTAATTAAATATCCATGCATGTTAATTAATGTAAATATAACAA
Source organism: Vaccinium darrowii (assembly GCA_020921065.1). Classification (NCBI taxonomy): domain Eukaryota; kingdom Viridiplantae; phylum Streptophyta; class Magnoliopsida; order Ericales; family Ericaceae; genus Vaccinium; species Vaccinium darrowii. The sequence continues at coordinate 32,492,425 of CM037156.1, forward strand.
CATTCCATCTTAAAATAATTTATGAATAGTGCACGGGATAAATGCATATCCACATTAAAATATCGGTTCATTGACTTTACATTACACGATCCATTATTAATTAATTCTTACTTCCCAAAAAATAATAATAAGAATTTGATGCGTGTTCTTTCCACAAATGATTATATATAATTTTCCTACTGTTTTTTGCAAGTGTCATTTGGGCGCTAGCTGGCCGGCGTTGGATTTAATACCCGAATAAATGTTCATTCAAAATATCTTGGTGGTCTCTCTTTCTAGAAGAAGCCCTCCAAAGTCCAAAGTGAAGGCCATCTGGCGGCCATGCCCATATTCCTTTTAAGCCTTCCTCCTTTTCTTGTTCACATTCAGCATGTGATTTCCACACGTATTAAACTTTACGGAGATGAAAAGTCTTTTCGGGAATCCAAGGTCAAATAGGTGAAATCTCTGGTGAATCTAGCTTCTCGGGTGGATAATCTGCTTTTGACTAGACTAAAAAAGAAATAGTTAAGATGCACATAAATTCGGCCGGACACCCTTAACTGTCGAGACATAAAAACAATCTAATAGAACCCCAATCCGCCATTGTATCTTCAATTGTAACATGTAAAAGAGTAAAATAGTTTCTCCCGTGGGAAAATGAACGACGGTAATTAACCGGTATAATGGTTATGTTTGGAAATTCGGTTTCAATCCCTGAATACTCCCATGACATGGAAGAGTTCAAATAATCTCATTTCCAGGAAAATACAGTCGCATAATCGTTGAGTCAACTTTCCGGTTTAAGAATTAAATTAAAATATACTGATTTTACCCAGAAGAGAATTAACAATTAAAATAAGCCCACTTCTTAACGGCATGTCGGATATACTCGGATTTTATGCGTGTTCCCACGCGCTTCCGTGGATCCCACAACATCGGGGAAAAAAGAAGCTTCTTCAATAGTAGTCAGCAAAATACAACCAATAGATTTCCGATTTAGGCAAAATACCAGCGACAACTGGATACTGCTATTGCCCACCGTCGTCCGTACCTATCATTACACCATCACCGTCACGATTGAAATTCACCGATCATACTTCTTTTTTCCCAGCCGTCTTTAACGGCTGCGGGATGGTGCAGTGCAGTTGCGTACAGAGTTATCTAGGCCAGGGACGGAGCCAGGATTTCATATCCGGGGGGGCCGCAACATAAACAACAATACTGGAGTTGAAAATGGTGATTAAATTTTTTTGTAGGGACCACTCATGTGATGTTTTCGTAGGGTAATTGGTATTTTCAGCATTCTTGGACTACATACATCAACTAATTTGACAACTTGTAGTTTAAAAATACCAAAAATACTGAAAATACCTCAGTGGAAACTCAGTCTAAAAGACAAAATTTGTTGGCCCGTGGAGTTCTATATTAAAGCAGGGGTGACCCATCCATAAGATATTTGAATAAGTAGTAAAAAAAAAAAAAAAAACTCAATGGAAATTTGCTATTGGGGGGTGGCCTTGGCCCCCCATAGCCAAGCAGTGGCTCCGTCCCTGATCTAGGCCATTCAAATGTATTTTTGATAGTTTGGATTTAAATAAAACTCTCTTATTGTAAGTTTTATCTAAATTCAAACTGTCGAAAGCGCATTCGTTGCACTGCAGAACCTCCACTTCGTCTTAAACGTGCATCTTTTATGCATTTTAAGATAAGTCATTCTTTTCACATAAATCAACAGATTTGACGTTTATAGAAAGAATAATTTATATTTACAGTGAGAGTCTCAAGAACCACTTCCTCTCTTTTAAACCATTGATCGAACATTTTCTAGATAAATTATTCGTGTATAAATAGCTAACTTGGATATTTTTTTTGAACAGCTTAACTTGGATATTGATAGATACGTGATCAATTATTTGTATGTAATGGACAACAAAAATACAAATTTTTACTTAAACTTCTTATTTTATACGCCAACTGGTACCTTTATCAATATCCTAATTTACGATTTTTTTTTTTCGAGAAATGTTTGAGAATAACGGTTTAAATGATTAATGTGGGTTAATGGACACTCAAAGGAGAGATTAGAGTATGGTAGGGCTGCTGAAAAAATTAGGTGAATTGTGGAATCTGTCCTAACCGATCAGATCCGATCCATACGTTTTGCATTGGAACCATGGATTAAAAAAATTAGAAAATTGTGACTCGCATTCGGTCTAGAGATTTTTATTATGAAACCGTAGATTAACTGGACCAGATTGTGAGATTTTTACATACTATTGTAAATATTTTTATCTATTTTACTATTTTACCATAATGTGATATAGTTTATATCCGTATAAAACTTAGGGGTAAAGTGTGATTTTTTACTAAAATCAACTGTTGCACTTGAATGGTTACCCATTTTGATGTTTAATGCAAGGCAATTGATTTTTGGAACCTTGAATTTGGAAATTTGAGATGTACTGCAAATTTTTTTTTTTTGTAATACTTTATTTATTGCTTGTCCTGATTATTATTTTCCTTATGGAATATAATCGGCGGATAAAAACTTGAATTGACCTGTGACTCAAGGATTTGATTAAAATCGGACGGTAAGATTTTTGATTACTCATGCAAATTGTATTTTTTAAAAACCGTGACTCACGCTTCAATTATCAAATTCTTAGAAAACCAATCCGATCCGGACATGAGCGGCTCTAGAGTGCGGTGGGATTAACGGCCACGACCAATCCACATCCACATCCACACAGTTATAAAATTTAAAGCGTAACGCCGGATCCTCGTTGAACTTTCTCCGAGCCCCTCTCCCGCGCGAGTACCCTCGCTTTGACTGATTTCCCACTTTGACTACACGTATATAGAGCGAGAAACAAATTGACAAAAGTCAAAACTATACGTATAGAGAGAGAAAAAAAAAAGTCTTTGGTTGGCGCCATCTCAAACTCCTATATAGAGCCCCATTTGTCTCCTCCTCTACCGAAAAATATTGAAGTGTACAATAAAGACTGAACCGTGTTTTTTCATTTGGATCGAAACTGATATATTCGTGACAGAGTTATATAGATTCAGAGAGCTCTGAATCGAGCATTCACACCGTAGTTGTTCAGATTTTGAGGGAAATGGCTACGCCTTTCGCGGCGGATGAGTTGGCTCGGTCGATGAGCAGTCGGCGGAGTTGGAAATCGGGGAGTGTAAGGGAGGTGTGGCAGGGGCCGCCGGACGTGTTCCAGAGGAACAGCACGCGGCGGCAGGAGGTGGACGACGAGGAGGAGCTGAAATGGGCGGCGATAGAGAGGCTTCCGACGTACGATAGGGTACGGAAAGGGATGTTGCAGCAGGTGACGAGTAATGGGAGAGTTGTGAGGAGAGAGATGGACGTGGCGAACCTTGGTGAGCAGGATAAGAAGCAGTTGATGGAGAGTATTTTGAAGGTTGTTGAGGATGATAACGAGAGGTTCCTTCAGCGGCTTCGTGCTAGAACTGACAGGTTAATTTCTCTCTCTCTCTCTCTCTCTCTCTAAGATGATTTAGTTCCAAGTAGTTTAGTGGAACTAAATCATCTTTTACAGACTTTGTCCCGGCTTTAATTGAGTTTTTCAATTAAAAGGTGAGATCGGTTCTCAATTTAGTCCGTCCATTGGATCAAGGTTTTAAATAACAGTTCGTGATTTACTGATCGGCTCACGGTCCGGTTATCGACTTATGGGTGATTTAGGCACTTCAATGTTCTTTTTGTCCTTCTCAAATCACGACCCCCTACAACTGATTCCACTCGCGTATGACCCGATAACTCTGATAACGTTACACCGCGACCGTTATTTCAAACCTTATTGGACCAGATTCAGAGTTTTTTGGAAAAAAAAAAAAAAAAGGTTTGTTATGAACATGGAGGAAATGTTTACCCATTGGGATAGTTCATTAATCTGTGACCAAACATATTTTTTTCCCTTTTTTTTTTTTTCAGTATATTTATTGGAGATATATTTATTGTTGGTTTATGACGAACAGGGTTGGAATTGAAATACCAAAGGTTGAAGTGAGGTACCAGAGTTTATCAGTGGAGGGGGATGCATATGTTGGGACCAGAGCACTTCCAACTATTCTCAATTCTACCCTGAATGCAATTGAGGTAATTTCTTCTCTTTCTCCACTCCCCTATAGTTCAGCAAATTCGTAGGAATCACGGAAGTACATAGAAAATGACAAGCAATGTTGAAGATTTACTTATTTAATGTCAAACAGTTTTCTGTAAGAATCATCTTCCTTTTATATGCTGATATCTGCTGATTGATCTCTGTAATGGTGATGTGAAATGTGAGCAGGGAATAATTGGAATGATCGGGCTTTCTCCATCTAAGAGAAGGGTTGTCAAGATACTCCGGGACGTGAGTGGAATTGTAAGACCGTCAAGGTACGTTCATAAAATCCTTTATGATTAAAATAGTTATGCCATAAGCTACATTAATATAGAATTATAATTTCAGAAACTAAAATTCAAATAATTAACCACAATACAAAATGGTGCCACTTGAATACTAGCCAATGCTTAGTTTTGTTGCTAAACTTAACCTTCTTGTTTTCAAGTAGCTTTAGTTTTCATTTTCAAACTTCAAGTATCCATCATTCATTGAACTATTGGCAACTTTTTGTCAGGCTGACACTGCTTCTGGGGCCTCCTGGTGCCGGAAAGACAACACTTCTGCAGGCTCTTGCTGCGAAATCAGACGACGATCTAAGGGTTTGTTTTTCTCTCCCTTTTTTCCCATGTATATCTAACACCCATCTTTTTTTTTTTTTTTTTTCCATGTGTTCGTTTTACCTGATATATTGGGGTTGTGGACAGATAGCTGGGAAAGTAACCTACTGTGGCAAAGAGTTTAAGGAATTTGTTCCTCAGAGAACAAGTGCTTATATCAGCCAGCATGATCTTCACTATGGTGAGATGACTGTTCGTGAAACACTAGATTTCTCTGGACGTTGTTTGGGAGTTGGAACGCGGTACGAGATGCTGTTGGAGTTGTCAAGAAGAGAGAAAGAAGCAGGCATTAAGCCGGACCCTGAGATAGATGCATTCATGAAAGCCACAGCTGTCGCTGGCCAGGAAACCAGTTTGATTACTGATTATGTTCTAAAGGTCTATATTTTCTTCCATAATTAGGTATCGATACCTTGTTTACTCAAATTTACAAGCTTAATAATACCTTATTGTTCTGAACCAGATACTTGGATTGGATATCTGTGCCGATATTATGGTGGGTGATGACATGAGAAGGGGCATTTCTGGTGGACAAAAGAAGCGTGTCACTACTGGTATGCGTAAACTTAATAAAGTAGTCTTGAGTATTGTGTCAATTATGTATCTCAACTTATATCATGACCTCTTCTTGTTTAAGGTCAAACTCATCCTTATATGTTTCTGAATTCCAACTTTAGCTATGACCTTAAAATTGTAACACTTCTTCCTCAATGCAGGAGAAATGTTGGTAGGACCAGCAAAAGCATTTTTCATGGACGAAATATCCACGGGGCTAGACAGTTCCACCACTTTCCAGATAATCAAGTACATGAGGCAAATGGTTCACATAATGGACGTAACCATGGTCATTGCTCTATTGCAACCAGCACCCGAAACATTTGATCTCTTTGACGATGTCATTCTCCTTTCTGAAGGCCAAGTTGTTTACCAAGGCCCACGTGAGAATGTTCTAGAGTTCTTCGAGTACATGGGATTCAAGTGCCCAGAAAGAAAAGGAGTCGCTGATTTTCTGCAGGAGGTGACTTCCAAAAAGGACCAAGAACAATACTGGTTCAAAAAGAACCAGCCTTACAGGTACATCTCCGTACCAGATTTTTCGAAGGCGTTCAACACTTTCCACGTGGGCCAACGGGTTTGTGAAGACCTCAGAATTCCCTATGATAAGTCAAAAGCCCACCCTGCTGCACTTGTGACCGAAAGCTACGGAATCTCCAAACGTGAACTCTTCAGGGCTTGCTTTGCAAGGGAGTGGCTTCTGATGAAGCGAAACTCCTTTGTGTACATATTCAAAACTACTCAGTTAACCATCATGGCGATAATTGCATTTACTGTCTTTCTAAGAACGGAAATGAAGTATGGTAGACTGGAGGATGCTTCGACATTCTGGGGAGCGCTATTTTTCAGTCTTATTAATGTGATGTTCAATGGGATGGCTGAGCTTGCGATGACAGTGTTTAGGCTTCCTGTTTTCTTTAAGCAGAGAGATAGCTTGTTCTATCCAGCTTGGGCTTTTGCCTTGCCCATTTGGCTTACCCGGATTCCTGTTTCGTTAATGGAATCTGGGATATGGATCATACTTACTTACTACACCATTGGGTTTGCACCGTCTCCTAGTAGGTAAGTTCTACGTTTGTTCTTTTCCCTTAAAATTATCAGGTTTTGTTAATGAATCAGTAGCTACAACAGGTTTTGTTTTTATTGTGTTCGAGCAAACCTCTTATTTTGTTTCAAAGACGAACAGAGATAACTTTATTTTCTCTTATTTACGACGGTGAAGAATCAAATGATCGCTATGGGTGCTTAAGTTTCATTTTATTGGCTCAACAATTGCTGGACTCTAATATATCTTCGAACTCTAATATATCTTCGAAAATGTTTAGGTTCTTCAAACAATTCCTTGCTTTCTTTGGTGTACATCAAATGGCTCTCTCTCTCTTCCGATTCCTTGCTGCTGCTGGAAGAACGCCTGTAGTTGCAAATACATTGGGAATGTTCACTTTGCTACTGGTTTTTGTGATGGGAGGCTTCATTATTTCTAAAGGTTAGAAGTACATCCTTTCTTTCACTCTTAAATTCTTCTTGTTAGTCTTCGGCTCTTCATTGCATATTCACTTTTCTTTTGAGTGACGCTTCTTCCATTTTGATTCAACACACTTTAGATAAACACAACATAATCATGTTTTTCTTGGGCTGCAGATGCTATTCAATCATGGATGATATGGGGATATTGGATTTCTCCTATGATGTATGGACAGAATGCCATTGCGATGAATGAATTTCTCGATGACAGATGGAGTAATGTAAGTTCTCTGAATGCTTTAGAAAGTATTCCAACATTTTGTTTCTGGGATGCCACTATGAAAACTAATTTACTCTAATTTCTATGTTGGAACAGCCCATCAATGGCACTTCCCAGCCTACAGTTGGAAAGACCCTTCTTGATGGCAGAGGACTATTTTTGGACGATTATATGTACTGGGTTTGTATTGGAGCGCTTGTTGGGTATTCCATTCTTTTTAATGTTCTTTTCATCGCAGCACTAACCTACCTAAATCGTAAGTACATCTTTGTTGCTATTTTATTTTTCGGGCTGTTTACCTTGTTGTCAAAGAATTCATGTTCTAATTTTTTTGTTTGAACTTGTTCAATCTCAGCTCTGGGCGATTCTAAAGCTGTAATTTCAGAAGACAATCAAGATAATAATAGGCGTCAACTAACATCAAATGGTGAAGGTTTGTTTGTCAGCTCAATTTACCGATGATTCTGTTTTCTTGCTTGAAGGCATGTGCATGATATGTTAGGAGAAGCATGACAAAATCCAACCGTTATCATTAAATTGACTAACATCAACTAAATGAGGAACTGGTTTTTACTAGTAAAAAGGAATCAACTCCTAGATATCCGTGTCATTAGACATTTTACTTTGTCTCAGCTTGTTTCGTTGTCTGCTGTCTAACAAAGATGGACAAATGCAGAAATTTAGTATTCTAACTCACCTAATGTTGCATGGATAAATACAGGTACCGATATGGCTGTAAGAAACGCAGGAGGAGATAGCAGCTCAAGTCAAGCCAGAAGAGGAATGGTTTTGCCTTTCCAGCCACTTTCACTTGCATTCAACCATGTGAATTACTATGTGGATATGCCAGCAGTAAGTCTCTTCTACAGAATTCTTTTTCTTCAACTGCACATCTGATAGCACAAAAGTGTATTCCCAAGGAAAAAAATAACTAATTTAATTAAGTAGTCATCTTTTGTCCTTTTTATGTATTACTAAAGATGTCCATTCAAATTTGTTGCTGCTAAAATGAGATTGGAACTTTTTTTTAATTTTTCTAATAATTTATTTTGTGGCCAGTAAAAACAAAAAGAACATTTACTTTGTGTCAAGCAAATTCTAGATCTTCAACCGGTGCGATGTATATGTACTGAAATCTTGGTTCCCCATATCAGGAAATGAAGAGTCAGGGAGTCGAAGATAGCCGCTTGCAACTGTTACGAGATGTTAGTGGTGCTTTCAGGCCGGGCATTCTCACAGCTCTAGTTGGTGTCAGTGGTGCTGGGAAGACCACATTGATGGATGTCTTGGCGGGGAGAAAAACTGGGGGGTATATTGAAGGAACCATAAGTATTTCTGGTTTCCCAAAGAATCAAGCAACATTTGCCAGAGTTAGTGGTTATTGTGAACAAAATGACATCCATTCGCCATTCGTTACCGTTTACGAATCTCTGCTATACTCTGCATGGCTGCGTCTTGCTTCGGATGTGAAGACAGAAAGACGAAAGGTATGGACCTGACATCTATACCATTGACATCTCAAGTGCCACTTGGAATATACTCCCTTCGTCCCACATGTTCGTCCATTTTAGCTGTTGTGTCTCTTTATCAGATCAACAAATTATGTATCTTGTGGCAAAAAAAGAAAAAATTCAACCAATCCAAAGATTTAAGTACTTGTAGAGATTTTTTTTTTGTCAAATCTTGTAATAAAGAGAAAAGTAACGTATATCGACCATATTTTGAGAGGTCAGGAATAGTAAAAATGGACAATAAAGAGGGGTGGATGGAGTACTGAATTACAAGTGTTTGACTAAAATTTTCTCTTCTTTCTTGTGGTAGATGTTTGTGGAGGAAGTCATGGATCTAGTCGAGCTTCACCCCCTCAGAAATGCTCTAGTTGGACTTCCGGGAGTCAATGGTCTTTCAACTGAACAGAGGAAGAGGCTCACCATTGCTGTTGAGCTGGTGGCTAATCCCTCCATCATTTTTATGGATGAGCCGACATCAGGCCTTGATGCGAGAGCTGCTGCAATTGTCATGAGAGCTGTGAGGAACACGGTGGACACTGGGCGGACTGTTGTGTGCACCATTCATCAACCCAGCATTGACATATTTGAAGCTTTTGATGAGGTATATATGAAACTCAATTCCAATTTTGCTGTATTCCGTCGTCATCTAATTGCGCACAAAATCTGACATCAAATTTTTCTTCCTCTCAGCTACTATTGATGAAGAGAGGAGGGAGAGTGATATATGCTGGACCTCTTGGTCGCCAGTCTCACAAGCTTGTTGAATATTTTGAGGTCAGTTTTCATTTTCCCTACTATGCTAGAACCAAAATAGTAAACTAGAAGCTATTAGCGTATGAGCTAATTTGGGGAGGTCATTTTCTCGGCGATTTCCATGCATATTTTCTTGCTCATATCCAACAGTTCATCGTAATCCATGTAATCAACTAAACTAGGTAGAATCTTCTCTTTAATAATCTCAGCCAATTTAGAATTGAACTCACTAGTCACCGTTTTCTCTACCATCGTATATTCCTCAAGTTTTTTAAAGCACAAAAACAATGATCCTTTGAGGCTAAAGAGTCTGATGTATCTATCATAAGTTGGAATCTTCAAGTTTGATGATACCTTACCTCTATTGCAGGCTGTTCCGGGGGTTCCTAAGATTAGAGACGGTTACAATCCAGCTACATGGATGCTTGACGTCACTGCTACTTCAGTTGAGGCTCAACTTGATGTTGACTTTGCAGACATTTATGCCAATTCTGACCTCTATCGGTATGTTAGTACATTTCCAGAACAAGTTGTCACGAACATGTTTCGGAAAAACTTATTTGCTTGATGAATTTTGACCCTTGTTTGGGTATTTCTTGGAAAATAACCTGTTTTCAAGCAAGTACCGGAAAGATGTTTCCAAATTCTCTAAAACCATTTTCAGAAAAGTTGGAACATAATACAATGTGTTTGTTTTTTCCAAAACAATTTTCTGATAAATTGACAGCAAAGTCACGTTCTCTGCACATCATTTCTGCAATCTCTCTAAGCCCAAGTGTAGGCTAATTTTCTTCATGATTTTGTTTTCTAGGAGGAATCAAGATCTTATCAAGGAGCTAACCACTCCAGCTCCGGGTGCCAAGGACCTCTACTTCCCCACCCAATATTCCCAACCGTTCCTAACTCAATGCAAGGCTTGTTTCTGGAAACAACACTGGTCATACTGGAGGAACTCACAGTACAATGCCATCCGCTTTTTCATGACTGCTGTCTTCGGTATACTTTTCGGTGTCATCTTCTGGAACAAAGGAGACAAAATGTAAGCCTAGGATTTCTGCATCCTGAACTAATCAGAAGAAAAGTATCCACGGTATCTTTACCGGTGTGATGATATTACGATTGACATGAATACTAACATCTTGGGGATTTCATAATTTTTGGTTCACAGATCAGAACAACAAGACCTTATGAACTTGCTTGGAGCTATCTATGCTGCCATCCTTTTCCTAGGCGGGACCAATACTTCTGCAGTCCAAAGTGTTGTAGCAGTGGAGAGAACAGTCTTCTACCGTGAAAGAGCAGCAGGAATGTACTCAGAGTTGCCTTACGCATTTGCTCAGGTAATGGATAGCAGGTTTTATTGAACTTCAAACACAGTTCTCTTCTAGTCTTCTTTCTGATGAGAATAATATTTAACTGGTGTTTTTGTTTTTTCAGGTGGCCATTGAAACTATCTATGTACTGTTTCAGACCCTTATTTATGCTCTTCTTCTGTTCTCGATGATTGGGTTCGAATGGAAAGTAGACAAAGTCTTGTATTTCTACTACTTCATTTTCATGTGCTTTACCTACTTCTCAATGTACGGGATGATGCTTGTCGCGCTGACTCCTAACCACCAAATTGCTGCTATTAGCATGTCCTTCTTCCTCAGTTTCTGGAACTTGTTCTCTGGTTTCCTCGTCCCAAGGCTGGTATGTATCTACTAACCGAAACACTTACTTTTCACTGTCACACAGGCACCAAATAATTCTGCAGCATATTATAGGGCGTGTAGTCATGAAAAGACGAGCCAAAAAAGGAGAGTTGAGATATGAAATTAGTACTTTTTGGGAATGTCACTGATGCTTTTGCCTGTTAAGAAGTATGCATCAGCAAACCAGAAACCAAGGTTTCTGAACCTACTTTTGCTATATTTGGATCATGGATTTGTTGGGGGAAATAAAATAGCTAGTTCATATTCAATTTCTTTGGGCTGCATGGTTCACAAATTTTAGATGCATTTGTGGTACAATTTCTTTTCCATCCACAACTTCCTCCATAAATCCTAGATCCAAATACAACACAAGGCCAACTAAACAAAAATAGGGAAAAAAAAATAAAAATAGCGCACCTCACTTTCTTTTTGTGTCACCTAAGTATTCATGATCTAAACATAGCCTAATGGAGTTAGTTACATCGAAATATCTCTACTTGAAAATTGTTGGATAGCTTGATATACATTGTTAGGCCAATTTTCTAACAACTTAAGCTTTTGGGAGAGTTGATAACTTAACAGAAACATGTGCTTGTTTGTCATAATCATCACTCTTTGTTATGTATAATTTGCAGCTTATCCCTGTGTGGTGGAGGTGGTACTACTGGTGCTCTCCAGTCGCTTGGACAATCTATGGCCTTTTCGCCTCACAAGTAGGAGACAAGGATACTCCACTTACGTTAACCGGTGGGACAAATACGACAGTCAAGGCATTCCTTAAAGATGAGCTGGGTTTCGATCACGATTTTCTAACAGCCGTAGTGTTTGCCCATTTGGGTTGGGTGCTCGGGTTCTTCTTAGTCTTCGCCTATGGCATCAAGTTCCTCAACTTCCAAAGGAGATAGATGATCAGAAAAGCTTCTTTTTGCTCAGAATATCAGTAGAATGTTAAGATTCGCACATTTTAAAAATGAGGGGTGTACTGTATACTGTACACTAGTATAGTTAAAGAGAGAGGAAGAAGAAAAAACAATACCCTCTCTGTTCTTTTAAATTCTTCTTTCCTTTATTTTTTGTTTTTGTTTGGGGTGTATTCTTTCTTTTAGCATATATGTAGCAATAAGCACAGCATTAATTAGCATATCATTAATTATTCTTCCATTCTCACTCTCTGACAGCAAAACACATTCTACAGTAAGCAGAAGCGAAATACAGTATATTCTTCGGTTTCCACATCAGCGATAGATTCTTAACAAACTCATCAACATCTTTGAAAAAAAAAAAAAAAACTTGTGACCCAAACACAAAAAGCTTCAAGGAACTACATGGAGTAACTTCCTAAATGCCGAATGGTACTTTCATTATGGTAAAACTAGCTAGGATGGTTACAAATCGGTTCAGTAGGAAATTGTCTGGAAACGTTGACTGAACAAAAACGAGTCGCTTAATGCACTATGCTTCGGTTTGGTTAATAAGAACTTTTTGTCAAATTTGATCTGTAGAACCATAATACCGATATCTTCTGGATCACCCTTTTGCTCCTTGCAATACACCGCTCCTTAGTACCAGAATCAAGTTTACCCAAGTCCTCGGCGGTTCCCAGATACCCGTACAAAAACTGTTCAACATTGCTTGTTGATGCATTTTGTATGTCGTTAGGATTGATACTCTGGATCTCAGTCCTCCCATGTTTATTGTCAGCATATGTTTTGTGAAAATTCTCTTCTTCTTGAAACCCAGAAATGGTGCTGCTGAATTTCACCTTCATGCTCAGTAATCAACAATTTACTGCCATAGTGGCAAATTCAACAGCAGATTCATTTTTCGCAGGGAGTAACCCAAAATCTGAACGTGGGAAAAAATTGAAATTACCTGGAAATATGCAAACTGAAAATATATTGAGGTGGATATAAATTCAAAGATCAGCCAAAGCATGTTTGAGCTGTGGCGTGAAACTGACTATAACTTCGAGAACAGCAACAAATCTTACCTTTCACCAGTGGCGGAGGTAGTTGTGTAATGACTTGGAAGAAGAAACTACTTTTATTGAGTAACAAAATAGTTTATTCTTCCAAGTCATTACACAACTACTTTTATTGAGTAACAAAATAGACAGAGAACGTAGCACTCACAGAAGAGGTGGAAGAGTTGGAGAGAGAGAGAGAGAGAGAGAGAGAGAGAGAGAGGAGATGTCGCTCAAACAGCAGTTGGCTTTCTAGGAAACATCCTCGACAAGTAAGTTCATGGATAATCTTCCGAAATCCACAACCATATTCGTGGATAATCTTCCACACCAAATTCGCAAGATCTGGGTGTTTAATCTCTTCTCTAGATATGGAAAAATCAGAGATCTCTACATCCCAAATACTAAAAAAAGCAAAATCACTGGGCATGATTTTGGTTTTGTTCGATTTCTCAATCTCAAGGATGCAGAGGTTGCAATTGCTGAAGTGAATAATAAATGGTGCTGGGGTTATAAGTTAACAGTTAAATTCGCAAGATTTCTGAGGAAAATAGATGAACAGGGTACTCTGAGGAGCATCAACAATGGAGGCAGGCAAAACCCCAAATTCTTAACCCCCATCCGAAATTGCATGTTCAAGTTCGGCATCAATTTCAACAAGAAAAGGGTATTCAAATTTGGAGAAGGAAAGAGAAGGTGGATTCAAGTCTGAAGAAAAGGGGTAAAGAAATTTGGAGAAGAAAAGGGGTTGTGGAATCAAGTGAACAAGGTAGACAAAGGAATCTGAATACTGAGAAAAGTATGGAACCTCACAATCTCAGTAAAGGGGGAACTATCAATGTCCAACCCTCAGGTAATGGATGGCTACATAGGAGTGCGATTGCAAAAATCAGCAGATTAGCATCTTGCAAGGATCTGGAATACGTTTTCAGAAGTAATGGGATTCAAGATATCCAAATCAGAGCCATTGGTGGGAGGTATGTTATAATCTCCTTCTCTGATAAAATGTCTAGAGATGCAGTCATTAACCAAAGATGGCTAGGAAATTGGTTTGAAGAGATTAATCCTTGGATGGGTGAACATGCAAAAGATGAAAGATTTGTTTGGTTGTCATGTTTTGGAATGCCCCTTAATGCATGGTCTTACTCTACCTTCAAAGATATTGGCAACAAATGGGGAAATTTCCTGATGGTGGATGAAAGCACACTAAAAGAAAATTCCTTCGTAAGCGCAAAAATTCTTATAGCCACAGATCAAATTCAGCTAATTCATGGTCACTTGGAGCTGATTGTGGAGAACATCAAATATCATGTCAGAATTGTAGAGGATGAGACATTCAGAACGATCGAAAATAGTTTCTTTCCTGTATCTTCAATGTTAGCTCTGAAAAAAAAGGATGCTCAGGAAGAAGATGATGACGTGGAGACATCAAGGGATGAGAGGGCAAAAAATGCTGACGTGGAAGCAAGCAAGGGAGCACAAGTAAATGAGATGGAAAAGCCGTCTGATGTGGAAGAAAATGAAAAAGGGGCAAACTCAACCAACTCTAAATTAATAAGTGGGCAGTTTAATGAGAAGGTAGCTGTTATGGATGTTGTTAATTCTTCATTGGGGAATGAGCCATTAGTGATGGGAAACATAAAGGCCATGGGAAGTTCAAATTCTAACCAATCTCCTATCAGAGGAATGTCCCTGAGTGATGAAGTCTCAACCACCTTAATAATGGAAACACAAGATTTGGGAAATGTCTTAGGATTCTCGAGCCCAGCCAATAAAGAAGCCATTGAAGAAAATCCTAAGATTACTGATGCATTTATTGAAGACATTAATGAGGAAGCTGGTAACTTATTAAAAGTGGCAGTCTCTAACCATTATGAAATTTCTGAAAATGATTCAAGCTCAGACCCCCTTGATCAAAGCCAAGCCCCTATCCACTCTGCAGTGAAAGGTTTGCAAGGAAAGAAGAAAAGAAAGAACATTAATGATATACTTGGATTTTCAAAAGTTAAGTCAGCAAACAGAAACTTAAAGGTGGGGGGTAGTAAAAAGAACAAATGTGTAGTCCTAAGGTCTGCTGTTGCTGCTGCAGCGCTCTCTGCATCAATTTCTTCTAATGGGATCAATAACAGAAATAGAATTCTCTTGGATGAAGCACAAGCAATTTGGGGAATCAATAAAATGCATGGGATTAGTTATGAGGGTGATGAACAAGAAGTAGTCAGCAAGATTGCTAATTTGGATGCACAAGTCATGAGGGGGATTGACTGCCACCTCTAATGCTTCTCACACGCTGATTGCTGATGGTTTCCATGTTTCTTTGTTGTGCTAATCGTTGATTGCTGAAGGTTGTTTTCTCTGCAGTGGAAAAGTGATGTCTTTATTCCGGCTTTTGTTCATGTATTTGTTCTTGTACTGAAAATGTTCCAGCAGTCCCAGTTTGGGTTGACCCCTAGTTAACTTTGTTATTTCCCTTGGGTCTGAGGTGGCATATGATTGTCATTTGGAAAGGTGTCAATCTAGTTGGGACGTTTCTAGGCGTTGTGATGCCGCATCCTCGGCTCCCTTTAATCTTTGTAATTGGTTTTCAAAGATTAATGAAATCCTTTTTTGCCGTTCAAAAAAAAAAAAAAAATAGACAGAGAACAAGGAAGCAACTGATTACAAGCTACTCTCTCTCTCTCTCTACTTCCCAAGTACGATTTACAGAAAATGAATCAATGAATAATGTCCCTTACCTCCTCTCTCTACTATTTAAAGGAGAGGAAGTTAATAGGAGGGAACTGTAATAGAAATTGTAACAGAAACTGTAACAGAATGTAACGGAAAAAGAAATGGCACTGCTACTACTAACGGAATACAACAGAAGTAACAAAGATCACAACATTTCCCTCTCCTTGGAAACAGCCTTGACCTCAAGGTTGGAACTGGGGATATTTATTGAGAAGCTCTCTATAATCCACCCAAGTGGCATCCTCAGGAAAGGAATTAGACCACTGACGAGCCATTGCAGCACGGCATGGTTATTCTTCTTAACCTGCCGCCTGGCCAGGACTACAACAGGCTCAGCTAGGAAGGTGCCATCTTGTGCCACAGGAGGTAAGGATGGTTGTGCCACCAAATGTTGACCTAGCTTCTTCTTCAATAGGGAGACATGGAAGACAGGATGGATCTTGGCATCATCAGGTACTTGTAGTTTATAGGCCACAGCACCAATCCTTTCTATCACCTGAAATGGGCCATAAAATCTGGGGGCAAGCTTCATATTCCTGTGTAGTGCCATTGTTTCTTGTTTATAGGGCTGCAATCTTAAGTAGACCCAGTTCAGGACCTTGAACTCTCTCTCCGACCTGTGAGCATTGGCATATTGGGCCATCCTATGCTGAGCTTGCTGCAGATTGACCTTAAGCATGGTCAAGATTTTAGCCCTTTCGCGACTCCATTCAGCCACTGCAGCGACAGGGGAAGGTGTGATGGTGGAGAAGGTATGGTCTGGTGGTTCCTAGCCATACACAGCATAATAAGGAGTGGTTTTGGTGGCAGAGTGGTAAGAAGTGTTGTACCACCACTCTGCTAAGGGCAGCCATTGAGCCCAATGCTTAGGAGAGTCACCTGTCATGCATCTCAAATAATTCTCTAGGCACTTATTCAAAATCTCTGTCTGCCCATCAGTTTGTGGGTGATATGCTGTGATCAAGCATAGCTTGCAACCCTGTAAGGTGAAGAGTTCATGCCAGAAATGGCTTGTAAAAATGGCATCCCTATCAAAAACTATGGTCGAAGGCAGCCCATGCAATTTATAAACTTGATCAAGAAAGAGTTGTGCAACATCCTTAGCTGTGTAGGGATGTGAGAGTGCGTAAAGTGCCCATACTTACTGAGTTTGTCCACCACCACAAATATTACAGACTTACCTTGAGACTTGGGAAGGCCTTCAATGAAGCCCATTGATATATCCGACCAAATTCGTGTTGGGATAGGCAATGGCTGCAGCAACCCTGGGTATTTGACAGCCTCACTTTTAAACCTTTGACATGTATCACACTCAGAGATGAAGGCGGAGACATCCTTTTTAAGTCCTTTCCAATAGAAGACCCTTTTCAGCCTTCTTGTAGTCTTGTCAATGCCAGAGTGTCCCCCAATTGCAGAGCTATGGAATTCTTGAATGAGCTGTTGTCTTAAGGAGGGTATTGCATCAATCACCAGCTTCCCTTTAAAAGTAAGTAAGCCACTTTCCCACAAGAAAGCTCTGTGAGAAGTGGGGTCATGGAGAATATTTGTGATTTTTTTCTGCAGGGAAAGATCCAAATTCCAGCTCTGTTTAATTTCAGCCAACCAATTAGATGAAATCTGGGTTATGGCATGGAGGCTAGCAGGGTCAGAATCAGCTGGTAGGCCAGCTTTCCTTGACAAGGCATCAGCAACCTTGTTTTCTTTCCCACACTTATAAGCTATCTCATAATTATACCCCATGAGTTTGGTGATCCACTTCTGTTGGAAAGGGGTTCCCACTCTCTGTTCCAATAGATATTTAAGGCTTTGATGGTCTGTTTTGATGAAAAAATGCCTGCCTAACAAATAGGGCCTCCACTTCAAAACTGCCAACACTACAGCCATTAATTCTTTCTCATAGGTTGACAGGGCTTGATCTCTTGCAGATAGCCCTTTGCTCCAAAATGCTATTGGATGGCCTTCTTGCATTAGGACAGCGCCCAACCCTTTACCTGAAGCATCTGACTCAATCACAAAGTCTTTAGTATAATTGGGTAGGGCTAGGACAGGTATGGTAGTCATAGCAACCTTAAGCTGCTCAAAAGCTGTAGAAGCTTCATGTGTCCAGTGGAAGGAATCTTTCCTTAACATCTGATTGAGTGGAGTACAGATTTTCCCGTAGTTTTGAACAAACCTTCTGTAGTACCCCATAAGTCCAAGGAATCCTCTTAGTTCTGTCAGTGTAGTAGGTTTAGGCCACCCTGTCATGGCTTGAATCTTGGTAGGCTCAGCTGCAACCCCTTTTTCTGAAACTAAATGCCCCAAATACTCCACCTCTTTTTGTCCAAAAACACACTTAGACTTTTTAGCAAACAGGTGGTTTGCCCTCAACAGTTGCAAGGTAGTTTGTAAATGTTGTAAATGATCCAACCACGTTGTGCTATAAACCAATATATCATCAACAAAGACAAGGATGAAGTGTCTAAGGTGTGGCCTAAAGATTTCATTCATCAAACTCTGGAATGTTGAAGGAGCATTGGTCAACCCGAATGGCATAACAAGAAACTCATAGTGGCCGTCATGTGTTCTGAAGGCTGCTTTGTCAATGTCTGGAGGGGAGACTCTAATCTGATGATAACCAGATCTAAGATCCAATTTATAAAAGTATTTAGCACCCCATAGTTCGTCTAACAATTCATCTATGGCAGGTATTGGAAATTTATCTTTGATAGTGGCTTTATTTAGTGCTCTATAGTCAATACACATCCTCCAACTGCCATCTTTTTTTTTTACCAGAAGTACAGGGGAAGAATAGGGACTGACACTTGCCTTAATAATGCCAGAGGTCAACATCTCATGCGCTTGTTTCTCTATTTCAGCTTTTTGGAAATAGGCATACCTGTATGGTCTTAGATTTGGGGATTCTGCTCCTGACTTCAAGGGGATGCAATGATCATGAGATCTGATGGGTGGCAAGCCTTTAGGTTCCTGGAAAATGTCTACATAAACCTCCAATAATGCCTCTAAATCTGGTTGTAACTCCCTTTCTATCTCCTTGTCCTGGGCTTGTAGGGAATAGACTTGTGCAACCACACCTTGGCCCTGCCTCTGAACCATTCTTTGCATTGAGTTTGGCCCTACTACCTTGGATTCTAGCTTCTGTCCCCCTTTTAGCACATGCCTCCTCCCCTTCAACTGAAATTCCATGCTAAGATTCTTGAAGTCCCATTGGGCTGGTCCCAAGGTTGCTAACCATTGGATCCCTAATACCATATCACACCCTTTTAATTGTAGCAGCCTCATATCAGCTTGGAAAATCGTGCCTTGCATCTCCCATTGGAAGTTTCTACACATGGCTGTGCTTACCATCTTTGTTCCATCTGCCACTGAAACTGGCAGTGGCTCTGTCTCAGAGGCTTCAATTCCCATTTTCTTGATAACTTCTGGATTCAAGAAGTTATGAGTACCCCCAGAATCTATCAAGATCATGATTAATTTCTTCTTAATGTTGCCCTTAACCCTCATAGTCCTATAAGAGAGTGATCCAGACAGTGCATTAAGCGAAATCTGCAACTCTTCTTCCATTTCCTGATCCTCTTCTTCTCCACTCTCCTCTTCTTGATCTTGGTCCTGGTCCCCTTCGCCTTCCAAGGCATATAATTGTCTTTTCTTGCAGATGTGACCCCTAGTGTACTTGTCATTGCATTTGAAACACAACCCCTTCGCCTTTTTCTCCTCTAATTCCTTGGATAATTCCCTACGGACTGCAGAATTTGAGTTGGTGTATGGGGGTAGGTGTATCTGCTATTATTGGCCCAGATTTAGTCCTCTTGGCTATTGCCTCAGTACTACTCTCCTGTAATTTAGCCAACCCAATTGCTTGAATTATTGAGGTGGGTTTGAACATCAAGACCCCAGGTTTAATCTCATCCTTCAATCCACTGATAAAACAACTTATAAAGAAAGCTTCTGGTAAACCCTGAGTCTGATTGGCTAGTTCTTCAAATCGATCTCGATAATCTCGTACAGTGGTGGTTTGCCTAAGCTTAGACAATTCCCCCATTGCATCTTCATAGGAATTGGGCCCAAATCTACCAGTTATTCCCTCCTTAAACGTATTCCAATTAATTGGGTTCTGACATTTTTCGAACCATTGGAACCACTACAGAGCTTTCCCCTCCAAATGTATGGAAGCTAGGTTAACCTTGCTACCATTCTCAATTTGGTTATAATCGAAAAACCTCTCGTATTTATAGACGCACCCCAAGGGGTCTTCTAAAAAAAATTTGGGGAATTCAATTCTGGCATATCGAGTCTGAAA
Source organism: Vaccinium darrowii (assembly GCA_020921065.1). Lineage (NCBI taxonomy): Eukaryota > Viridiplantae > Streptophyta > Magnoliopsida > Ericales > Ericaceae > Vaccinium > Vaccinium darrowii. The sequence goes on from CM037156.1 coordinate 32,512,413, forward strand.
TGGTGTGTACGATTCTGAGTTGTGAGTTCTTACCATGGAGGTTTCTTCAAGTTCTTGGCGAGTACCACCCATTTTGGTTGCTAATTGCTCATACTTGGCATTGATGGCTGCAATAAACTCCTTGATTTCAGCCATGTCCCTCATCGAGTTCTTGATTTCTCTGACGTCTTGCGATTGCTTATCACCATTCTCCTTCAGAGATCGAATGGCCTCATCAATCCTCTTTATCTCCTGAGCCCTAGTTCCATCTGCCATTTCTTGGATCTCGTACACAGGCCAAGAATCGCCTGCTTTGATACCAATGTAATGACTTGGAAGAAGAAGCTACTTTTATTGAGTAACAAAATAGACAGAGAACAAGGAAGCAACTGATTACAAGCTACTCTCTCTCTCTCTACTTCCCAAGTACGATTTACAGAAAATGAATCAATGAATAATGTCCCTTACCTCCTCTCTCTACTATTTAAAGGAGAGGAAGTTAACAGGAGGGAACTGTAACAGAAATTGTAACAGAAACTGTAACAGAATGTAACGGAAAAAGAAATGACACTGCTACTACTAACGGAATACAACAAAAGTAACAAAGATCACAACAAGTTGATGACCAGTGTGGGCACGAGCCCACACTGAATTTTTGGAGTTTTTTTTTTCCTCAAATTATATCGTTGGTAACAACTTCATAAATGGAAAATATATGTATGATTGTAGGATACCGCTACGTAGAGTCTTTAACACCCTTTTTCATCACATATTCATGTGAGGCTCAATTCTAAATGTATGATTTTTACCCAAATATGTGATGAATAATGTTGTTAGGGCATTACGTTGACAATGCTCCATGACCACTAAATAATTACTACTCCTCATGACCAAGCCTTCATTCACTCAATTTTAACCTCCAAACTATAGCGTACGTGGTTACGCAATCATAATTATTATCTCGTCTCAAAATGTTAGTCAAGTCAGGCTCTTTTCACCTTTTCCTTCTCTCTCTTGCTCTTCTTAAATTTGTCATCAATAACTTACAAATGAAAATTCTCATATTTTACACGTGAAAATGGTTAAGAAAATTAAAAATTTGTTCAAAACACATTTATTTTGATTTTTTTTTCTTCGTAGCACGTGTTAAATGGAATTAGGGATGTGTCATCCGAGCCATTAATCGTGCAATCAATGGTCTAGATTTCATCTCGGCACTTGCATGATCCGAACTGTTAATTACCGAGATCAATGGCTCACACGTCGCCCTACAGGGTTGTAGTGTGGCTCCGCTCTACAAGATCCCGGGATCCATCTTAAAATGTGCCCACATTGATACAAATTTCTGACTACGCCACTGCCTTTCACTATACCCTCAAGCATTTCAGCAGTTACGCCCACACGTCCATCTGGGTTTATGTTTCCCATAGAAGTGTTTTGAATGACCACAACTGGAGGCCAGATAATGAGGTCTTCCTTTAGAGCCACAGTTTCAGCATCAGGTAATAACTGGCATTCCCACTGAGTGCAGGATCTCTGCACTCTTCCATCCCATTAGGAACGAATGAATCGCTGTGGAAACCCAAATGCTGTGCTTTCAACCGAACCTTTGGAGTCCAGTGCCAGACTTTCTGTATCTACAAACTCTTGGGAGTCTCTGAAACAACAGGCAGACATCGCAACAATAAATATCGAGTATTAGAGTTGTAACTTTTTCTTAAATATTAGCAAGAAATATGTCCTCTTAATATCCAATGGCGCCGGAGGAACTTGAGATGGTTTTGTGAAGACAAAAGTAGACTTTTGAAATGAGATTAAAAATGGAAAAGAACAAGAGTAAACCAAATGAAGTTACTGAAGCACATTGGCTGAAAAACTAGATTCATCAATTGAGTCGTCAGGGCATCCGCAGTCGTGGAGTAAAAAATGTGTTGTTATATGACACAAAAGTATAAAATGTGAGTCCTATTTTTGTGTTGTTATGACAAAATATGTTGTTAGGTAAATGTGTATTGCAATGGTATTGTTAAAGTGTAGGGTGAATTACCGATATATCCCTTCGACTTTACGCGAAATGTCATTTTGGTCCTTCATGTTTCAATTTCGACATAAAAATCCTTCAATTTACGATTTCGTTGCAATGTGATCCAAATCATGATCTCCGTTAGTTTTTTGGACGGAAATCTTTATCTCCGTTAGTTTCTTTCTTTCCCCTGTTTCTGTACTCTTTGGCAATTTCACAAGTTCGAAAAATTCTTCATGTTCGTCGAAAACCAACATGCATGGACTCCAAACCCAATACAATTTACCCTTTATGTAAACATTTTGGCCGGTAATATCGTCTACTTGAAACCCAATTTGAAGCACAAGAAACGAATTTTAAGGCCAATTACATAAATAAAAGGGCAAATCAAAGTCTTTGTGAGAACGGGAAACCTCCACGTTTTTGTGGCTGTTCAAGGTTTGATAAGAATTCTTACAGCTGGACAACCATATGCCAGTAAATCACTGTCCTCTGAAATCACTGCTATGATTCCACCATTTTCTGCTTCGAGGTTGGACAGGTACGCTAACTGGGCATCAGCTTCATATGGAGCAACTACGAATTCAATGTTAATTTATAGAACACTTAGTTTTATCCCCAAATAGAAAATTAATTACTATACACGAAGAATTTTTGGAGTCCATGTATGTTGGTTTTCGACGAACATGAAGAATTTTTCGAACTTGTGAAATTGCCAAAGAGTACAGAAACAGGGGAAAGAAAGAAACTAACGGAGATAAAGATTTCCGTCCAAAAAACTAACGGAGATCATGATTTGGATCACATTGCAACGAAATCGTAAATTGAAGGGTTTTTATGTCGAAATTGAAACATGAAGGACCAAAATGACATTTCGCGTAAAGTCGAAGGGATATATAAGTAATTCACCCTAAAGTGTAGTTAAAAAGTACAAATATATACATATAAATATGCCATGTGTGTAGCTGGTCCCACCTTGGGACAACACTTGCGTCCTTTCTCTCTCTCTACCGTCATTCTCTCTCCCTCTCTCTCTCTCTTACTTTTATTTTCCCACCCCTCCTTTTCTCTCACTGCCTGTTTTTCCTTACACAAAACACAATTACAAATCTCAACACAGTTGTTGGTACGGTAAATTTCAAGCTCCAGTTAGCATCAAACTAATAACACTTTTGGGACCCAAAAACCTCAAACTTTGTCACTATCTGTCAAATTTCTGCTATTTTCTTACACTATTTTCAATTTAATGATACGATAGGAGATGCCCTCATTCTGCATGTAAAGGCTACTGCAGGTGTTCTCTGGTGTCAGCATTGCGAAAAAAGAACCACCTGATTGAAACTGATGATATCCAGACCTGAAGGGACTAATATAAGGGAGGCTTTCAAATTGGAGTTGTTTGGACAATTGCCCTCCAATTTGGGCAAAATTACAAGTCGCCCTATGACTTTCTCTGCGCCACTTGACCACCTTTTTCATTTAAGAGAAGCTTTCCAAAAAATATACAATGGCTATTATCTTTTTGCCACTTGATTACCTTTTTCCGTACGGGTACAAAATTTTTTGCACAGAAAATATACAATGGCTATTGGGACCTATTTTTGGGTCCCACGCAAATAATTGAGTCTCACACGAATAATCCGAATCGTTAAATAATTTCAAAATAATTTTCCCCTAGGCCTTGTAAAAAATCAGCTCAATTAGATATGTGTAACTGGTCGATCCAAAACTCCAAGTTTTGTAATTGAGGCAAAGTACAAGAGCAAATTAATGAGCATAGAATACAAGGGCAAACAACACACGGGCATTGAACTCGTGCTGTGCACGAAGCCCTCTATTTTCATATAAGCCCTCGGATTTTGGATATGTATCAATATCAAATCAAACCATTACATATAAAATTGATAGATATTTCTACCTCCGTCCCTTTTAAGTGTGTTACGTCGTAAATCCAATTTATTAAAGAAATATCATCATTACATCTTTCACATCAACTTTTTCCTTCGCTTTATATTTTTTACATCAACTTTTAATTCTATTTTTCAAAATTATCCTCTATTTTTACCCATTAATTCTTTACCAATTAACTTTTCAAAAAAAACAAAATAATAATTATGCAAACTTTTACCCATTAACTTTTCAAACTACACACTTATTAAGGAACAACGAAAATAGAAATATCTACACTTAAGAAGGGACGAAGGAAGTATAGGCTGTGTTTGGTTAGATGGTTTAATTTAATTTTGACGATGTCATAAGGTATAATGAGTGGAGAGAGATAGAGAGAAAAATGAGGGAAATGATGATGTCCTCAAAACAAAAACCAAAACTAAATTGGGAAACGAACAGAGCCATAAAATTTGTTACTCCCTCCGTCCTTTTTTAAATGTGTTACTTTGTAAATCTAATTTATTAAAAAAAATCATCATTACTCATTTGACATCAACTTTTTCCTCCACTTTACACTTTTAATATCAATTTTTACCTTTATTTTTCAAAATTATGCTCCACTTTTACTCATTAACTTTTTATTCACTAACTTTTCAAAAGGGCAAAAAGATAATTGTACAAACTTTTATATATTAACTTTTCAAATCACATATTTATTTAGCGACAGCCCAAAATGAAAAATTAAACACTTCAAAAGGGATGGAGGGAGTATAGTTTAAATTATTACGTTTCGTGTCTTCAAAAAAAAAAAAAAATCTATACTCCTGAAATTTAGACTTTAAAAAACTATATCAAAAAGTATCAATATAATTGACGCTATATATACATATTTGAGTAGTTCAAAATATCGTACAAAATCTATCTTTAATACCTACTTTTCTGAAAACCCAAAAAAGGTACTGCTTTAAAAAAAGGCGAACTTGTACTTGAAATATTTACGGAGTAGATACCAAAAACAGAACCTATGGTAAGATGTTTTGCCTTTTGGGTATCAAAGTCAAGATAACTATTCTTATCCTCTCCTTTACACATAAAATTTTATTATTTTTTAACCTAATAATAATTCTAAAGCAATAATCGAGTTCTAAAACTACAGAACACTATTCACTGAGTTTATCTCCAAAATGTTAAATACCTTTATTCATTCCTATATACATAACCAACAGACCTTTTTGGCTTCCTAGGCAAAACCAGAGATCCAAATTTCGCTTTAGCACAGAACAAGTCTTCGTTCTCCATCTTCCTCAGCTGCAACCACATTAGCTGCGCTTCGGCTCCCAAATTTAAGGTATTTTGCGAGAGCTCTCACTTGCTTTTTTATATGCAGCATATATTTTCCTGCACATATTTCCTTGCTGGTGATATGCTTAAATATTTTACTGCTATGTCTTCGTTCCTTTCATATATATCTTTGACATCAGGTATTTGTATGATTATTACTATCAGAAATACAATTTTATACCTAACCAAAAAGTTATCAGTATTTAGCAATAGTATTGTGTAAAATTACAGAGCCCTATATTTTAGACCTTTCCTCTCACAATATCGTGCAAATTTTCCAAGCAACATTATTCGTCCTTCACCTAGCACATATGCCTGAGCGAAAAAGGTACAGAACTCCATACTCTGAGTCACCAGATGTTGAAAAAAGGGCAATCGATGAAAGGAGCAAAATCTTAGCAGCAGAAAAAATAGGTAAGAGACCTCAACTCTTTCCAGTGCCAATTCATGAGCTACCCAACACAACTAGCTCTGTATCAGCTACGATCAAAGGACCTGCCAAAATTGGAACGTCAACAAATTTGAGTGCAGACCTAGATGAAAATTTATGTATGCCAGTTATCTCTTTGTCCATATATATCATACGAAAATCTTTGCTAAATCATATATTAATACTGCTTCAAATTTTATATAGGTATGCTCTACGACGTGAATATTGGTAAGTTCAATTATCTCCTAATTTCCATAGGCCAGAAACTTCAGTCATAAACGTCTATTACAACTTAGTTATATTATATAGGTGTAGCTTTGGATACTTTCATACCTCTCGGTATTGTGAAAGAACATCGTATACCAACTGAATCACATAGATTACCTATGGCTGCTTCTTGCTTACTTTGCGGTGCAAAAAGGTTCCCATATGAGCCACCAAATTTCTGCTGCAGTAAAGGTGATATATCACTTTACCCAACGGTGATGCCAGATGAACTCCGCGAATTATATTCAGGATCAAATCCACAATCGAAGCATTTTCTTCAATATATTAAGCCATACAATGATGTTTTTGCTTTCACATCAATGGGAGTTGTTCTTGATGAAGACTATGCAAAGCGTTCGAATGGGATCTATACATTTCGAGCTCAAGGTCAAATCTATCACTACATCAACAGTCTATGTCCTTCGCAAGCCAAACCATCCTATCTTCAGCTATATTACTATGACACAGAACATGAAGCTGCAAATAGGCAATCTCGGAAAAGCAAATTAGAGATTCCTATCATAGATCGCCTGATTAATATCTTAGAGCCAAACCTCTAGGTTTTTTAGGAGCTTGAGGAATGTCGATGATATACAAAGCAGCCAAATAAGGTTAAAGACAAATCCAGAAATTCAGAGCACAACATCTGCAGCGCCCGTGGTAGGCCAAGTTGGACTAATTTGGAACGAAAATCTAGATGCCGATGATCGAAGGGAAAGAGAAATTACAGTTCAAACACACGATGGTCACAGTAAAAGAATAAGATACTACTATGGTTTGTTTGATTCTCTGCAATATCCGTTATTATTCCCTCGAGGTGAACTAGGCTGGCATGAAGGGATCATCAAAAGAAAAAGGAATACAAGATCTAAGCCATGTATTGGCCAAGGCAAAGTGTTGCCTGCCCATTCTACAACAGCAGAGCAATTGATAGCAACAGAGGCAACCGGTAATATGAGTCTTCTTTCTGATCTAGATTTATACATCTTGAACTTGCTTCATTAAACATCTTTAACCCATTTCGATCATCAACAGTATATGAAGACAATGCTGACAAAGGGAACACTGTATCTGCCAGGGAATTCTATGCCTACCGATTACAGATTCGAGAATCAACAACAGCAATACTACTAGAATCAGGGAGGCTTTTACAACAGTTTGTTGTTGATATGTATGTCAAAATAGAAACCTCAAGATTAGATTACTTTAGGAAGAACCAAAATCTGATAAGGGCAGATTTGTATCAAGGAATTATAGATAGTGTAAATCAAGGAGAAATAGAAGGTTCACGAGTTGGGAAAAGAATCGTCCTACCTGGTTCTTTTGTTGGAGGTCCAAGAGATATGCGAAAGCGATACATGGATGCAATGGCATTAGTTGAACGCTATGGGAAGCCAGATTTGTTCCTCACTATGACATGCAACCCAAACTGGCCAGAAATCAAAGCTGAACTAAAATCTCATGAAGAGGCTCAGAATAGACCTGACTTGCTTGCACGGATTTTCCGGAGCAAATTTGAATACTTGAGAAATGAAGTTATTAAGAAAGCTTTGTTTGGGCCAGTTGCAGCATACACCTTTGTTATTGAATTCCAAAAGCGAGGTTTACCTCATGTTCATATGTTGATCATTCTGAAAAAAGCATACAAGCTAAACAATGCTGAAAAATTTGATGCTTTTATATCAGCTGAATTACCAAGCAAAGAACAACAACCCCACTTATATGCAATGGTCTTGAAGCATATGATGCATGGCCCATGTGGTGTATTGAATAGAACCAATGCATGCATGCGAGATGAAAAATGCAAAGACCATTATCCTCGGAATTATTGTGAGCAAACAATAGTTAGCACTGATGGGTATCCACAATATCGCCGGCGACCAACTGGGGATCCTGTCAATATTCGAGGCCAAATGTTAGACAACAGATGGGTTGTTCCTCATAATCCATATCTATTAGCCTTATTCGATTGCCACATAAATGTTGAAGTTTGTTCAACAATCAAAGCAGTCAAATATCTCTACAAATACATATACAAAGGCCATGATAAGATCATGTACCGATGGTTAGTGCAAGTGCAAAAGGAGATGTTGATGAAATTGAACAATTTCAAGCAGCGAGATGGATATCCCCACCAGAGGCTATATGGCGCATATTCAAATTCCCCTTACATGAGATGCATCCAGCTGTGCTAAGTTTGCAATTGCACTTGCAAGATTGCCAAATGGTAAACTTCAAGAACCAAACAAACCTAAGTTCAATAGCCAACAATAGTTATTATGAAAGGACAATGCTCACTCAATTCTTTTGGATGAATGAGCACAATACATTGGCAAAATCTTTGCACCTCTTATACAAAGATTTCCCTCAAGCATTTGTCTGGCTATCACAATCACGAATTTGGAAAGAGCGCCAACAACAAGAAGTTATTGGGCGAATCATAACAGCTAATCCTGCTGAAGGCGAGAGATATTACTTAAGATTATTGCTCTGCCATGTTCAAGGACCAAAATCATACACTGATTTGAGAACTGTCGACAACCAAATTTTCCCAACTTTTAGAGATGCTGCTCTTGCATACGGCCTACTTGAAGATGACAAAAGCAATGAAAAATGCCTACAGGAAGCAGCTGGATATCGAATGCCAATATCATTGCGCCAATTATTTTGCACAATCCTTGTTTATTGTGCTCCTATCAACCCAGCTGAGTTATTCTACAAATTTGAAGAAGATATGACTGAAGATTATGTATTGAGGAAAAAATTATCACAAGAAGAAGCACGCCAAATTCTGTTGGAAACATTAAATTCAGAGCTTGAATCAATTGGTAAAAACTTGGCGAACTTCCAATTGGACCACTTGCTTGCACAAACAAGGAACAGGACTTCAGTGCCGAAGGAAATAGAAGACGAAACCAATATAGAGATCTCAGAATCGGATCTTCAAAGCATACATTTGCTCAATCCAGAACAAAAAGATGCATTTGAAGAAATCCTGAATGCAGTCATGAAACAAAACCCTAAGAGTTTCTTCATAGATGGACCTGGAGGTACAGGAAAAACATTTCTTTACCGAGCACTATTAGCCACTGTCAGATCACAGGGGAAAATTGCATTGGCAACAGCAAGTTCTGGAGTAGCTGCATCAATATTGCCTAATGGAAGAACTGCTCATTCACGATTTAAAATCCCAATTGCAACCACTGGAAAATTGTGTTGTAATGTAAAGAAACAAAGTGGGCTAGCTGAGTTGCTAAAACAAACTGCTTTGATAATTTGGGATGAAGCATCAATGGCCACAAAACAAAATATTGAAGCATTGGATGATCTTTTGAGAGATCTTACAGAAAAAGATGAACTTTTTGGAGGGAAAGTTATTGTTTTAGGAGGAGACTTCCGACAAGTACTTCCCGTTGTACCAAAAGGAACAAAAGAAAAATGCATGAATGCAAGTTTAGTGCGATCATACATTTGGCCTCTGCTTCATAAGAAAAAATTAAGACTCAATATGCGAGCACGAGAAGATCCCGCATTCAGCAAATACATACTTCGCATTGGCAATGGTTTAGAGAAAAAAAATGCTGATGGCAACATCACATTACCAAGTTCTTTGGTTTTACAGCCAACGACAAACGAGCATTCTCTAAATGACCTTATTGATTTTGTCTTCCCTTCTATCAATGCTCATGAGTCTAATCCATCAATGCTTACAACATCAGCTATTCTCACTCCCAAAAATGAGGCAGTCGATGAAATAAATGATACCATACTCTCAAAATTCCCAGGCCAAGAGCATACCTACCTTAGCTATGATGAGACAACTGATATTACACAGCAAGGTATGTACATTGACTTTTTGAATTCAATCTCACCCCCAAGAATGCCTCCTCATCATTTGGTTTTAAAGAAAAATGCCCCAATCCTACTCCTACGAAATATCAACCCATCAAAGGGATTATGCAATGGTACCAGGTTGATATGCAAAGAATTTGAGAAAAATGTTATCAAGGCTGAGATAGCAGTAGGTGAGAGAAAAGGAACTATTGTTTTCATACCTAGAATCCCCTTGCAACCCAATAATGCTGAACAATATCCAGTTGAGTTCACTAGGCGACAATTTCCTGTTCGAATATGCTTTGCAATGACAATCAACAAAGCTCAAGGCCAAACCCTCAATAGAGTTGGCATCTACTTGCCACAACCTGCTTTTTCACATGGTCAAATTTATGTAGGAATGTCGCGTGCAACAACAACTACTAATATTAGAGTCCAAATTTTGCCTTCAGATAATAAACCATTATCCTCGCATGAAACAAAAAACATAGTTTATACTGAACTTCTAGCTGAGGCACAATGCGAATAACATTACTTCTTACTTTACCAATGCATATTTTTGTTCTCTATTATCATTACAGCTACTGCAAATGACTCATATAGTATACTAAATGATTTTGCATCTTTTAGCATAAACTTTACATATTTTCTTTGTTCAATACATTTCAGCATTTTATAGTCAAATATATAGACTGCGTAATATATACTAAATTAGCTCCTGATGAATGATCAATCCATCCATGCTTTAAATTACATGCAAGGATCAAAGGTAATATCATTAGTTCTATTTTAGTAGTTCTATACATACTCTATGATCTCATATTTCTTATATACACAACATATATCCTTCATTTACAAAGCAACAAATACTAACAATTGTATTCCTACTTTCCTATTACAGGCATGGCTCCTACTTACATGGACTTCAGTGACATAAAACCTGGCATCAACTACTACAAAACATCTGGCATGGTCATTGAGAAGGCACTTCCTCATACACTTGGCAAGACAACAACCATGTTCCAAAGAATTGTTCTTCAAAACTCAAAGGTAATTAACATATTCTACTGATATACCTAAATCTAATCTCATATCATCACTAACTGGAGCACATTTACACAGGGACAAAAAATGCAGGCTGCAATTTATGGCTCAAACATTAACATTCTCCAGAAAAATCTCAAGCTATATCACTGCTATTCAATAACAAATGCAACCGTTGCATTAATTCCTGAGTCATATTAGTACTTGGAAATTCCTTACCAGCTCACACTGACTGCAAAAACTCCTATAGAAGAAGTACAAATTGATGGCCTAACGATGAGATCTTTGAAGTACAACTTCACACAGCTGTCTGACTTGGAACACGTAGCAGAATCTGGTCCAAAAATAGGTAACATTAAAATTTTTGCACCATTATTGATACAAATTTATTACATAACTTTTTGAAATCTTTTACTTATGTTAAAAAAAACTAAGCAAATACCAAACTTTCCAGATGTCCTGTTTGCTATCCTAGAAGTCGGGCCACGCCGCAAACCAAAAAACTCATGGGTGGCAGATGTCAAAGTCATTGACCAGAGGTTTCATCCATACTACACTCATATTTATAATACCAAATGTTAGCTCTAATATAACCTTTATTTTTCTTCCAACAGCTTACGCCCAACAACTATCTCCCTTTGGGACCAGTTTAGTGAAATTGAAGCCCATGAAATGGCCAATCTACCAGGCACATTCCCAATTGCTATAGGACTGCATCTGAGGATAGCATCATACTATGGTTAGCAACTAACAAACACAATATAAACTATTTTATCTACCTAATCAACAAAATAACTTTCAATTCCTGCAGGTATTGGGCTTGGAACTCATAACTCAACCATTTTTATCTTCAATCCACCCACGCCACAAGCTGCAGCACTGCAAACATGGTAAACTCTACCACACTAATACACACAATCAACTAAACCTGTACTAACAAAAACCTCTGCAGGTGCCTTGAAAATGCTGCAAAGATTAAAGCTTTGCCTCTCACAGGAGCGGACAAGACACCAAATATTGCACTGACAATGCCTCAGCCAGATGAAATTGTTAACATAATCGATCTCCCAACTTCAGTTGACAAGGTATGATAACTACTAAGTATTTTTGTCTAATTGAATTTACATGGAATAAATCAATTCAAAGGTTTATTCCTACTCTATAACCTTCATGTAGCTTCATTTACTCTATTTTCTTATTCACAGAGCAAGGACAAAGAAGATAATAATTTCCTACATATCAAATTAATATTGATATCTGTATTGTTGTCTAATTGAATTTACATTGAATGAATCAATATAGCTTCACATACTCTATTTTGTCCTTGAAACAGGAAAATAGGAGAAAATAATGATTTTATACACTTGAAATTCTTATTAATATCTCTATTCTTGTGTAATTAAATTTACATTGAATGAATCACTTCGACAGTTTATTCCTGCTACACCTCTTGAAGCCTTAATGTTACCTTAATTTACTACGTCTTACAGCCTGAAATGAGAAGTGTCAAAGCTGTAATCCGCGTTGCTGACCTAAACCAGAGGTTCTACTATTTGACTTGCTCGCTTTGCAAAGCAACAACTGCATCTCGTGATGAAGAATTCTTCTGCAACTATTGCAATGAAAAAGTCACTGCTTTGCCAAAGTATATAACATAAACATCTCTACTCAATAAAACACTAAGCTTTTAACTGATAGCTATTAATCAAAACTTGTTACTGATTGCAGAATCAAGTTCCAAGCCAAACTGACAGACCTCACAGACTCAATTGATGCAATGGTTTTTGCTGCAGTTTCAGAGCAATATTATGGGATCACAGGAAAAGACGTAGATACCTCAGCAATGGATGTAAAAATCCTTCGTATATTCAACTTAATACATGTCTACCGTTCTTATAATTTTCATCCTAATTAAACCCATTGCAGGGCTCACATCCACTCTCTCTCCTCAAAAAATTATCTGAGCCTCGAGATTGCACCATACGACTCAGAGCCGAAATGAATGATTATGGTGGCCTCAACCAATGCAAATTCATAATTCAAGCTATCTTTGATTCTGCACAAATCAAACAATCAGCAACTTTGAAGCATACCCTAAGGCTTGATCCAGCTACTCCACCAAAAAAGGCCAAAGGCGAAAACTACACAGCACAAACTTCGGCCACCGACTCCAGCAACAAAACCTCAGACAGCAACACAGAGATGGACACTGAAGGCAACCCTCAAACCAAGCCTAAGAATGACTAGCTCTCGCAAAAGTCATATTCTAGAAGAATTTTGCTATCAAAAACAGTTCTGCAGCACCATCCATTAAGGCAAAGATTAAGCAGGAAATGAATCTTTTGCTCAAGGTCATTCATTTCCTACCTAATCTCCACACCTTTTGTTTTAACCTTATCTTCCAAGGTTTAGTCTATGCTACATATAACTAAGCTCCAAAAACAGCTCGTTTGTAAATATGCTCCTTCCTGCAGAGCTTTACTAAGACGCTGCCTACTTAAAAATGTAAATATTAGGCATTATCTGAAACATCCATGCCTGCAAAGTCTCTCACTCTATCAAAGTCATTTCATATAGAATACAAATATTTTGCTCATAAACTGCCCATTACATTCCACATACTCATGTACCTTATTCTTTATTCATGTACTCATTTGCCCTCTGTACAATTTCTTTCCAATTTGACAATTCTTTCAATACCTCATTCATTCTTATACATTCTTCATTTTACAGTAAAATCTTCTCAATTAACTTCAAACACTTCTCTAATACAATTCTATACTCCTTTTAAATACCATTCTTTAACCACTACCTTCATATTTTTAACCACGTTATTCTTCCAATTGCCTGCAAAGATAACATTGACCTAAACTTTAGCTATGAAACCCAATTTATAATCACTCTATTTGCTGCCTCTATCAGCTCTAATACAAGATTATTATACCACAAACTTCACATCCACATATTCCTTAGCTTCATTTCCAGGCTATAAAATAGTAATACTCCATAATCCAAAATAAAAAACACAAGTAAACTGCACAACTTATCATCAAAATTTACCACTTCAGTCTAACCTACAACCCACTTTTCATTCCTTGAAATTATCAAAACAAACTCTAATACTATATTATAACATATCAACACTAACACGGGCATAAAACTCGTGCAACGCACGTAGCATCGTACCTAGTCAAAGAATACCTGAAAGCAGGTGTTATCCATCCAAGTAAGAACATATTTATCGCCTAAACATTTAGTACTAGCTCAATATGGGGTGTGAAGGTAACTGGGCATCACGGTTTCGGAAGGTGAGAGTGGCACTGGGGGCGAGCTAGGTTTTGTTCACCCTCTTTGAAAAAATGAACATTACCCTTCTCTCGTTGATTAAAATGGTATAGGTCTCACCCTGTATTTTGGTAAGAGTGACATCACTTTTTGGTGGAATGATATTATTTTTTCACGGGGCCTACGCCATTTCCTACCAGGCGGCTACGGCTCCCCAAATTTCGTATTTTGAAATATACTTTTGTATGGATATTTTAGAAAAATATAAAATCTCGAAAATAAATAAAAAGTAAGAATAAATTTTCTTTCAAGAGCATTAAATTGAATGATACTGTACGATTATGATACTGCGTTCGTCGAATGATATAACAACCATATTCGAGATTAATTTTTCAATTTATCAAAACCGTCCCACAAAAACTCAAATGATTGGATTTAGTGATAAATCATCGGACTAAGATGTATTTTCCATAATTTGATCCCGCCAACCTCGATTATTGCTTCCACTGTATGTTTTGGGCTGGAATTGTTGGGTCAGAACATGATAATTTGAATTTGCAATGGGTTTCGTGGTCAAAGAAAAGGACCGGTCTTACTTGAGCTGCCAAAGAAGGAAATGCTATCAAGTACTCCCTCCGTTCTAAAAAAAAAAAAGTGTCCAAAAATACTATTAACACTTTTTATGAAATTATCTATATTTTGTTATTTATAATGATTTGTATATGTAATATCGATCTTTTTATTTTTTATAGATCTTACTTAGTTTTATTAAAAAAAAAATTAGTATAATTTACCCAATATAAGATTTTTTTGAGAGATGTGAATAGTATTTTAGACATATTTTTTGGAATGGAGACAGTACCATTATTGAACATACCATATAGAGCAGTTTTTTCCAATGCGTGCTTACGGACAAACAAAACAATCACTTTCCTAAAGAAATTTTGTCCCTACATTCCGTAAGCAGGGAGATCCAGCTAAGATGGAGCCTCATGACAGAGAGAAATGGGCACTCTATTAGTAAAATTTTTTACTAAACCATTTTTTATTTTTCTTCTTTGATTCTTCTTCTTTGTTAAACCTAAACAATTCATTCGTTGCATAAAAAGTTGGATCTGAACTGTTCATATTGTAAAGCTTAATGAGTACTACATGTCTACATTAATTCACACCAAAATTCAAGTTGACCGAAAATGAAAACCTCATGGTCGAATAGAATTTAATATGAAGTAAAATTTTAAATATTTAGATATACCTTGCATTTTAACAAAAACCCGATCACTGAGTTATTGATGTCGGATTGACATTTTTTTATTTATTTTTACAGAGATGCTCTCTCTTTGAAAATTCCGTTATGAAAGGTTCGATTTAATTTTTTATATATTGGTTAGATACAAGACGCGTGTGTGGTACGCCTCCCTTAACATGGACGAAAATGGTGCATCTGCGCCTTTTTTAAAACACAAGGGGTGTAGATGCCACAATTCAACCACATAGGTGTAAGCACACATGACCCAAACCATAAGGGTATAAGTGAAGTTTGCCTCCCTTTCTATTTTTTTTGGATCAAAACCGTTGTTAATTGAAGAAGCTCTAAGTGGAGAAAATTAAGTGCAACACAAGTTATTTGAAGGGTCAACGTACAGTTTGTGACCTCTTAAATCCTAACGGGCACATGAAAGTCAAACAAGAAGACCTTCTAGATAAACAATTCAACAATTTGAACATCTCCAAAATTAAAGGAGAGTTTGTTTTAACCAGAAAAAAAAAAAATTAAAGGAGAAGACCTTCTAGATAAACAATTCAACAATTTAACGTGAGAACATCTCCAAAATTGAAGGACAGGGGCCAGGAACCTTACCTTTATCTTAAACTAATTTATGAATTGTGTCCGGGATAAATGCATATCCACGTGACAAAATCCGTTCATTGACTTTACACGATATATTATTAATAGGAAATTACTTCCCAAAAAATTATACTACTAATTGTAAGCTAGAATTATATTTTAACTATATTCATTCATTTTTTTTAATTTTTAATTGTTTGTTCTAGCCAAAAAAAATAAAATAGAATGTGTACAGTTACGACTCTCCAAATTAAAAAAGCACTCAACATATATATTGCATGACCTTCGCCACCTATAAAGTCAAGAGATTTGGGGTATTGCTTTGGGATCCGTCCTAGTCTTTTTTTTTTTAAATTTTTTTTAAAAAAAGTGTTCAGTTGACCTCCTTTCAATAGGCGTGAAGCTACCAATGCTCACAAGCTTCGGTTTATTTATTCTTTGAAGCAAAATGAGATAATTAAGGAAAAAGTCTAGAGGGAAAGATCAAGCGCAAATTAAAGGACTCGCAATTTAAACCTACATTTGGGATGCCTAAAAAGATCAAGCTAAGCATTTTTTTGTTATTCTACAAAAAAAAAAAAATCTACATCAAGAGGGGTGAAATTATTGGGGGCAGACCTAAGGGTGCAAGCGGGGGCCTGGCCCTACACCCCCCCAATTATCTCAATTTTTCTACTATTTTAGGTTTTATTTGTAAACATTACGAAGAAAGATCCCCTCAGAATTGTTTTATTAATATATAAGGATGATATTTTGTTGTTAATTTATGAATATATATGATTTGGTCCCGGGATAGGGATCCTGCGTCCGCAACCGGAAATTACGTTCGTCAATTTAATTCAAGTGACTTTTTAAGCATGCTGAATTGTTACATTGTGGGACCCTAATGTTTTCATATAAATACAATATCTTGGTGGCAACATTTCTTGGCAGCTCACTCTTTCTAGAAGGCCTCCAAATTTCAAAGTGAAGGCATTGACCATATTCTATTTTAATCCTCCTCCTTTCTTCTTCAAAATTCTGCATATCCACACGTATGAAAGGCTGCAAATATTTTTCAACCACGTTGAATTTTATCACACGTTAAAAGAGGAAAATGAATATAAAACAAAGGAAGAATTAGGCATTCTTTATGAAGACCGATTATTGCCTTACAAAATTAAGGACCTTCCAAGAAGCATACTAATCTTCATGTTTTTTATTTTTGCAAAAAGAAACTTCTTACCAATTAAGTCAATAAGAATTTTAAACTTCTGGAGGATAAAAGTCATTTATGGTATTTAATGTTGAATACGTAAAACCAAAAAAAAGAGGAAATTATATTTGTATGAAAATTCGTAGAAGTATAATTAAATCGGTGAGTTGAAATAGAGTCCTTTTGTTGACATGAGTTGTTAATAAGTTAAAAAAAAAAAATGACTGAAAACACAGATTTAAATATATTTTACACAAATTTATAAATTTTTCAAATATTTTTATATTTTCTGAAGCTTAACAAATGAAAAATTCTACTTGCACACATTTCAAACACACCTCCCAAACACATCACCTAATACCAAACTGTTCAGCTTGTAGATCTCGACATGAACATTATCAACGCAACGAATTGGGTCGGTCACACATTGGTATCAATCTAAAAACTTTTTATTTTCCTTTGGGAAAAAATGGAGCGTTTAGAAAATCCTTTACCTGAACAAGATGATTCCAATTAACCACTTGTCGATATCTGATTAGTCTAATTTTTTGAATATCTAATGTACGTAGTCAAAATTTTTGAATGTCTAATATACGTCCACGTTGAAGCTACAAAATAAACGGCTTAAATTATTAAAATAAATGTCAGACTCTGTGGTGGTGCAGTGGAAAGACACATTTTCGTCACAAAATAAGCCCACGACGTAATGGTATGGCGAATGGGATATATCCCCCCATTTATTATTATTATTATATCATTATCATGATTAAAAGCTTGTTCAACTAGTCAACGTTACCGTCCGTATTGTGCCGTCACCATCACTATTACAACGACTTTAACGGCCAAGATCAACCCGTCCACAAACATACAAAATTCAAAGCGACGCACCAGATTCCCCTCCGTTCCCGCTGGTTCAACTTTGACGAGCGAGAAAGAAATTGACAAAACTATACGGGCAGACTGAAAAAGGATTTTTCTACGATAAAGACATCAAAGACACATATCTCTAAACACTTTCACGCTTTTTTATATATTTTTCACTCATTTTTAATACACTTTTTAAATTTTAATGTCAGCCCAATAGGCTGACTTTAGAATTTGCTAAAAAAATCTGTTTCAAAAAGGGAAAAAAATGATAGTCGGGGCAGAGCATAATGTATAATGTCTATTGATTTCTGAAAAAATATATTTGTATCTATAAAGATGTATTGATGTCCATGAAACAGGTGTTGATATTCGAAATTGTTTGCCGTTTTTGCATCAATAATGCTGCATGTACAATCATTTATAACCCTCTTATATACATGTAATATTCACGCACAATTATGAGTATAGACTTCACGTGTATATGAGGAGATTATAGATAATTGGAACCGAAATAGTTGTACAATTAGCATTTTTGTATCCAGTAATGATACATACACACAAAAACTTACCCACAAATTATCCACACACTCACACAAGTGTGTGGGCTCCACACGCACTAGATGTGCAAGTGTGTGTGGAGCCCACACACTTGTGTGAGTGTGTGGGTAATTTGTGGGTAAATTTTTGTGTGTATGTATCATTTTTGTTTTGTATTTGCATATTATCCGCCGCCAGTGCTGGAGATTAAAAGAAAAAACTTTTTGCTTGGCGCCACCTCAAACTCCTATATAACGTCCCCACTTTCTCCTTTGAGTTTAAAATTGAAGCGTACAATAAAGACCGGACCGTGTTTCTTCATTTGGACCGGAACTGATTTAGTGTATTCATAACATCCCAATTGTACAGGTTCAGAGCACTGAATCGAGCATTCGCAGCGTAGTGGTTCAGTTTTCGAGGGAAATGGCTACGCCTTTCGTGGCCGATGATTTTTCTCGGTCGATGAGCAGTCGGCGGAGTTGGAAATCGGGGAGTCTAAGGGAGGCGTTTCAGGGGCCGCCGGATGTGTTCCAGAGGAACAGCACGCGGGGGACGGAGGTGGACGAGGAGGAGGAGCTGAAATGGGCGGCGATAGAGAGGCTTCCGACGTACGACAGGGTACGGAAAGGGATGTTGAAGCAGGTGACGAGTAATGGGAGAGTTGTGAGGAGAGAGATGGACATGGCGAACCTTGGTGAGCAGGATAAGAGGGAGTTAATGGAGAATATTTTGAAGGTTGTTGAGGATGATAACGAGAGGTTCCTTCAGCGGCTTCGCGCTAGAACCGACAGGTTAATTTCTCTCTCTCTCTCTCTCTCAAGTCCAAAGATGATTTAATTACGGGCGGTTTAGCCGAACTAAATCATCTTTTTTACGGACTTTATGCCCGACTTTAATTGAGTCTCTCTAATAAAAGGTGATATTGGTTCTCAGATTAATGGGTCCATTGGATCAAGCTCTTAAATAACAGTTGTTGTGATTTACTGATCAGAAATTGCATGCACTGGTTCCGGTTAGCGTATCTGTCCCTTTGGATTTACTGATCAGCTCACGGTTGTTACCTAGACTGTTATATATGGGTGATTTAGGCACTTCAATGTTCTTTTTGTCCTTCTCAAGTCAAGACCGGTACAACTGATTCCAGTTGTGTATCACTCGCATATCACTCGATAATTCCGATATCATTACACCACATACCGTTAGAGCATCTTGAGCCTCGACCCATTTAAAGATCCAAATTCACAATTTGGGCAAAACTCTCAAAAAAACCATCTCCAATAGATGACCGAAATCCCTTCTCATTTTGGGTTTTACCCATTTTTTCTCCCTAGCCTGGCTGAGTTTTCCGTTTGATTTTTTTTAGTAACTCAGTTGCTAAAATCAACCTGTTGGACTCATTTGCTAAAATCAATCATGATTTTAGCAACTGAGTTGCTAAAATCAAATGGAAAACTCACTAGGCCATTTTTCTAACGGCTAGATTAGAGAGAGAGAGAGAGATATGAGACCAGAGACTGTTTCTGGATGTTGCCGGAGAGACTTGTTTCTTGCCGGAGATTTATAGTGATCACTGCCGGAGATCACCGGATGTGAGATCGCCGGAGTTTTAGTGCATGCAGATTCCCATGGAGAAGGCAGATCCAGCGGAAGATTTGAGATATGGATACAAAATGGGTTTTCCCCTTGGAGTCGAGATGCTCATACCCAAATTTGGTTTTTGCTCAATTTTTGACCCAAATTGGGTAAAAAAAAGGGGGGTTACAGCTGGAGATGCTTACCGTTATTTAAAACCTTTTTGAATGGCTTTATGGTGGCTGAGAAAAATGTTAACCCATTGGGAAAGTTCACAAATCTGTGACCGAACACATTCTTTGCCTTCTTTTTTAGTAGTACTATATTTCTTGGAGATATATATATTTATTGTTGGTATATGACGAACAGGGTTGGAATTGAAATACCGAAGGTTGAAGTGAGGTACCAGAATTTATCAGTGGAGGGGGATGCACATGTTGGGACCAGAGCACTTCCAACTCTTCTCAATACTGTCCTGAATACAATTGAGGTAATTTCTTTTCTTTCTCCATTCCCCTATGGTTCAGACTAATACTTTCTGAATCTTTTCGATTCGGCTAACGAAACACATGTAATTTTAATTTGGTTACTTATCGACCAATTCGTAGGAGTCACGGAAGTACATAGAAAATGAAAAACAATGCCGAAGATTTACTTATTTTCTGTCGAAAAGTTTTCTGTATGAATCATCTTCCTTTTATATGCTGATATTTGAATATCTCTGCAATGGTGATGAAATGTGAGCAGGGAGTTATTGGAATGATAGGGCTTTCTCCATCTAAGAAAAGAGTTGTCAAGATACTCCGGGACGTGAGTGGAATCGTAAGGCCGTCAAGGTACGCTCACAAAATCCTCTATGTTAAAATAGTTACACCATAAGCTACATAGATATGGAATTATAGTTTCAGAAACTAAAATTCAAATAATTAACCACAATACAAAATGGTGCCACTTGAATACTTTTGTTGCTAAAATTGAGCTTCTTGTTTTCAAGTAGCTTTCATTTTCGAACTCAAATTTCCATTTCAAGTATCCGTCATTCATTGAACTACTGGCAACTTTTTGTCAGGTTGACACTGCTTCTGGGACCTCCTGGTGCCGGGAAGACAACATTTCTACAAGCTCTTGCTGGGAAATCAGACGATGATCTAAGGGTTTGTTTTTCTCTCCTACTTTTCCCATGTCTATCTAACACCCCCCCCCCCCCCCCCCCCCCCCCCCCTTTTTTTTTCCCATGTGTTAATTTTGCTTGAAATTGGGGTTGTGGACAGATAGCTGGAAAAATAACCTACTGTGGCAAAGAGTTTAGGGAATTTGTCCCTCAGAGAACCAGTGCTTATATCAGCCAGCACGATCTTCACTACGGTGAGATGACTGTTCGTGAAACACTAGATTTCTCCGGACGTTGTTTGGGAGTTGGAACACGGTACGAGATGCTGTTAGAGTTGTCAAGAAGAGAGAAGGAAGCGGGCATTAAGCCAGACCCTGAGATAGATGCATTCATGAAAGCCACAGCCGTGGCTGGCCAGGAAACTAGTTTGATTACTGATTATGTTCTAAAGGTCTATTGTTTCTTCCATAATTATGTGTTGATATTATTTTTTTTCCCCTCTAATTTTCTAGCTTAATAATACCTTATTGTTCTGAAACAGATACTTGGATTGGATATATGTGCCGATATTATGGTGGGCGATGACATGAGAAGGGGCATTTCTGGTGGACAAAAGAAGCGTGTCACTACTGGTATGTGTAAACTAAATAAAGTAGTCTTAATTATTGTGTCAATTATGAATCTCAACTTATATCATGACCTCTTCTTGTTTAAGGTCAAACTTGTCCTTATATGTGTCTGAATCCAACTTTAGCTACGACCTTAAAATTGGAACTCTTCTTCCTGAATGCAGGAGAAATGTTGGTAGGACCAGCAAAAGCATTTTTCATGGACGAAATATCCACGGGGCTAGATAGTTCCACCACTTTCCAGATAATCAAGTACATGAGGCAAATGGTTCACATAATGGACGTAACCATGGTCATTGCTCTATTGCAACCAGCACCCGAAACATTTGATCTCTTCGACGATGTCATTCTGCTTTCTGAAGGCCAAGTTGTTTACCAAGGGCCACGTGAGAATATTCTAGAATTCTTCGAGTACATGGGATTCAAGTGCCCAGAAAGGAAAGGAGTCGCGGATTTCCTCCAAGAGGTGACTTCCAAAAAGGACCAAGAACAATATTGGTTCAAAAAGAACCAACCTTTCAGGTTCATCTCAGTATCTGATTTTTCAAAGGCCTTCAACACTTTTCACGTGGGCCAACAGGTTTGTGAAGACCTCAGAATTCCCTATGATAAGTCAAAAGCCCACCCGGCTGCACTTGTGACTGAAAGCTACGGAATCTCCAACCGTGAACTCTTCAAGGCTTGCTTTTCAAGGGAGTGGCTTTTGATGAAGCGAAACTCCTTTGTGTACATATTCAAAACTTTTCAGTTAGTCCTCATGGGGATATTTGCACTTACTGTCTTTCTAAGAACGGAAATGAAGTATGGTAGAGTTGAGGATGCTGCAAAATTCTGGGGAGCGCTGTTTTTTAGTCTTATTAATGTGATGTTCAATGGGATTACTGAGCTTTCGATGACAACGTTTAGGCTTCCTGTTTTCTTTAAGCAGAGAGATAGCTTGTTCTTTCCAGCTTGGGCTTTTGCCTTGCCTATTTGGCTTACCCGGATTCCTATTTCACTAATGGAATCTGCGATATGGATCATACTTACTTATTACACCATTGGGTTTGCACCGTCTGCCAGTAGGTAAGTTCTAAGTTTGTTCTTTTCCATTAAAAATTATCAGTTTTTCTTAGTTAATTGGTAGCTACAACAGGATTTTTTTTTATTGAACATGTCGCAAAAACCTCTTATTTTATTTCAATGGCAAACAAAG
The DNA here is from genome assembly GCA_020921065.1 of Vaccinium darrowii. Taxonomy (NCBI): domain Eukaryota; kingdom Viridiplantae; phylum Streptophyta; class Magnoliopsida; order Ericales; family Ericaceae; genus Vaccinium; species Vaccinium darrowii. Next base: position 32,535,461 of record CM037156.1, read on the forward strand.
ATACTTTATTGTCTCCTATTTACAAAGACGGTGAAGAATCAAATGATCACTATGGAGCTTACATTTTATTGGCTCAACAATTGCTGGACTCTTACATATCTTAACAAATGTTCAGGTTCTTCAAACAATTCCTCGCATACATTGGTATAAATCAAATGGCTGTCTCCCTCTTCCGATTCCTTGCTGCTGTTGGAAGAACTCCTGTCGTTGCAAATACATTGGGAAACTTTAGTTTGGTAGCGGTTTTTGTGCTTGGAGGCTTCATTGTTTCCAAAGGTTTGAAATTCATCCATTTTTTCACTCTTACATTCCTCTTGTTAGTCTTCGTTGCATATTCACTTTTCTTGCTGAGTGAAGCTTTTTCCATTTTGATTCAACACTTGAAACAACCACAAGATAACTGTGTTTTTCTTGGGTTGCAGATGCAATTCAATCATGGATGATATGGGGATATTGGATTTCTCCTATGATGTATGGACAAAATGCCATCGCGATGAATGAATTTCTCGATGACAGATGGAGTAATGTAAGTTCTTTGAATGCTTTAGAAAATATTCTAACATTTGCTTTCTGGGATGCCATTATGCAAACTAATTTGCTCTAATTTCTTTGTGGGAACAGGCCACAGTAAATGGCTCCCAGCCTACGGTTGGAAAGACCCTTCTTGATAGCAGAGGACTCTTTGTGGATGAATATATGTTTTGGGTTTGTATTGGAGCGCTTTTTGGGTATTCTATTCTTTTCAATCTTCTTTTCATCGCAGCACTAACCTACCTAAATCGTAAGTACATCTTTCTTGCTATTTTAATTCCAGGCTGTTTACCTTGTTGTTAAAGAATTCCTATTCTGATTTTTTGTTTAAACTTGTTCAATCTCAGCTCTGGGCAATTCTAAAGCTGTAATTTCAGAAGACGATCAAGATAATAATAGGCGTCAACTAACATCAACTAGCGAAGGTTGGTTTTTGTGCTCAATTTGCAGATGATTCTGTTTCCTTGCTTGAGGACATGTGCGCGATGTCTTTAGACAAACATGACAAAATCCAACCTTTATCATTAAATTGATTAACACCAACTAAATGAGGAACTGGTTTTTTCTAAAAGGGAATCAAGTCCTAGATATCTATGTAATTGGACATTTTACTTTTTATCACTTTGTTTTGTTGTCTGCTGTCTAACAAAGATAGACAAATGCAGAAATTTACTATTCTACTCACCTCATGTTGCATGGATAAATATAGGTACCGATATGGCTGTAAGAAACGCTGGAGGAGACAGCAGCTCAGGCCAAGCTAGAAGAGGAATGGTTTTGCCTTTCCAACCCCTTTCTCTTGCATTCAACCATGTGAATTACTATGTGGATATGCCAGCAGTAAGTCTCTTCTACAGAATTCTTTTACTTCAACTGCACATCTGATAGCACAAAAGTGTATTCCCAAGGAAAAAAATAACTAATTTAATTAAGTAGTCATCTTTTGTCCTTTTTATGTATTACTAAAGATTTCCATTCAAATCTGTTGCTGCTAAAATGAGAATGGATTTTTTTTTTAACTTTTCAAATCATTTATTTTGTGGCCGATTAAAAAATAAAACATTTACTTTGTGTCTAGCAAATTCTATATCTTCAACCGGTGCGACGTATAGGTACTGAAATCTTGGTTCCCTAAATCAGGAAATGAAGAGTCAGGGAGTTGAAGATAGCCGCTTGCAACTGTTACGAGATGTTAGTGGTGCTTTCAGGCCCGGCATTCTGACAGCTCTAGTTGGTGTTAGTGGAGCTGGGAAGTCCACATTGATGGATGTCTTAGCGGGGAGAAAAACAGGGGGGTATATTGAAGGAACCATAAGCATTTCTGGTTTCCCAAAGAATCAAGCAACATTTGCCAGAGTTAGTGGTTATTGTGAACAAAATGACATTCATTCGCCATACGTTACCGTTTACGAATCTCTGCTATACTCTGCATGGTTGCGTCTCTCTGTGAAGACAGAAAGACGAAAGGTATGGACCTGAATTAATGGAATCTATACCATTTACATCTCAAGTGTCACTTACAATATACAATATCTACTCCCTTCGTCCCACATGTTCGTCCATTTTTAGCAGTTGTATCTCTTAATCTGATCAACAAATTATGAATCTTGTGGCAAAAAAATAATAATAATTTCGACAATCCAAAGATTTAAGTACTTGTAGAGATTTTTTTTCTCAAATCTTGTAATAAAGAGAAAAGTAATAAATATCGACCATATTTTGAGATTTCAGGAACAGTAAAAATGGACAAATAAAGAGGGACTGAGGGAATACTGAGTTACAAGTGCTCGACTAAAAATGTCTTCTTTCTTATGCTAGATGTTTGTGGAGGAAGTCATGGATCTGGTCGAGCTTCACCCCCTTAGAAATGCTCTAGTTGGACTTCCAGGAGTCGATGGTCTTTCAACTGAACAGAGGAAGAGGCTCACCATTGCTGTTGAGTTGGTGGCTAATCCCTCCATCATTTTTATGGATGAGCCGACATCAGGCCTTGACGCGAGAGCTGCTGCAATTGTCATGCGTACTGTGAGGAACACGGTGGACACTGGGCGAACTGTTGTGTGCACCATTCATCAACCCAGCATTGACATTTTTGAAGCTTTTGATGAGGTATATACGAAACTCAACCAATTTTGCAGTATACTTTCCAGTCTCTATGTATTTGCACACTGCTGACATCAAATTTCTCTCTTCCTCTAAGCTACTATTGATGAAGAGAGGAGGGCAAGTGATATATGCTGGACCTCTTGGTCGCCAGTCTCACAAGCTTGTTGAATATTTTGAGGTCAGTTTTCATTTTCCCCACTTTGCTAGAACCAAAATAGTAAACTAGAAGCTATTAGTGTATGAGATAATTTGGGGACGTCATTTTCTTGGCGATTTCCATACATATTTTCTTGCTCATATCCAACAGTTAATCGCAACCTATTTAATCAACAAAACTAGGTAATCCCATTCAACTGAATCTGCTCTTAAATAATCTCTGCCAATTTAGAATAGTCAGTAGTCAAGTTTTTTAAAGCACCGTATGTTCCTCAAGTTTTTGAAAGCACGAAAACAAAGATCCTATGAAGCTAAAGAGTCTGAATCATCAAATTGGAATTTTCAAGCTTGACGATTTTTTTTTTTCCTTTGATGCATCAAAAAGTTTGATAATACCTTACTTCTCTTGCAGGATATTCCGGGGGTTCCTAAGATTAAAGACGGTTACAATCCAGCTACATGGATGCTTGATGTAACCGCTACTTCGGTTGAGGCTCATCTTGATGTTGACTTTGCAGGCATTTATGCCAATTCTGACCTCTATCGGTATGTTAGAACATTTTCCAGAATAAGTTCTCTCGAACATGTTTCAAAAAAAACTTATTTGCTTGATGAATTTCGACCCTTGTTTTTGGGATTCTTGGAAAAGAACCTGTTTTCAAGGAAGTACCGGGAAGATGTTTCCAAATTCTCTAAAACCATTTGCAAGAAAAATTGAACAAAATAAAATGTGTTTATTTTTTCCAAAAATTGATAGCAAAGTTACGTTCTCTGCGCACCATTTCTGCAATCTCTCTCTAAGCCCCAAGTGTGGGCTAATTTTCTTCATGATTTTATTTTCTAGGAGGAATCAGGATCTTATCAATGAGCTAAGCACTCCAGCACCGGATGCCAAGGACCTCGAGTTCCCTACCCAATATGCCCAACCCTTCCCAACTCAATGCAAGGCTTGTTTCTGGAAACAACACTGGTCATACTGGAGGAACTCACAGTACAATGCCGTCCGCTTCCTCTTGACTGCTATTCTCGGTATACTCTTTGGTGTCATCTTCTGGAACAAAGGAGACAAAATGTAAGTCTAGGATTTCTGCATCCTGAACTAATCAGAAGAAAAGTATCCACAGTATCTTTACCGGCCTGATGATATTACGATTGACCTGAACACTAACATCATGGTGATTTCAAAAAATTTGGTTCACAGATCACAACAACAAGACCTTATGAACTTGCTTGGAGCTATCTATGCTGCCATCCTTTTCCTTGGCGCGAGCAATGCCTCTGCAGTCCAAAGTGTTGTAGCAGTGGAGAGAACTGTCTTTTACCGTGAAAGAGCAGCAGGAATGTACTCAGAGTTGCCTTACGCCTTTGCTCAGGTAATGGATAGCAGGTTTTATTGAACTTCAAACACAGTTCTCTTCCAGTCTTCTTTCTGATGAGAATAATATTTAACTGGTGTTTTTGTTTTTTCAGGTGGCCATTGAAACTATCTATGTACTGTTTCAGACCGTGATTTATGCTCTTCTTCTGTACACGATGATTGGGTTCGAATGGAAAGTAGACAAAGTCTTGTATTTCTACTATTTCATTTTCATGTGCTTTACCTATTTCTCAATGTACGGGATGATGGTTGTCGCGCTGACTCCTGGCCACCAAATTGCTGCTATTTGCATGTCCTTCTTCCTCAGTTTCTGGAACTTGTTCTCTGGTTTCCTCGTCCCAAGGCCGGTATGTATCTACTAACCAAAGTACTTACTTTTCACTGTCACACAGTCACCTAATAATTCTACAACATATTCTGGGGCATGTCGTCATTAAAAGACGAACCAAAAAAAGAAAAAAGAAAGGAGAGTTTAGAAATTAAAATCTACAGTTGTTAGGAATTTCACCGATCCTTTTGCCTGTTAAGAAGTATGCACAAGTAACTATTGATCTTAGAACCTAGATGAATTTAGCCTCAAACCAGCAACCAAGGTTTCTGAACTTACTTTTGCTATATTTGGATCATGGATTTATTGAGGGAAGTTAAAATGAAAGGCAAATAAATAAAATTACTAGTTCATTTTGAATTTCTTTAGGCTGCATTGCGATGTTGGAATTGAAGACGGGTGGAATTTTCCTTCACAAATTTTAGTTGTATTTACGTTACAATTTCTTTTCCATCCACAAATCCTAGACCCAAATACAATACAAGGCCAACTGAACAAAATGAGAAAGAAAAAAAAAAAAAAATAATAAATAGCGTACCTCACTTTCTTTTTCTGTTACCCAAGTATTCATGATCTAAACATTGCCTCAATGGAGTTATATTGAAAATATCTTTACTTTGGAAACATGTCCTTGTTTGTCATAATCATCACACATTGTTATGTAAAATTTGCAGCTTATCCCTGTGTGGTGGAGGTGGTACTACTGGGGCTCTCCAGTTGCTTGGACAATCTATGGCGTTTTCGCCTCACAAGTAGGAGACAAGGATACTCCATTTACGTTAACCGGTGGGACAAATACGACAGTCAAGGCATTCCTTAAAGATGAGCTGGGTTACGAACACAAATTCCTCGTACCCGTCGTGTTTGCCCATTTGGGGTGGGTGCTCGCGTTCTTCCTAGTCTTTGCCTATGGCATCAAGTTCCTCAACTTCCAAAGGAGATAGATGATCAGAAAAGCTTCTTTTCGCTCTGAATATTAGTAGAATGTTGAGATTCGCATATTATAAAGATGAGGGTATACTGTACACTGTACCCTCGTACAGTTAAGGAGAGAGGAAGAAGAAAAAACAATAGCCCTCTCTGGGGTGTATTCTTTTTTTTTTTTTATAGCATATTTGTAGCTATTATTCTTTAAATGATATCTCTAGAAAGTTACATATGTTTTACCTTTGTTCAATTACCTCAATAAACACAGCATTAACATATTTTGTGACTGAGTTCAGTTCAAAACATATTTTTGTGATTTGGGAATGATTTATCGGTCTTCCAATCACCACCTGCGGCAGCAAAACACTTCCTACGGTAAGCAGAATCGAAATATATCCTTCGGTTCCAACTTTATTGATAGATTCTTCAACGAACTTGAGATCTTTGCCAAAAAATAAGACAAACTTGTGACCTGAAAACAACAAAAGCTTCAAGGAACAACATTTACTAACTTCCTAAATACCTGATGGTACTTTCATTGTAGTAAAACTAGCTAGGAATGAAAAGGATTTGCTTAATGCACTATACTTCGGTTTGGTTAACAGGAACTTTTTGTCAAATTCGGTCTGTAGAACCATAATACCAATGTCGGTTCAGTAGAACTTGCCCAGAAAGCCTGACCAAATCCAACCATTAACAAACCCAGTTCAAAGATTTGATGCACCCACCCGGAAATTTCCTCATCCAGGTCATATACAATTTCAGTTCATCAGAATCAAATATAAAACTACGAGGTTTGGTGAAATATCTCAAATATCAAAAATAAAACAGAAGGTTCAGCTAAGAGATAAAAGAAACCCATCTCAATCAGTTGGAAGGAAAAAAACCCTCCACAGCTTGTAAGAGGATCACCAGCCCAAAATATACCAACTCCATCCAGGAGCAGCAGCCATTATGCTTAACAAAATTAGAAATCCTCAACCATTAACTACAGACCATAAAATGATTGAGCGTCATTCAGTCAAAAGTCGGCAAATGCCAAGTTAAATTGTTCAAAACATCAACAATTGCACAAACAAATATACTAACCCACACAAGCCTTCAACAGTTGAACACCAACTCACCAAGACTTGTTAGACAGTTAATATGTTTGTTTGTAACTGTTGTCCCTGGCATTTTGATGTCAAAACCCATCCACATGGTATTTACACTTACGCCTACCAGCAACTTTCTCTCATTCAATCTTTAGCGGGGGCATCAGCTATCTCGTGGATCTTCTTTTTGCTCCTCACAATACACCGCTTCTTAGTACCAAAATCAAGTTTATCCAAGTCCTCGGCAGTTCCCAGATACGCGTACAGAAACTGTTCAATATTGCTTGCTGATGCATTTTGTATGTCGTTAGGATTGATACTCTGGAACTCAGTCCTCCCACGTTTATTGTCAGCATATATTTTGTGAAGCTTCTCTGCTTCTTGAAACCCAGAAATGGTGCCGCTGAATTTCACCACCATGGTACTTTGGTTTGCAGGTTTCCCTTGGCACACAGTGGTCTTCTCACCAAACCCCATTTCTACAATCAATAACAAGTAAATAAATAAATGAACTTAGTGAACAATCTTAAACAATTGGCCAACAAAAAAAAGAACTCGTAAAGAGTTTTAAACAAGTCCAATTTCTCCAACTTGACGCCAACCAGAAAAATAATGTAGGCAATACGGTTGGAATGCACCAACTGTCTGTTGGAACTGTGACAGCATCAGATATTAGTAAATGGCCAATGTAGCATAAGACACTTGCCTACATGAATCACAAACATATACTTACTAATTAACAATTTACGGCCATGGTGACAAATTCAACTACAGAATCATTTTCCTCAGGGACTAGCTCAAAATTGAACTGGAAAAACATTACAATTGCCAAAGTAATATGCAAACTGACAATAATTTGACAAAGGTGAGGATATATATTTAAAGATAAGTCAAACCATGTTTGGGCTGTGGACATGGTGAAACTGACCATGTCTTACCAAAGCCCTAAAACTATAACTTCGAAAATAGCAACAACAAGGACTGATCATCCATGTGAGTGTTTCTTACCTCTCAGTATACCCTCAAGCATTTCAACAGTGACGCTCACACGTCCATCTGGATTGATGTTTCCCATGGAACTGTTTTGAATTACCACAAATGGAGGCCAGATAATGAGGTCTTCCTTTAGAGCCGCAGTTTCAGCATCAGGTAACAACTGGCATACCCACTGACTGTTCAGGATCTCTGCATTCTTCCATCCCATAAGGGAACAAATTGCTTTGTGGAAACCCAAATGCTGTGCTCTCAACCCAACTTTTGGAGCCGTGCAGGCATGCAGCGCCAGACTTTCTGTATCTACAAACTCTTCGGAGTCTCTGAAACAACAGGCAGTCATTGCAACAATAAATATCAAAGCATAAAAATCCAAAACAATTGTGCAGGACAAGCCACCAAGCATACTATGACATAGTGGCAAATGAGAGGACAAGAAAAGTCGAAACTTTATTAAATATTAGCAAGAAATGTATCTTGTTAATATCCAATGCGCCTGAGGAACTTGAGATGGTTTTGACAAGACAAAAGTATCCTTTTTGAAATGAGATTCAAAGGGAGGAACTGAAAGAGTAAACCAAATGAAGTTACTGAAGCACATAGGCTAAACAACTGGCTTCATCCCTCGAGTTGTCATTCCACATGTATGCTAGTGAAGGTGTCCGCAGCACTCGAGAACCAAACAGACTCACTGGTGTCAGCACTAAGAAAAAAGAACCACCTGATTGAAACTGATAATATCAAAGAATACCTGAAAGCAGGTGTTATCCATCCAAGCAAGAACGTATTTACAACACCTAAACACGTGTTCTAAAACTTCCTAGGTTATATCTACGAGAATCACTGCTATCGTCCAGGTTGGAAATAAATCCAAAGGTAATGTTGACGACAAATCCTAAGAGCACAAGTTTCCCCTCCATGATGTTCACTATTGGTCTCAAACACTAAATTTGATAACCAATGAAGATCTCATCAAGCTAAGGCACTGTTAAGCAATTTGAAAGATTCGGCAAATGGGAAAAAACTGCTGCCAAGTAAACTCTTTCCTTTTCCTTTTAGGCAGAAGTTCCTACGGGAAAGAATAAACAGAAACTTAGATGATAGGAAAATGGGCTTTGTCTTTCTTCCAGCTCTTTCCTCAAGCAATACCACTCAGACCCACCCAAAAGAGGCACTCCACAACCATCATGCCAACCCTGCTGCCACTGCCAAGATTACTATGACAATTCTGTGGCCACAGATCTATACAACTTTTAACTTGCATCCTCTTAATGCAAGTTCAAGATCAAAGAAAATTATCTTCCATTAATTTTTCTCATTTTTTCCCTCTGGGAACTTCATCTTACATATACCGGGAGTCAGATGGAGCCCATTTCCCTAATCAGCTTTGCAGATACATTCTAAAATATTATCAAATCACAACTATATGCAAATTTTCCCCGAACCACTTCTTATAACTAGCAGCTAACCAAGTGAAGAAGTGAATACATGATACAAAACATAAAGTGGGTGTGCCAAGCAATTTGTGAACACCAAGAAGCTTCCGCATCTTGAATTCCAGTTGTATATCCTTTCAACATAGTGACCAGAATATCTACTACCCTCCCATGGTATTAGATGAGATCCTACAGATGACAACATCCATACTCTTCCCATGTTTAAAAGTACTCATGAAACAGGGGTTGTTGAAAACAGAGACCAAAACCCATGATTTCATGCAAAACTTTCACCAGACGACTTTCCATAAGCTGAAGTAATGAAATTCTGGTCAAAGCGTACTTACTTGACTGAAGCAGACAGAGAACGAATAAGGTCAATCAATTAAGTGGGGAAGAAGTGTGTCATTTGGAAAATAACACCGTGACGTAGAAGACAGACCTGCCACAAACACTGCACTTTAAACTACCCGCTTTTCCTTGCTTTGTCAGTCTTCTGCGTTGTCCTGGACTCTCATTCAACTGTTTGACAAACTTGAAGAATGTGCTGTGCACCAGCTGCTTAAATTCCTCAGATCCTTCAAGTGGCTCAGGCTTTGCAGGGGGGAGCTTAACTTCCGAAGGTCCTTCCTTCTCAGCATGAACACTTTCATGATCACCATCTTCAACGCTTTTCAAGAACTTCTGTGACTTGCGTTTTTTAGCTGAAGGGTGTGGCATATTGGAGTGTTGAGGAACAGGTCCAATGGGCCCTAGACGCCTCTTTATATCCCTAAACTCAGGGCCCAGGCGCTTCTTTATATCTTTACCATTAGATTTTAATAGCCACGGACTGTGTGACAGGCCAGTATAGGCAATAGGGTTTGAATTTCTTCGACCAACACCATTTATAGTCCCTCCAATGTTTCTGTATCGAGAGGTACTAAACACCGACTTTCTTGAAATGGTATTATGAATCGTTCCAGAGATCTTCCCTCTATTTGAGAACTTACTTCTAGGGTTCTTCCTAGTTAGTTCTGTCTCAACATCAAGTTTCCGTTTGAGCATCCTTTTAGGTCGCTCAATCAAATCTGGTTCCTCCTCTGTGAAACCCCCTTGAATGGCGTTATCAATACCCTCCAAGCCTGGATCATAGCCTGTCATTGACAACATATTCAATATCCCGTCTTCATGCTGAAGACCAGCATCTCTTCCATAACCGTGGTCTTCAGTCATGTAATTGTTTCCATGCTCTCCATATACATCATGATCATACTCGTGACGCATACTTCTATGATCCGACGCTTCCCCATCCTTCTTACTCGCATACAATGATCCAGATGAATCAAGATAATTAGAGGTTGGTCGCTCTAGGGAAGAACAATACGCATCCCACGGCATGCCTTGGATCAAATCTTCTCTATGAGAACCCTCTGTAACAACTATCTTGTCTTTGATAGGCTTCAGTCTTCTAGAACCCAAAGGGTCTATATGGCCATAGTCATCTTGAACACCAGCCATCTTCCCATAATTTTCATCAGACAATGAAGCCATTTCACCTTTCTCACTCCTCCTCACGTCAGGATAAGTATAACCCCCACGTGTACCATCCTCAGGAGTAAGCACAGCCTGACTGTGTTTGGTCGTATCATTTAGTTGCATGAGAGGGTCTCTAGAGGACTTCAGAGAAGAAATATGAGTGTACGGTTCACGGGGAATAAGATCAGTAGGCATTCCTGAACTCCTACTGAATCCATCTGAACGAGCGGGGAAACCATCACCACGAGAATCGTGGAAATCATCCTTCAGTCTTCCAAAAGGGACAGTGCTTGATGCCTCTGAATGAGACGATGGTATCATGTACCGAGAAGTATCCCTTGAGTAGTAGGTAGGCTTCTCCGAGAATTTGGAAAATTCTTTTCCTTTGTATAAATCCCTTGCTATTAGTTTATCAGCAGCAGGCATTTGGTCTGGCAACCGGAGGTCTTCAGTCTTGTGAAGACCAGTATTCAAAAACTTTTGGGATTGCAATGGAAGACCGCCATCATTGGTTTCATAACCTCTCCTGGTGCCACTTTCAAGAGTGTATGATGCACGAAAATTACTTCCCCTCTCAACTTCCATAGGCATTAATTTCTCCAATCTCGTCCCAGAGCGACCCATATCAGCTAATCCACTGGTCTGATAACTCCTTTCAGTAGTCACTCCGGTAAAAGTGGTACCAATACCATAATCAGTGTAATGCTTTGAGCTGTGATTTGCATTGCCATTCATTCCTTTCGAATCACCGAAAATATGTTCCCATTGGAACTTCATGGACGGAGAGTCCCCTTGTGACAAACCATCGTTAAACCGTGACAGTTTCTGCGATGGCCTGCCTCTATCTTCGTCCATATGCCGACCATAAGCACTCCTTGACTTCTCCATATCACTAGATACGTCTGAACGCCTTTCGCGCAATCCCTGCTGGGGCCGTGAAGAGTCCCGAGTCTCCTGGCTTGGCCCACTGATAGGAGGTGGAGACCCAATTCTAGGGTTTCGCGGATAGTCCCAAGCCTCCCGTCTTGGCATACTGACTGGAGGTGGAGACCCAGTTCTAGGGTTTCGCAGATGGTCCCGCGTCTCCCGTCTTGGCATACTGACTGGAGGTGGAGACCTGGTTCTTGGGTTTCGCGGATAATCCCGGTTCCCTCTCGTACCAGCCCGCGTAGGAGACTTAGTTGCTGCTTGCCGGCGGGGCGGTGAATAGTTCCTTCTCGGAGGAGATCTAACTCTTATGTCTCCTCCAAATCTCCTTTCTCCTCTCATCATTCTTCACTGCTAGAAAAACACAACCTTCAAACAGGAAAAAAAAAATACCGCTCTATATCTATCTCCAGATACAGAGGCAGTTTCTTTTTTTTTTTTTTTTTTATCACTCACAAGATCAGACCAACAACAGGAGTGCCCAAGATTAGATTATTACAGATTGCGGAGGAACTAGGAAAGAGAAGGAAACCCTAGGAGAGAGAAAAATCCTAACCCTAGAAAAAAAAGAAATCCATGACCAACTTGAATCACGTGTATAATCGGCGTCTATCGATCTGTGTCGTGGGGATGAACAAACCCTAGCTAGACTCGCAGTTTTCTTTAAGTGAACAGTGCATACTCTAGGTGTGGGTGTGTATATATGCATATATATATAGAGAGAGAGAAGAGAGATGCACGCTGGGATTTCAAACCTTCTGGAGCGAAGAAGAAGAAGAAGTAGTACAGGCCATCGATTGACACTCGGATTTGTCCATTGGGGAGTAGTAGTAAATGAATACTGCTGTCTGTGAATGTATAAATCTGTGTGGAGAGAGAGATATACTCCAGTAGTGAGAGAATGGGCGATCTTGCCGCGTTTAGAAGGGGAAAAGTCTGAGACCCTGAAATGATTGGTTTCAAAATCAAAAGCGGTTCGGTTTTGATAATTTTGCTTTTACTGATGATAATAAAAAATAAAAGGGGTTAAACAATGTGATAATTTATAGTCGATAATCGTGTTGGGATGATCATATTTTAAAGAAAAGTGTAACCTTTTTTTGCTTTTAATAGATAGCTTTACTGGATTAGTTAGTTAAATTATCAGTATTATTAGAAAATTTATTGAACGCCAAGAGTAAGTCAGAAACGGGACTATGCAAGGTCTGTCGAGCGGCATCCGAAGTGTTGTCAACGATTCTGATTTTATTTTAGTATTTTACGCATTCGAGCCATTTATTACCTATATAAAATTTGAGATGTTGATTATTGAGATTAATGTTGATGCTGCCCTCCTGGACTCCCGGGTCCAAGCAAGTCACCTTGATTGACTAAATTAAGAGTAGAAGAGTGTTTCTTTTAGGAATATTTTTTTTTATCACCAAGAGTGGTTGATTGTGAAATGCTAATATATTAGACTGTGTTTGAAACCGTTTGAGTGATTTAGCTGAGAGAACTTTTCGTTTTATCTTAAAAAATACGAATAAATAAATAATGATATCTGTACACCACGCCTGGGTACTCCAAGTAGAGCTAAGGTTTGATTTGGTTTTTAGGGAGGTGAGGTAACGAGTGGAGAGAGAGAGAGAAATTGGAGTAATAATTGAATAAATAGACTTTTTTAACGAACAAACTACTTAATCAAAATCAAGCAATTGCCAAGTTAGAATTTTAATTGAATAAATAGACTTTTTTTTGGTGGACATATGAAAATTAAAAAAAAGAGAGACTTGAATAGATATTTATACCGTAAGTTATTAGAAGGAGAGGTCACGCCAATTTAGTTTCTCGCAAGATTTTATCAAGATTTGATAAAATCTCAAATCTTGATTTTATCTTGATAAAATCGTTGGGGAAACTCACCCTTAATTTTCTCCTCAAGGCCATGCCATGTTCAAACAAAGAAGAATTTGGAGGCAAATAGGGTATGAGCGACGTGGTACTCTTTCGGCTCATTCGGGTCATCCGAAAATATAACTGACTGTTCGGATTGAAACGCACATTTTCTTTTTTTTTTTTTTTAATCTGAACCGTCGGTTGCAATATTGTTGGACAACCCGGATGTGCCGAGATGAGGTGCCGAGATGAGGTACCCTCTCCATACCCAATTTCTTACATTTTTATATGTGAAACTAGCATTGTGCCCGTTTAATGCACGGGGACAAAAAAAATATCAATGTGAACTTTTTTTTCCCCCTTGTTGGCCCTTGCATCAAACGAACACAATGTTGGGTAAGGAAAAAGGGTAAAACGCAATGGTAATTTGGAGATATAAACCAACCCTTAAGCAATTGGTTTCCGTCCGTGAACACATTCTCATGACAAACGGAATTGAACTTGTTACTCAAAAACCCATGATGAGAGATTATGAGTGTGTGGCTGTGTATGAAAACTTGGATTTGGAGGCCCTGTTGTGCACAAGGTGCATCCCATTCGACCAGCCGTTGTGAAAATATATGGCTCGGATCAAATCCAACTCCATGTGAGAGTCATTGCTTTGATTTGACCAGAGCCGTGCATTTTTACAATGGACGACTGAATGGGATGCATGTTATGGTGCCATAGTGCATGGCAGGGACCCTTGTCCGGGAAACTTGGAGTTGCTTTTGCTTTCTTCCTTTTAAAAAATGGGAAACTTGAAGTTGTGTAGCAGAACTCTTGGACTTAATTTTCAACGCGAGAGCAGTCTTTGTGTGTGGTTTCTTTCAACAACGGGAGAGAAATTTTTTTGTTTTAATTTTTTTTTTCTTTTATCTTTTTGTTTGCTTGTTTTATGTGTGGAGGACTAAGGTATAGCCATATAAGTGGGACACAAGTAATAAGAAAATTATTTGGTATCTCTCTCTCTCTCTCCACTTCTTCACATTTTTCTTCCCCCTCTCCATCTCTTATACGGACACAGGGTGCTTGCTGTGCGGATGTGCCTCGGGGACAATAGGTTGGTTCTACTGGCAATGTGGGCTTTGTCTTAAAAAGCATGATTCACAACTCGACGCATTGAGCAGCCTAGCAAAAAATCAAGTTTGTCGGACTTCTACAACTTGTAAGTGAATCATTTTTTTAAAGTTAAATGAACAACAAAAAGGATACAAAAATACAAACAGAATAATTTCATTCATTCATTCAGTTAATGATGCCGGATCAGCTTGATTTATCTTGAACTTGACGGCGAACTCTACAACATAAGCAGTTCGGATTATATTTTCGAGCTCACAACAAAACCCGTATTGCCGGCTTGCCGGCCCAGCCGCCAGTTGTGCCTTGGAGTTTCCCATACCGGTGTACCCCTGGAATTGGCTAAAAGTTCATATCTTCTAGAAGCAGCAGGACCCCAACTACAGAAATCTAACGATCAGCTGCAGCTATGGTATGAGACAGAACAGAGCATTGAAGAAGGCACCCATACAGTGCTGTGCGGCCAAGGGCACATCTTGGGTTCCGTTTTTTTATCCGAATCGTTCATTTTGTTCGTCTTGTCAAGTATGTGATTCACATAAAAATGAGCCGCACAGCACACATGCTGTGCACATCACAGACTTTGAACCCGAACAATTTCTTGAAGCTGAAGATTTCAGGGGGTATTTCCCAAATGATAAAATCCGGATAAAATCAACCATTGATTTTATCAATTGAGAAAGAGTTTTGATAAAGATTTTTAAATCATTTGGGAAGCACCCCAAAAAAAAGTTTTTAACTATCACATTTACTTGAAGTAGCTAGGAAGAAAAAAATTCAAGATACAATCTCCAAAATTATTTTCACAAGTAAAATAATTAAATTTTCAGTTTTGGACGAGAATTGTGTTCATTAGAGGAGATCAGAGAGGAGGTTGATAGATTCAAGATTAGCCAAGTCCGGCTGTTGGAAAATTTCAGAACAAGAACAAAAATACAGAACTATCTCAAAATCGAAGGAAAAACGAAAACCGTGCGAAATGCACAAGACTTGTGCTTATACTTGTAGATAGACAACTTTCCGTATTATTTTTTTTTTGGAACGGTTGATTTTCACGACTCGCGATTTTTGCCAAGTACTTATGAGCGACATGTTCGAAAGGCAGGCCACAATTTTGTATTCGCAGCATCCTGCAGCTACATAAACAGTGTTTGTTGCTACTTAAAATTATAGTGTTAATTGATTCTTCCCATAGAAGAAAAGCTGAAATCTATCAAATTAGAGCTTTCAGATTATTAGTAGCTTTTTAACGATATTTTTTGCCATAAGCAGAAGTGGAGGCTGAAGTTGCGAAAAACAAGGTGGATAAACACAAAGATACCAAAAATGTAGAGATTCGTTCTTTTATGCCCAAGCCGAAAATAGATTCATTCTATTTGATTGGAGATTATCTTCTTTACGGATGTGGTGGTTTGCGCCACCCATTGTGGGTCCTACTGTGCAATAATTACAATAATCTGAACCGTTTATCTTGTACGGCTTGCAAAATAATATGTCCACACAAAAAATCAACTTGATCGACATCTATAGGTATGTCAAAAATTGAATTTTGGTTTTAGAAATGGATGGTCATGGACATTTTAACTCAAAAAGTATTGACAGAATCCAGACCCTCCGTTTTTTTAAACCAAAATTCAACTTTTGACATGCCTATCGATGTCTGATTAAGTTGATTTTTTCGCTGGATACATTATTTTGCAGGCCCTACAAGATGAACGGTTCAGATTATTGTAATGTACGCTCGGTGGGCCCCACAAAAGCTGGTGGGGCAAACCTCATAGTTTGCGCCACATCCGTAAAGAAGATAATCTCATTTGACCAAGGCAGCTGCTACCACTTGAACTTCTCTCCCACTATGTCTTGGGTCTTAAGGCTCTTATCCATGTCAGTGTAGGTGAGCCCTTACTGTCTACTCCTCAAGTAAACTTCCACACCAAGCACCCCACTCCAAGCAAAGAGAAGATTAACCAATACTCTTAGGGACCTTAATTCCAACATATAGATAATTACCCATATCATCATATTCACACCCTCACAATGAAATGATGGAAATTCATGATCTCTGATTTTGTGGTTTGTTACTTCCTTACTTCTCGTTCATTTTAATGGCGTATACATCGAATTTTCTTACTGTATTATGGTATTATCATGATATACGTATGATGTTTGATTTACGTATACTTAAGCATGGAAGGTGTCATAGTCATGAGGACACATTTGGGCAACAAAGATAACCCAACTTTGTGCACTGTAGTGGTTGGATGAATCTGCTATTACACCTACTTAAGAAAACATCTCTTACCACTTTACCAGAAAACAAAGCAGTGAAAGCACCATGTAGATCCTTCAGCAAGCTTTCGGAACAGATATTAAAACATTAATGAGGAAGATAAGGTGTTTTTATCAAGTGGGTCTGTGGGTGTTTCATGATTCTTTTGAGAGTCTTCATTAAACAAAGGTATTAAGAAATCATCCTCCGAACTTTAGGATTCTAAGGTGAGTATTAGGCAGTTTGGTCATTTTACCTTGTTCAAACATTTGAATAAAAAAAAGGAAGTTGGTTTCATATCTTTAAAGGTAGTGTTTGTTTATAAGCATTGGTGGGAGGGGAAAGAACACCATCATTCTAAAGCAGAAAGCCAAAGAGGAGAAAAGGTAGGAGAAACTATAAGAAGAACAGGAGTTTTTTTTTGGTTCTAGAAACAGGGAATGGAGCAGCAACAATCGCAAATGGTGCGAGTGAAGAATTCGGGCATACTCAATTACAATGGGAGCCCAGTAGGGGAAGATACGGAAGAGGAGATGACGAGGTCGGCTCTGTCTGCATTCCGTGCTAAGGAAGAAGAGATTGAGAGGAAGAAGATGGAGGTTAAGGAGAAGGTTCAGGCTCACTTGGGTCGTGTGGAAGAGGAAACTAAAAGGCTTGCTGAGATTCGCGAAGTAAGTAGAAACAATATTTACCATGGGATAATGCTAGTATCAAAAAAAAAAAAAAAAAAAAAAATTGAACCTTCGATGACAAAAAGAAAAAACTCACAGAACAAAGAGAATGTTGAGATGAGGAATATGGTTGTCATTAATTGGATTGAAATAGAGCACTCCAAAAAGTGCGAAATTCCAACTTTTTAGTTGTAAAAAATGTGATAAATGTCGCATGAAAATGGAATTTAGCAAAATAATTTCCAACCCTTTTCCAAGTTACAGCCTGGCCTTATGATAGAGTACAATTGATTTTGGTTGAAGAAAAACACTACTTTTGAGTAATTGGCTTACATTTGTACACATGTTGGGTAAGGAGTCCGGATCTAATCCGGGATCCCTAGGTCCGGGACTCATAGTTCCGGATCAAATTTTCATGATCCGAACCGTCTAATGTGTTTAAAACGTGTTTTCAAGGGTCCTCGCAAGAAATCGTCCCAAAAAAAATACCGAGAAGGGCTTGATCCGAGCAGTTTTTCTCAAAACTGTATATGTGCAGTTTTTGGGAAAAACTTTTCGGATCAAGCCCTTCCCGGTATTTTTTTTGGACAATTTCTCGCAAGAACCTTTGAAAACACTATTTAAACACATTGGACGGTTTGGATCATGCAAAAACATGTTTTAAAACCTTCAAAACATTAAAAAACCTCCAATCCGGGATCCCTGATTGGATAACTAGCGGTTGGGTAAGTAAGTAGTAGCTAGAGATACATTTGCTTTTTATGTTGTTAGTGACAGTGTACTTTGGATTTTTTCGTCGTTTGAATAAAACTAATGCCGCATCAGGAGCTTCAAGCTCTAGCAGATCCAATGAGGAAAGAAGTGTCGATTGTGCGTAAGAAGATCGACCTTGCCAACAGAGAGTTGAAGCCACTGGGACTCACCTGCCAGAGGAAGGTGAAACCTCAGTATTATCCTCTCAAAATAAAATTTACTTTTACTATTAAGCTTCTCATTGCAGTAGTATAAGAAAGCATCTAGTTGAAGTCCAAATGCCATAGCATTTCAACAAGGGCATTTCATTACATAATCAAATTTATTGTTGTTTCGGTGATCATTTTGACTTGTGATAAAAATGAATAGTTGTGTACGAATCCTGCCTAAATGAATCTTGCATAATTTTGTTTCCATGTGCCCTCAAATTACGTTCAAAGGACTCACCATTAGACCATGTTTCTTGGATTTTTACTTTCATCGAAACTGAATACTCGAGTAAGGTTTTTGCTTCATCAATGATCTAATTTACCCCAGGAAAAAGAATACAAAGAAGCCCTCGAGGCTTTCAACGAAAAAAGCAGGGAGAAGGCACAGCTGCTTGCGAAATTAATGGAGGTAAAGACACTTGCCAGCTTATTCTGTCATTGCCCAAATCTAGAACGTTGCGCATATGTTATTCTTTTTACTTACATTCTGCTTTCCTTTGTGAAACATTGGTCAGATGGTGAATGAAAGTGAGAGACTGAGGATGACGAAGCTGCAGGAGCTGAGCAAGAACATAGAGTCCTTACAATAAGCCGGAAAAAAACCGACGAAACCAATCACCAAGAGTTTGTTTGTTGCTTCAAAATTGATTTCTTGAACTCCTGTTTTTTTTTTTTTTTCTTTCAATGATGCAATGGTTTCTGTTTTCTATTTCACTGGATCTTTTCTAGAGTTTGTTTTGCCCTCTTTCAATTGGAAACATATAATCTATAAACTGGTTTGTATATACACAATCCTGTTCTGGACCTTTGCAATGACTTATGTATTTAAATGATTCATATATTAACGATATCACTATCTGAGGCTGTGTAATCCATAGTCGAGGTGTGACGTCTTATATATTGATAGACATCACTTTTTGCACCCAACATTTTGATTAATTTCTTTCCCTGATCGGTATTTGTATGTACCTCTTTAAGGTGATCCCTGTACTTACATAGACTCCTTTAGGTTGTGTTCCAAGTTGTCATGTGCCAGTCATGTACGGTAACCGCTTCGGACGACGTCATCCACAACTTACTAGATTAGGCGGTTTGTAACACTAGCCACATCACAAGCGAGCCATGCACAATAACCGCTTCAGATAATATCATCCATGATGTATTGGATAAGGCGGTTACGTGCACATGGCCAAACTGCCTTCCATAATCCTCGCGAGTAATTTTGGATTTTCTCGGAACACTTGACTCGTCCGGATTAATCTTGTCTCGGCCGGAAGATCCGGACTGCAAACCAAGACGACTCGTCTCGGTGTCATCTTCCTGACCTGTCATTTATCTCGATCCGGCTTAGCCGTTCGAGTCTATTTGGTCTTCTCTCGACGCAGGGCCTCTGACCCGAGTCCTACTAGGCTTCTAAGTATATTCTGCCCACTACAGTGATCATCACAAGATTCACACACGATATTATTGACTTTAATATTTTTGCATTGAATTATGTCAAGTGATGACTCTGAGTTATTTTCATGAAATTATTTTGGCTCAGTCACAACTGTAAAACCCATGTTTTTACAGAACCATGTCGCTTGAATATCACTTGACCATAAATCGTTTTCCAAAACCCCTTGGTCATAATCCCGGGCGCTACACCATTGAAAAGCGTAACCTAAACCATTAGAAGGCATAACATATTATGCCATTTGGGGGTCGGTAACATTGTAGCAATTCCTTAAAAAAAAAAAAAAAAAAAAAAAAAAAAAAAAAAAAAAAAAAAAAAAATTTAACTGTTTTTCACCATTCACCCAATACTCTTGCCTCCGGCATATGGATAAACAGCAAAGAAAGCCTGAACCAGACTCAGGAGTAGAAGCAATAAACAGCCAATGCCGAAGTAAAAGACCATGGGGTGTAGAAATATTTTTTCTTGAATCCAGCCCATTGCACATGCCAACCATTCCTGGAATACCCATTCACATCCTCAAACACCTTGGACGGATAATTACTATTATTCTCAATATCAAAAGCCACTTTTTTGCCCAAATTATTGAAGAAATGAACCAACTCCTTGTCGTTCGCAAAATAATTCTCCATAATTTCATTGTCACATAGAAATCCCGCGTCATTAGGGTTGTTGATGAGACACCCCATGAATGTCGTATAAGCAGTCATGTGTTTCGAGCAATGACGGCAACACTGCTCGAAGGCAACAGAGTTTAGGAAAAACGAGGTGATGAATGTTGGAAAATATTATAGGATGTAATATTTCCTTATAGGTGTGAATGTAAATTGATACCTTTTGGAGTCGTGTCGTTTGAGTGGCAATTGTTCATTGTGGACGGACGCGCCCTTTATGAACAAATGTGCCCCTTCCCTTGGTGACTATTCGTAGAGTCACCAGTTAGTCTATAAATAGCGTGTCCTTCATTCATTTTAGTTAATTGAATTTTCCTTGCATTTTCTAGTCTTCATATGAGAGAGTACAAACACAAGTTTGGTTCGCCTACCGAACAGATTGGAGTGCTACTTCCGTTCGGTGAAGATCAAGTAGTGCTGGGAGATAGACGTCCATGCAAACCGTAAGCACCGTAGCTGGGGCGAATCTATCTTAAGTACAGAGTGTTAAACACTCGCCTTGATCACCATTTCGTTTTCATCGATTTCCAGGTTTCGAGTTTTAATTTTATTGCATTTATATTTCAGTTTTATCACAAAAAGTAAACAGATTTTCCAACAATCTTAAGACAAATTTTGTTTCTTTTTTGTGATTGTGTGGTTTCTCATATTAGCGTTTCTGTTAAAGAAGAAACTAGAAAGTGCATGTACTTTTGAAAATACGTACCGCATGAATTGCCTTATTAGTGTTAAAGTTCATGTTTACAGTAATATTGGATTGTGATCATTTATTTCACCGAACACACTGCCTTGGTGTTATTGTAAGAATTTTGTTCCTGTATCATTTTTGGTTTGATTTCTATTTGAAAGCTTTGTGACCGTTATTTCCTTGGAACGTGGCTTTTCCTCGAAACTCTGCCATCACGGATGCGTCTGTTCGTTTGAGAACGATCATGACTGTTTAGAAGAGCCACGAATTCTATATATTGAGTGCGGGAACGTTTTGAGTTTTGCATATATATTAATGATTACGAGTACTCTTTTTGGTATACAATGACTGTTTTGCATGAAGGCAAAATTGATGTTTTAGTACACTTTGATATGCACCTGTTCACGACATGTGTGTAAATTTTTTGACATTTCTTTGATTGAAAGCATGTGTAAATTTGTTTGATAATCACTTAGTGTGTACAGTTTTGTTTTGTTGCTATGAAAATCAGTGGGCTACTAATTTTCGAGATTAGTTTTTGGGTTTAACATATTCTCTAATTTCTACGATCTGTAAATCATTTATTGATATAGTGGGTTTCTATTTTTTATTTACAACATTGACATATGTTAGGACCATATGTTTTGAGTGTTATTGAATTCTCAATTTGGAGAAAACAATCTTAGTGGAGTTATTTCAAATTCTAACACAAATGTGACCAGCCTGACAACCTGGTAGATCTTGACTTTTCTAACAACATGTTCACTGGTTCAATTCCACACTTACTTGGGAATTTAAAATTCCAAGAGACACTGATCAATTTTGGGAAAACCACTTAACTGGTGACTTTTGTTCATCACAGAATTGAGCTTCTTCACTTTCTTGATAAATCCAGACGTTTAACATACTTAGTATTGTCATATAATCTTTTGAATGGCATTCTTCCGCCGACAATTGGATCTCCTCTTCTATCCAATAAGTTTAGATGTGAGACTATGAGATCGAGGGTAAAATTTCTAGTGAAATTCGTAATTTAAGTAGTTTGATCACTTTATCTGCAAGTAGCAATAACTTAACTGGGTTTGTTCCGATGACAATCAAAGGTCTACAGAACCTCCAAGGATTATTTTTGGACGAGAATATATTATAAGATACCATTCCATGCACGCGATGGGTTGAGACTCTCTCTCTCTCTCATCTAGATACCAAAGTATGTGGCAGCAAAATCATTATCCCAAATAGTAGAAACCACGATCACAATAAACTTTTTCCACACTAGTAGCTTTCCCCATAGCTTTGAATGAGTTAGAAGTTGGCAATAATTTCGAGATTTCATCCCCACAATATCTGTTCCTCAAGCATGCAAACAAAAGTGGGGCCGGGAGAAAACAAAAACTCAACCCACAATAAGGGGTATATATCAGTTTGGAGAAAACTAAAACTAGCCTTTCAATATTCCCCATAGGGCTAGCTGGGAATCATTTTCCCTTGATTATAGGATTCTTCCATTAACATTTGGGTCTTCTTGTCGTGGGAAAATGTTTTATGGTAGACACTGGTGAACAGTGACGGTTCCAGGAATTTTTCTAAGAGTGTCCATAAATTCTTATGCTCTACTAGCTACCTCTATAAACCACAACTAAATATAGACAAAAAAAATTCCACTAATATTGACAATGTCACCCAAAAACAGCGGATAACGTATATTACAATTGCCCTCGACGAGTTTTTTTATACTTTGAACTTGGGCTTTTTTATTGGCCAAAGTGTTCAATACTTGGACTTTTTTTATTGGACAAGATGTTTGATTTATTAGAGCCAGGTGTTCAATTTAGTTGGGGCAGAGTGTTCAACAATGGACTACCTAAAAATTTCTACATGTATTCTAAGAAAAAAAATTCTTTTTTGGGTGGTCATGTGACCATCCAAAGCTACATGTGCAGCCGCCCCTGGATTTGTCTCCTCTCTCAGTTGATAATCCTCGCTCCGTCCTTGCTTTTACTACTATTATTTATTTAGGGTTCTCTCATGAAAAATAGGAAAATAACAAAAAAAATTAAAAAGAATTGTGCCCGTACAAACTGGACACATTAATTCCCACGTCCCACCAATGACCAATTGAAGTTAACGCTTTTGTCTCAGGGGGTATTCCACTAAGTGAGTTTTTTATTTTTTTAAATGAATTGGCTTTTATCAGTTTTTTATGTGATGTATTCTGAGAGAATGACATATTTTGATTTTTGAAAAAAACTATTTTTTGTTAGTGGAACACCCATCAAGAAGAAAAAGAAATCGATGTTTTTGTTTGATGAGAGCAAGTGGGGTTGAGCTAGAAGAGTTTTAACTTTTTTAAGAGTTCACGCGGCACCAGATCTATATATATATATATATAAAACGGGATTCCCGTTTCTGGACCTCCATGATCCAAATATTTTTTTAACGATCCGAGCCGTCCAATGTGTTCAGAAGGTGTTTTCAAGGGTCCACGCGGAAAATCTTCAAAAAAAAAAAATACCGGGAAGGGCTTGATCCAAGTAGTTTTTGCAAAAAATGTACCAGAAACGGGAATCCTATTACATTTTTTGCAAAAACTGCTTGGATCAAGCCCTTCCCGGTATTTTTTTTTTTGAATATTTTCCGCGTGGACCCTTGAAAACATATATATTCCCGTTTCTGGACCTCCATGATCCAAATATTTTTTTGACGATCCGAGCCGTCCAATGTGTTCAGAAGGTGTTTTCAATATACATTTTTTGTAAAAACTGCTTGGATCAAGCCCTTCCCGGTATTTTTTTTTTTTTGAAGATTTTCCGCGTGGACCCTTGAAAACACCTTCTGAACACATTGGACGGCTCGGATTTTCCAAAAATAATTTGCAACACAAAAAAATCAATTTTTTTCTTATTTTCGGGAGGTGTGGACTAGAAGTTTTTCGTATATATATATAGGGTAATTATCTAATCCGGACTTTTCATTTCCGGACCTCATGATCCAAACATTTTTTTGACGATCCGATCCGTCCGATGTGTTCAGA
Source organism: Vaccinium darrowii (assembly GCA_020921065.1). NCBI lineage: Eukaryota > Viridiplantae > Streptophyta > Magnoliopsida > Ericales > Ericaceae > Vaccinium > Vaccinium darrowii. Next base: position 32,559,603 of record CM037156.1, read on the forward strand.
AGGTGTTTTCAAGGGTCCACGCTAGAAATCTTCAAAAAAAAATATCGGGAAGGGCTTAATCCAAGCAGTTTTCTCAAAAAATATATATTTACATTTTTTGCGAAAACTGCTTGGATCAAGCCCTTCTCGGTATTTTTTTTGAAGATTTCTCGCGTGAACCCTTGAAAACACCTTCTGAACACATTGGGCGGATCGGATTTTCCAAAAATAATTTGCAACACAAAAAAATCATTTTTTTTTTATTTCCGGGAGGTGTGGATTAGAACCGTGGGCTATATATATATATATATATATATATATATATATACACTTAAATGCTAGTCAAATGAGTTTGACTGTACACTCCTATGTACAGGAGTAAAACTGGAAATAAGATTTGAGTCAACTCCAAAAATGGAAGAAATCGAAGAAACAGAATGAATGATTCATTTAATACTAAGTACACGGTCGTTTAACATTTTTTAAAGTTTATTTAATATTTAGGATCCTAAATTCTTAATGAAAGATTTGAAGGTTAGATCGATTATTTATAACTACGGTATCTAATTCAGATGATATTTTATAGGACCACCTAAAGAATTAATCTAAAATTATTAGACTGTTCGGATTATTTGTGCGAGACTAAAAAGTGAACCTCACGCAATCATCTATGCTGTACGAAAGTATACGAAAGAGAGAGAAGCAAAATATACCAACAGAAAAATCAAGCCACAATTGGCAAGGGCAAAATTGGAGAAATATCAAAATTGGCAGGGGTAAATTCGGGAGAATTGAACCAAATGTGGCAAGCCACCCATTTGGGCCAACTCTCTCATTTATATACACGGTATTGATGAATTTTCATATTAACCACGCAGAAAAAAGATGCATTGAAGAAGAGCAAATTAACAAAAAAACAAAAGGGGACAATAACATGTAACGTGTAAGGAAGTAGGATATCCAAGAGAATTTTTTTTTTTTCACGGTAAAAAAGGATTTTATTAATCAACTATCGGATTTCCAAGAGAAGTCAATTAGATAGTTGGGAAAACAGAGTTAAAACAAAGTTCACACTGTCTAATCCACAAAAACAACTTGCCTCATGCCCACATTGTAGTGCTCATCTCAAAGCTGACGTCAGGGTCGGTCCTGATATATATAGGCCTAAAGCGAACTCTATTAAATGAGCCCCTTGTTTTTTTTTTTCTTTTTCAAAGCATTCAGTGCAAGTGACTAAATAATTTAAAAAATAGTAAACATGGGATTTTAACTTCGTAAGTTAACTAAAACAAGCTTTTAAAAAAATTAATACCATTCTAACAAAAGGAATCAAACATAACAAGTCCAGTTCATTTTTAAACTAATCCCATTATTAATTTTAATTGTAAGATAGTAATATTTATAACAAGAAGAGAATTTTTTAACATTTTTAATCTAATAGAAAGAAAGAAAAAAAAAATATACAAGACTAATAGATTAATATAGAAAACCAAGAAAAGGCATGTTGTGCCAAAAGGAGCTCTCAGGTTTTGACCGAAGGACCTCTTGGTTGTCAACAGTACACGCTTTTGGCCTTTGCCAAAGATAACTTCTGTTATGTTTCGGAAAAACAAATATATCTCCATACCGAAGGAGGCCCTCTATGAGAGGGTTTTCCTGATTTTGGCATGCCAATTTGGCAATTTGGGACACATTTATTTAACCCTCAATTGGAAATTTCGGATGCTAAGGCTCTGTTTGGAACATGAGGAAAGAAAGGAAAAGGGAAGGAAAATGAAAATTTTTCCCTCTTCTTGTTTGGTTTGGAGAGAAAGAGGAGGGAAAATAAAAAAATCAAGTTTTGTGAATAGTGAAATTTTCCTTCCACTTTCCTCGTACTTTCCTCTCATTTTATTTTCCTTCCCTTTTCCTTTCCTTCCTCATGTTCCAAACATAGCCTAAGTTGCCTGGTATTATCTGTTTTGAGTATGGGCAATTCTGTCGTTTCACGAGATATGCAAATTACTCCTCCTAATGCTAAGTTGCCTGGAGATAGGGGTTTTGCATTAGGCAGCTGTACCCCACTATCTCCTTTCTGCAGGCGTACCCCACTTGTCTCTTTCTCAAATCCTGAAGCAACAATCTCTCTCTCTCTCTCTCTCTAACCCAGAAGAATGAAAGAGGAAGAAGAAGAAACAAAACCCACTGCGAAAAAATCCACCAACCGACTCAACCTCCCATGATCGATCGATTGCAAGACGCTCAGAGAAAGGAGGAACGAAGAAGTACTTTCTACCTTTGCTCGTTTTGCCTCTCTCTCTGCTCTCTCTCTCTCTCTCTCTCGATCTCGATCGTCGGATTTCGACCAAACCCAATTAGCCGGTACGGCGTCCAATCGAAGGAGGTGAGTCCCTAACTTTGAAGCTGAGGAATTCATTCAAAATTTGAGATGTGGCAAAGAAGGTTTATACGCTGAAGCTGCTCAGCAAAGGATAGAGCTACTTGGCCATAACAACTTGAGGTCCTCTACACGTCGAAGCTCTTTGACTACGCTGGTAAGCAAGCGGATCCATTCGTTTTTTTTTTTCTTTTTTTGTTTCCTGTTCGTTTCATATTGTTTCAGCTCGACCTGCTTTTGCTCTTGTTAGAGCTGGTGTTATTAAGTAGACATATGTATACGTTTATGATGGTATTTATAATTCTCTATTTTTGTACATGTTTGCATTTTATCCAAAATTTGTGTTTTCCGTGACTCATTTTTTACTTAGTGAGCTGTGTTTTTCCTTTTGATTGTGATGATTTTGATTCACGACTCTCGATTTCGTAGAGAGATATAATCGGGGGCCTTAATTTTGTGAATTTTGATCGGAAAGGATAATTTATCTCTTTGTTGACATATATGTATGTAGATATATGTGTGTGTGTGTGTTCTTCTCTCAAGGTTCTGTTTAATTTTGTGTGCTATGTAAGGGCATCTCCTATCCTTCACCCGTTCTTTTTGATCCCTATGAAGAATGCAATGGTGTTTCTTGTTTGTGAAAGTCATTTAACTGAATCATTAGGATTTAGCACATTTATAAGTAGTTTTCATTTTATCTCCTTTAAAATGATACATTCTTTGTTGTCTTTTTTTGGTCCTCAATATTCCGTTTGTATGCTGGGAAACATTACCTTCATATGTTTATGCTAGAACTAAAACCCACAATTTTCCTGATTTATTTTGCTCAACTTTTCGTGTCACATTGTTGAGCTCCTGTGGGATAAGAGGAAAGAAAGCCATATCAAATCATGGGTGCTTTGATGCAAAGATATTGCATTGTGACACGAAAAGTTACTCGAAGAGAAAAGCATAAACCTATGCACACTCATTCCGTCGTTGATCTCCGCCTCGTTCCTTGGGGCAATGCTAAGATCCGTGGCAACAACACCTTCGATTGCTAGGTATTCTCCCCCATTCATTTCCCTTCTTGTTCAATTACATGTTTATCAATTAACCTTCATATGCCCTTAAAATTGATTAAGTTTAATTCCGAAAGTAGAAGGGTTTATTGCCCCAGCTAAAGGGAATTGCACAGCAGAGTTCGATTCCTTTGGATCCGTATCTAATGTATTTACATTATGTAAGCATTTCTACTTAGTAATGCTATATTTAATCCCAGTTACATGTATAGTATTTTATTCCTTTGACAATTGCTGGGGTAGTATAATAACATTGCTTGTTTGTGATGATTACAGCATGGTCCCATGGAATGCTTGCTGAACACCATCGAGGCATGTGCAATCAGCATCTGGCCGGATCTGGTAAAAACCTTTGATTTAAGTAGTTGTATTTTATCTTAAGAGAAAATGCTACTAACTTCAAGTTGTGAACGTTAATTTCAATGGGCATAGAAAATTGCTTCCTAATGTGTGGTTTTGGAATATATAATGATGCTTAAAAACATATGAAAAGTACCTTGGAGCTCTCTGCATTTAGCATTTTCCTCGCCTTGAATAACAATGCACCGGGCTATCTTTGGTAATTGGTGTACAGGTAGCATGTTGTTCTCGGTGATTTGTGCAACAATGTATGTATTGCACAGATAAAATCCACAATATTTGAATCTTTTCATCAGAAAATGGCAAATTGGTCTTTTTGGTATGTGAGAAGTCTATCTTAGAATTTCAAAACCTTTAGCATCAATAGCTTTACTATCGTTATGCAGAAAAGATAAGATATATGTCGAGTAATCAGAAAAGTTTGCTTATCTACATCCTTTAGTGCTCTTATTGAGTACATTGAACTCTTTTGCAGAATAAACATTTCTCTTTCATCTACTGCATTGAAGCTCTGGTCTACGAGCACAACTACCCCGAGTGGGAAACATGTTTTGACAAACTGGGTTTGGATGCAACACCTATTTATGAATGCTATACTAGCTGATATGGGACAAAGGTAAGCTTTTTGTTCCACATTTTAGCTTCTCTCAGTGCATATCAGTTACTCCTAAACATTACAATCTTGTCATAGTGAAACATGTTACTATACAAGCTTCTATTATATATACATATAACTAACAAAAGCCCTTATTTCGTATTCCTCCTTTTGTCTCGAATGACCCTTGCAGCTTATTGGTTATCTCCCCATAAATTTGAGTCGCAAGTCCAACAAAATTTAAGCTGCAACTATGCTTTGTGGTTTCACCCATATCAAATGTTCTGATCCTGCCTTTCCACTTAAACCACTTTCTATGATATCCTTCCTGTCGGCTGGATTCTTGCATGAACTTTTTATTCTTCTTGCCGCAAAGGCATTGTTGTGGTTAATTTGTCCATTTCGTAACAGAATGCAGCATACGAGGGTAACAAAGTATCAATAATACATGCTGTGAAAGAAATTTGTTTTCTGTTCTAAGAGTTTGATTTCTGATTTATCTTCACAAATAATAGATGGGAAGACATTTAAGAAACGCCGTCATCCCTATGAGAAGCAGCAATTGGATGCTGAGCTGAAGCTTGTGGGAGAGTATGGGCTTCAGTGCAAGAGAGAACTGTGGAGGGTTCAGTATGCTCTGAGCCGTATCCGCAATGCCGCAAGGATGCTTCTTACACTTGATGAGAAGAATCAGCATCGTGTCTTTGAGGGCGAAGCTCTTTTGAACGAGAATCAGAATAAGCTTGATTACGTCTTGGCCTTGACAGTAGAGAACTTTCTTGAGCACCGTCTCCAGCGTGCTCATCAGACAGGCATATCAGCTAAAATTTGATACAGAGCACTTCTGTTCTCGTATTCTTACCCTATAAGCTATGATAACCATGGTGATGATTATTGGCGCAATAAGATGTATATGTACATGACTTATTCATTGGAACATTGTGGTTGTTGATGTTATTGCTCATATAAGGATGCGTCAATCTTACTTGTCGAAGGACTAACATTTGTCAATCTACCTCCAAAACAGGTTTTTGTTAAAGAAGGGTTTAAATTAGCAAAGCAGGAACTTAGCAAGATGAGGGAAAAGCCAAATGCAGCCACACTTCTAAGTCTAAAATGATTTTTAGTTCTGTTGCTTCTGCTTATTTGGTTTGGTTGGTTCAAGAGTGATTTGAGCAGCTCGCCCTGACATTGTGATTTCTTGTTTGAATCATAAGCTTTCTCTGCTCCTCCACATGATATCAAAACTCTGATTCTTATTACCATTTCCTCTTCTATAAACCTATTAACACAAAACAAAAAAACACACGGGCATCACACTCGTGCAACGCACGATGTGTTAAAACTAGTATACACATACGGGGCGGTTCTATGGACCTAACAAATAACACAACATTTGACACAATAATAATCGGAGTTCCACGCTTACAATCGGACCCGTTCAAGTTGTTTAAAATATGTTTTTAAAATTACTTGTAAAAAATCAACTTATTTGGATATCGGTAAAAACTTGATCGGTTCATTTAAATTTATCTTGTAAAATCTGGCAGGAATCAACTAAATGAACTGATTAAGCCCTTATTGATGTTCAAATGAGTTGATTTTTTTTACAGGTAATCTTAAAAACATATTTTAAATAAATTGAATAGCTCCGATTATTTGCGTGGGGTTCACAAAAAAAAATTGTGCCAAATGTTGTGTTATTTATTGTGTTAACGGAACCGTCCCCGTATACATATAATATAAATTTCTTATATTGGAGAGGACCCTTAAATTTTGCTTAATTTTTCAGGCCTAAAGTAGCCGAACCTCCCGCTTTAGGATAGGGCCAGTACTGGCTGCCGTGTCCAATGATTAGTGAAGAAAGTAAAGAAATCATATATGCAACATTTCCTGAACGTAAAACATTTCTCTTACGTACGTATTCCAGGTTTTGGTTTTCAGAAAATTCCTTCAGACGGCCATGCCAAAAGAATTCCTTGTGCAAGTTGTTTATTGAATGTAAAATGCAAGAGGAACTGAAAGGAAAGTTTCAGAACAATTAACGGGCATTAACTTCGTGCGTAGCATGTGGCCTCATACCTAGTATACATATACGGGGCAGTTCTATGGACACAACAAATAACACAACATTCGACACAATAATAATCGGAGTTCCACACTTACAATCGGACTCTTTCAAGTTGTTTAAAATATGTTTTTAAAATTACTTGTAAAAAATCAACTTATTTGGATATCGGTAAAAACTTGATCGGTTCATTCAAATTTATCTTGTAAAATTTGACAGAAATCAACTAAATGAACTGATCAAGCCCTTATTGATGTTCAAATGAGTTGATTTTTTTACAGGTAATCTTAAAAACATATTTTAAATAAATTGAATAACTCCGATTATTTGTGTGGGGTTCACAAAAAAAAAAAATTGTGTCAAATGTTGTGTTATTTGTTGTGTTAACGGAACCGTCCCCGTATACATATAATATAAATTTCTTATATTGGAGAGGACCCTTAAATTTTGCTTAATTTTTCAGGCCTAAAGTAGCCGAACCTCCCGCTTTAGGATAGGGCCGGTACTGGCTGCCGTGTCCAAGGATTAGTGAAGAAAGTAAAGAAATCATATATGCAACATTTCCTGAACGTAAAACATTTCTCTTACGTACGTATTCCGTATGGTTTTGGTTTTCAGAAAATTCCTTCAGACGGCCATGCCAAAAGAATTCCTTGTGCAAGTTGTTTATTGAATGTAAAATGCAAGAGGAACTGAAAGGAAAGTTTCAGAACCATTAATCCATTTATGTGGTTGAATATTGATTCTGTTACTATTGTTGTTCTATCGTAGCTAGCTAGCTTCAAAAAACCAACATGATGTCTCATTCCAGAGGTGTGCAATTTTTTTTTCCCGCTGATAGTATAAATTGAATTTTGCTATCAGCAAAAAGTCGAATTCCAAAATCGAATAATTTGATTGTAAAGATAAAAATTGAGATTTTTGGTCGGTGGTAGTTTTGAGGATAATAGTTTTGTATAGACCAAAGGGTTGCGTAATTTTTTTTATCTTTAGTCAATTATTTTAATATTTTAACAAACTTTTTTGCTTTTTGAATAGAGATATGCAATATACATCAAAAATAGAAAAAATAAATGAGAATTTTGATTAAAAAAATCATTAAAGACGAAAAAACACAGATGATGAAACAGAGAAAACTTTGAGGAATAACAAAGCCAGGCTGTGTTCTTTAGACATTTTGGTTTAGTTTAGTTTTCCAATCATTACCTATTTATCTCTTGAAATATTACTCTTCTTTACAATTATTATTCTCATCTCTCTCTACTGGGTTTTCAAATTTTCGATTTTTTTTTTTTTTTTTTTTGCTTCAGCTGAGAAAGTGGGGCCCACTTGCTGCCACGTCAGCAAGTTGGAGACGGTTTGGAGAAACTTGTTGTAAACGTATCATTTCTGAGAAAGTTGGAGACGGTTTGGAGAAACTTGTTGTAAACGTATCGTTTCTGAGATAGAAATAGAAGAGCCTGTGGTGCCCCACCCCAGCTCCAATAGTCAAAATCCAAAATTCAGGATGATGTTTCCGACTACCATCCTTGTCTTCTTAAGGGCTAGCCAATTGAGTTTAACTGTACACTCCTAGCTAGAGGAGTAAAACTGGAAAATACTCCAAGATTCAGTCAACTCCAAATATGGAAGAAAAGGGAGAAACAGACCAACACTACCTGATCACAATCAAAGAAATGGAAGACAAAATCAAGGAAACCCCCAAACTACTCAACCACACATTCGGAAAAGAATCCTGTTGCATATTCAGAGCCCCTCCACACCTAGTCCAAATCAACCAAAAAGCCTACCACCCTCAAATACTCTCAATCGACCCATACCACCACGGAAAACCACACCTCAACATGATCGAAGAGCTCAAGTGGAAGTACCTCGGCCAACTCCTCGATAGAACTCCTCCAAATGGGCTAAAACTTGACGGATACCTAAAACTTGTCAAGCCCATGGAAAACCAAATCCGTGATTGTTACTCAGAATACATCCCTTTCAACGGTTCCGACCTCATTAAAATGATGGTGCTCGACGGTTTATTCATCATTGAGCTTCTATACAAAAGTATGCATGTGGCTTGTCGTGCTCAAGGCGATCCTCTTTTCAACATGGTTTGGATTTCGTCTTTGCTCGGCACCGACCTCCTCCTTTTGGAAAATCAGATTCCATTTTTTGTACTTCAAACTTTGTTTGAAAACACGAGAGTTACGAGGAGATCTGGTGGTGATGATCAATCGCTAGCGAAACTCATTTTGGCTTCTATTAAGTACGTGGTGTCAAGGCCTGATGAGCTTTTAAAGAGGATTGGAAATGTTGAAGGGAAACATCTACTTGATTTTTTTCGGTTGAGTTTTATACCTCCTTCGCCTCCACAAGATCCGAGAAATAAAGACGTTCAATTGATCCCTAGCGTGGAAAAACTCGACGCGGCTGGAATCAAGTTCAAGGCTACAAAGTGTGACACGTTCTTGGATATTACATTTCACAAGGGAACACTGGAAATTCCACATATACGTATCACAGATGACACCATATTGTTTTTCCTAAACGCTGTTGCCTTCGAGCAGTGTTATTCTAGTTACTGCTCGGATCACATGACCACTTATGTGGTCTTCATTGGGTGCCTCATCAAAAACCCTAGTGATGTGGGGTTTCTGTGCGACAGAGAAGTTATGGAGAATTTTACCGGTACCGAAAAGGAGGTGGTTCAATTCTTTGATAATTTGGGGAAAGATGTGGTTTGTGACCTTGCGAATAATTATCTGTCCAAAGTGGCTGAGGATGTGAATGAGTATCGAAGGAGTGGTCGGCATGTGCAATGGGCCGGATTCAAGCACACTTATTTCAACACCCCATGGGCTTTTATTTCGGCATTGGCTGCTTTGATGCTTCTACTCCTGACTTTTATTCAGGCTTTCTTTGCTGTTTATCCATATGCTGGAGGCAAGCGTATTGGGTGAATGGTGGAAAACAGTTAAATTGTTCGGTTTGGTGTCAGTTTTTGCTCTTTGGTCTTCCGGATGCTTAATTCTGGCAATTTTAGCAGGGGTGTTGGCATTGCGGTGTTCTTTTACGGGTCTGGTGTTTTCCCGCTTTGTATTTTTTCTTTTGCTTTGTGTGAATTTGGTTTGGTTTTCTCTGCATTGAAGGTGTTTTGTTGGTTGAGGTGTTTGGTTTGAGCGTCTTTTCTTTTCAACCTTGGTTTTTAGGTTGGCGTCTTGTCTTCTTTGAGTCTCGGGGTGGTGTTTGTTGTTGTGCCCTTATTGCTTTTGATCTTTGTATCTTCTTCAATGATTAAAGAAAAATAAAATTCTATTGTGTCTATATATATGATTTCGCTTGTTGGTTTTTTTTTGTTTTTGAAATAGCTTCTTTTATTAAGAACCAACTTGTTGGTTATATACCCCTCAAATCATCTTTGTCAGAAACTGTCTATATTGGTGCTTGCTTGTACTTTCGGCAATCAAGTTTTTTTGGTATGTCCGGGTTTGAATTCGGTTATAGCAAGGGTTTCAAAATTCGTATCTCTAGTGTACTATATAAAAGAGTTCCCTAAAGTGCCCTAACTAGTTAACTAAGAAAAACTCAAAAAAATGGTCTCTAGTGCACAAAAATTGACTCCGTAAAATCCTAGGTGGCACCTCTCACTACTTAAAGTGCCCTAAGTGACTACCTAAATTTGGGGAGAGACTTAAGGAGAGAGAAAGAGGAGAGAGATAGAGAGAAGGGAAGGAGAGGAGAATTTGTGGAACCACTTGGCACCCCTCACCACTTAAATGGGTCTCACTCTAAAAGATAATGGACATTTTTAGGGAAATGTCCATACCATTTCTTTGAGTTTTAATTATCACACCTTTATTTTTTTTGTACATAGGGACCATGGAATACAATCTTTAAGGCAAATCTCATCAAATGAAAAAAAAAAAAAAATAATTTCTGTAATTTAAGGCAGACAGATAACCCACGATCTTTAACTAATTGTTTAGTTTTTTTTTTTGGCTCTCCAGGTCTCCAAAAATTTTATTTTTTCTCCACTACTAACAAGTACCTATAATAACAAAAATTTAGTAATTACATGATTTTTTATTAGTTAAGAGCATAGGCAAACTTGGTATTCGCCGGTTTATTTTGGAAATTGATATTAGTACTCCCCATATTGTTAACGTCATTCCAAAAGAAGAGTGTCAAGATTATATAGGGATTGATATTGGCACTTCTCTTTGCAGTGCCATTAACAAATTAGGGAGTGTCAATATCAATTCCCTTTATTTTTTATTGACAAGAGTCGTAGATCAATTCCCTTTATTCTCTTTAACAAGAGTCGTAGGGCTCGTTGAGAAGAACATTCAGTAAAAAAATTATCTTATTCGGACATTGATAGGTATAAAAAAGATTTATATTTTTAGTGTTCTGATACCTATCGATATCCGAACAAGATAATTTTTAACTGGATGCTCTTCTCAACAAGCCCTACGACTTTTATGGTTCAGATCAATGGGTTACCAAGCCTACAATTTTATAACTTTTCTTGAAAGTTCTTTTAAACTGGTAGGATCCTGAATTCTGAATGAAAATCAAACGAATTAGATCAATAACGTAAAAATATCCGATGGGCCCAATTTTCTTTGAGACCACTTGAATAATTATTTTAAAATTTTTCAACTGTTTGGATCGTTAGTGTGGGACCCGAAAGTGGGCCCCAAAAAATTGCATTTTGCAAAGATTTGGAGTGGCACCAAATTAAACGGTGCCGTTTTGACTCTTGAGACAGGGACTCGGGACAAAATTCCGGGACAGCTGATCCGGAGCCGTCTGGGAATAAGATATTCTCCTAAACAGGAGACATTCTATTGACAAAAGTTTCTATTTCTGTGATTCCGTTCCTTATTAAAGAGAAGGAAAAAAACAAGAGGAAGAAGCTAAGCCACCAGAGAGGATCAATTTTGACGTTTGAAATATCTGTTTTGATTGATCTTCTATCGATTAACTTTGACGAGAAAATGCTTGACACAGCTCAGTTAAGCTATAACCTTCTTCTTTTTTCTTCTTTTTGTTTTCTTTGTTTGAGATGAGAAAGGTGAAGTTTTAGTGTTAGTTCTGATGAAGTGTGTTTCCAATTTTTCAGGGTTAAAATGACGTAGTTTGGAGGACTTAAGTGCTATCCTTTTTTTTGGCATTTACAAGGAGTTACCATGCTTGCCAATCCCTTTTCAACGATTATTTCACAGCACCGGATTATTTCTGGAAAAATCTTGAAGCCGTACGCGGCACTACTCAAAGCATTTATAGCACTTTTACCATTTGGACCATGCATTGCTTATTTACTTGCATTGAACATTTGAACCATATGCATCACCGGCAGTTGGATGTTAAGGTTGTCAAGAATAGGGAGTTTCCTGCTAGCTTCCTATATTCCCTTGTTTCATGTCAGCCATATGTTGGGTTTCAAAAGATATCACAACATGTATGTAAAAAATTTCCTGCAAAATAGTACGTTCACATGTCTATTTGAAAAGGGGGGTGTGGTGGGGATTTTCCGTCGAGATGATTCCTTCAATGGACTTCGCCTTCTATGCTAATAGACCCTGCACCAGAAAACACTGGTTAGCGTCACTTGGGCCTCTTGCCCAAGGACACTCCGACGATCAAGTTAGTCTAGAGAAGGAGAGAGTATTATGAGTAGTAGATCTGAGATTGTGTGTACCTCTAGGGTTTATCCCTTGGTATTTATAGATACCCCTGTACTTGCTCTCCGAGTTATGTGACGTCACTCGTCACATTCACGGTCACGTGACACGGCCTATCGCGGGACACCACGTGGCCACCTAGAATCTTCTAGAAGCCTTCCCTACAGTGCCAGCTGTCCCTCGGCACGTGCCTCTTGTAACCGCCTCAATGACCCGATTGGTCGAGCTCATGGGTCGGGCTGTGACCGCCCACCCGTACCGAGCTTGACCCTACTGGCCCATTCATGGATCTTGATCGGAGTTACTCCTTTCGGCCCCAACGGGGCATCATCAGATTACGTACAACAATCTTCACATTCGGCTCTAACGAGCTCATGGAACGCCTCATCCATCCATTAGACACGGTATTTATTATCTTCGGCCCAATCGGATATATTTGGCCCCCACAATAGCCCCTTAACTTTTCGTGACGTAGACACGGGAAGTTAAAACGCTTTCAGGCCGAAAATGCTTTCAGACTAAATTCATCTACTAACGCCGTACACGTCTCAATCGTTGTCTCGTGTTCCGAGCTTATCCTTCATCCACGTGTCGTGCTCTGAGATACGCAATCATCGCGTATCATAATGACGCGACGTTCCGCTGACAGCCCCACGCAGGCCCTGTACCAGATGCAGCACGTGGCAAGCCCCCATTAGCGGGTGCTTCTGCCGTCTCGAATTTCGGCGGCGGTGCTTCGTTTCCCGCGCCCCTTCGTCTTTCATCTCATCCTTTATAAATAGGGTTGAGATCGTCAGAGAGACACTTTTGTTACTCTTGAGTTCTTCGACAGTTCTTTCCAATATCTCTTTCAAGTTCGCGATTCCTCCGTGAAGCATCAAAGCTCCCTTCAATCCACAGGTTAGCTTCGTTTGATCCTTCTCGTCTGCTTGTTTTCCATTTTTCTTTGTTTTCCAACCTCTTTTTGGGACTTCTTGACGCGTTTTCCCTGGGTTTCCAAGTTGAGACCCCCGGAGCGCTGTCAAATCAACAAAAACTCATCCTTAAACGAACCGTAGGTCCCTTAGATAGGCTGTAGGATTAATTTTCCAGCCGTAGATACTAACAACTTCACCTGTGCACTTCCAGGTTCCTAAGATGTCTGATGATCTCCGTTCAGCGTCTACTAACGACAGTGAGGAAGTCAGAGATTATGACCAAGGCCATCATACCGAGGACTCTGGTCCTTCGGCAGAACCCACATCTGAGCCCTCAACTTCTTTAACCCGGAATCAAGCCAACCCAACCGTAGCAGTTCGTAGATCCAGCAATCGTCAAAGGAGAGGACGTGGATGAGCAGGAATTCGGCGACGGGGTCGTGGGCCGACGGGATCGAACTCGTACCGAGCCTTCTTTGCATCGGAAGATGCACTTCGCGACTTTAGAGAATCTTTTCAGGTTCCGGCCGATGTCGAGCTTGAACTCATTCCCCTGGATCCAAGTACACATCGTCTTCCCCAACGTCACGAGACCGTAGTCCCTATTTTTGCGATTTGTGCCGCAGGTTTGCGTTTTCCTATCCAGACCTTCACTCGCGAATTCCTCCACGTTCTGGAGGTGACCCCGGCCTAGTTGAGCCTGAATACCTTTAGGATCATTAATGGGATAGCCGAACTTAAGAAACTTCACAATTTGGAGTTCACTTTGGATGACCTGTTCGGCATATATTACATTGGTCAGAACCCGATGGCCGGCCGTATCTTCCTCTCCCCTCGTTCAACGGAGAGAATAGTTAACTTATTCTCCACCTACGGTCTTCCTATCACTTCACTCCCTGAATCGGACAAATACGCCAACGATTTTGTCTTTGTTAGAGGCAATTGGGAGTTCGGTCCAAACGAGCCTGGTGTTTTTCCGGTGCCACGTGTTACCAAACCTGCAATCGGTAATCTCAGTTTTGAATGTTTTTGACTCTTTACTTCTAGTCGGCCACTGATCATTAGTCTCTCTTTTGCAGATAAGACCCTTGCTTCTACTCGACAGCGCTACGCCAACTGGCAAAGGATCGAAGCCCTCTTTCGGGTCCAAAACCGAGCCGCCCCTGCTCTTCTTGGTTACGTGCCGAACTACAATACCACTCTTGACCAGCGGTGGAGGCAAAGGCGTGCTGACAAGCTTGCTGCCGAAGAGATCCGAAGTCAACAAGTGCCGAACGATCCACCAAGAGCAAACACATCTCAACTTCAACCATCTGCGCCTCATTCTTCGGCTTTACCGCCATCACCGAGTCATCCTCTAAGAGGTATCGAACGAATTCCTGTAGACAGGGACTCACCCGATCCCTTTGGATCTTCCGACGACATCATGGGACGCAGCTTCACTCCGAAATCACTTCTTTACGCCACTAGAGTTCCAGCTCCTACTGCTGCCAACCCACAAACGCAAGCCCCTGTCGACGCTGAGGCAAGGCCGACGGTCTCCGAACAAGAGAGGCGTAAACGGCGGCGTGCTGAGGCTTCTGCTAACCTCGTCGTCAGTGGTGCTGGTCAGTCTTCGCTTTCCACCGACGGGTCCGACAATCAAAACCGGACCGAACAAAACCAGACCGAACAACCATCAACCGTGAATCCGAATGTTGATAACATTCCATGGAGCCCACGCCTCTCCTATTGCGGCCATCAACTGATGCATACTGATAGTATCCGGGACACTCCCGCTTTTTCCCTTGCTCTTCTCAAAGCTGTCGAGTTGCCGAAGGATATGGCTCGGGTCGAGAAGGAGGGCGGCGATGCGTTCGTAATGGCCACTCAGCATATGTTTATGGTAAGTAACTTTTTAAGTAACTTGAATAAAGTTTATTCCTATGTGCCGAATACTTCATATTTTCCTTGTACAGGCCCTCCAGGAGATGACCAGTATCAGAGACGGATACAACGAGCGCAACAAGCTGTTGTTGGGCTTCGAGAAAAAGGTGAAGGCTTAGACTGATGACAACGGATGGCTGAAGGAGGAAAACGTGAGGCTAAGGCTGACGCCGCTTCGGCTCTGAGGGAAGCTACCGAAAGCAAGAAAGCTTTGGAGGAGCTCAGCCAGAAATATGCCGAATCTATTCAAAAGACCGTGTCTTTTCAAACCGAAGTTGACAAGATTCCCGGGCTCCTGAAGGCGAAGGAGGATGAAATGTGGGATGAAGCCGAAAAGACGATCACGAAGGCTTACGAGGACCAGGTACCAGGTCTTCTGAACTACGGATGTAAGTTCGGTTGGAAGGCTGCTCTTGAAGTTGCTGGGGTGCCCCCCTCCTCTGCCCTCTACAACGAATTTCCAACATGTCCTCGGCCTACGGCTTCTGAAGCTTCGACCTCAACGGCCAACCCTCCTGCCGATCCAAAGGAGATTCGTCAAGTGACTCGTGACGTTCCAACCATCGTTCTCGACGGTCAGCAAGTGCATGAGGAACCACTGCCGTAGTTTCTTTAATTTGAGTGTTGTGAGGACTTCGTTTTATTCAGGCCGGTGCCAAACTTTTCGGCATTCACCGAGCCTTTGTTTTGTAATAACATTTACGTACCGATGATTTCTTCAGTCGGTTTTACTTTGTTTTCTGTGCACTGTTTCAAATTTCTTTCATTGTGCATTTACTATCTTTTCCCTTCTTCCCCCCATTCTGGGTTGGGTTAAGATATTAACGCAAGCCTGAATGCATGCAGCTTATTTTGTCGTTGAACGTTTACACCTCTGGTTATTTTGTCAAATGCAAATGTTGCATTATTGGTTCGGTTATTCATACCGATTATACTAATCACACTGATTTCGCTATATTATCAACTTAAACATTCAATAAATGAAAGTTTATTGTATTCAAACCGTCAGTTTACATCGGAGTCAAACTTCGGTCACACTACCGATCACTCAGATAAAGCACTGACTCTATACTTTAACTACCTCCACCCTTACCAGGGGGATCTTTTTAGGGAATAAAAATAAACAAACGGCAACACGCCGTAAAAGCACATAACTTCGGCGACATGCCGTTCAAAAGAGAAACGGCAACTAAGCATAATAGCGACGCAGGTTGTTAGCGTTCCATGGCCTTGGTACTGGGGTGCCATCCATTGCTTCCAGCTTGTATGATCCTACCCTGACAATCTTCGTGAATCTGTACGGCCCTTCCCAATTAGGATTAAGCTTCTTCTTTTTTCCTCTTCCGACTTCCTTTCTCAAGACAAGGTCATCAGGCTTGAAGGGCCGAAGGCGAACAGACTTGTTGTAAGTTCTGGCCGTACAGAAGGTTGATTCTGGTATGCCGCAATCTTGATTCGGGCATGGTCACGCTTCTTTTCGGCCAAATCATGGCTTAGCTTGATTGTTTCGGCATTTTGGGCAGGTTCGTAGTTTTGAGTCCTTTTTGTCGGCCACATGAGTGCCGTGGGGATTACTGCCTCCATCCCAAAGGCGAGCGAGTACGGAGTTTGCCCCGTAGATCTCCGGGGGGTTGTACGGTAGGCCCATAACACATGGTAAAGCTCTTCCATCCATTTCCCCTTCTTGGCCATCAACCTTCTTTTGATTCCGGCAGCTATCGTCTTGTTGGTGGACTCAGCCTGTCCATTGCACTGTGGGTAGTGCGGGGTAGAGTTGTAGAACCGTACATGATGTTCGGCTAAAAAGGCTTCCATTGGGGCACTCGTAAATTGAGTTCCATTGTCGGACACAATCGCGTATGGCGACCCGAACCTCGTGAAAATGTTCTTCCATAAGAAGCTTTTCACATCTTCATCCGTTAGATGGACCAACGGCTTCGCCTCTACCCATTTCGTGAAATAGTCTGTGGCTGTGATAAAGTGCTTGAACCCTCCTGGTGCCGTAGTCAATGGACCGACCAAATCAATCCCCCATTGAGCAAATGGCCATGGGCTTTCCAGCGGATTCAGTTCTTCGGCTGGTTGTCGTGTTATTGGCGCAAATCGTTGGCATCGGTCACATCGTCTAGCATATTCCACACTGTCGGTTTCCATTTTCGGCCACCAATAGCCTTGCGTGATGGCCCTGTGAGCCAATGTGCGGCCTCCAGCGTGGGCGCCACAGCTTCCCTCGTGCAAATCCTGTAAGATCATTTGAACTTCACTTGGGTGGACGACTTTCAGCATCGGTCCTGTCCATGACCTTCGGTATAAACTGTTATCTTCGCTTAACGCGAATCTTGACGACTTCAACATTATCTTGCGAGCCTCTCGTTTGTCTGTCGGCAGAACATCATCCTTCAGATAAGCTATTACATTGTCCATCCAGGTGGGTCCGTACATTGACGTCATTACCGCTACCTCCGGTGTTTCTTCTATCGTCGGTCTCTCAATGCTCCCAATAGTTATTGTTCGGCTATTTCCGTACTCACATGCTGCCGCTAATCCTGCTAAAGCGTCGGCATAACCATTACAGCTCCGCCCTACTTGTTCCATCTTCAGCTTGGAAAAGTCCCTGATCAGTTCTTTCACCGATTGGACATACTTTGTCATACGGTCATCTCGGGCCTCGTATTCACCTGTTACTTGATTCACCACCAACTTGGAGTCACTGTATACCATCAGGTCATCAATGCCTAGCCCTTTTGCAATTTTTAGACCGGCTATAAGAGCCTCGTATTCGTCTTCGTTGTTAGATGCCGAAAAATTGAGTTTCAGGGCATGTTCGTGGGCTGTTCCGCAAGGAGAGATTAGGACAATGCCTGCCCCGGATCCTCTGAAATTTGACGCTCCATCAACAAAAAGCTTCCATATGTCTCCGTGGACCATTTGCCATGGCCCGTCACTTTCGGTTCTCTGTGTTTCACTTATCTCCATGGTTGATGAGAATTCGGCCACAAAATCCGCCAGTACTTGGGCTTTTATCGCGGTTCGAGGCCGATATTCAATGTGATAGTTGCCAAGCTCCACAGCCCATTTGGATATTTTGTTCGACAGATCGGCCTTCCTTAGCAGAGCTCTCAATGGGAATGCAGTTAAGACGGTAATCTTGTGAGCTTGGAAATACGGCTGCAGTTTTCGTGCGGCAATCACTAATGCAAGTGCGAGTTTTTCCAACGGCAGATACCTTGTTTCGGCATCAAGCAGAGACTTACTCGTATAGTAGATGGGCATATGATCATTCCCCTCTTGTCGCACCAAAACTGAGCTTACGGAATGGGGAGATACGGCGAGATAGAGATAAAGATCTTCTCCCTTCTCCGCCGTGGTCAACAAAGGTGGGGAGCCGAGGTACGACTTCAACTGTTCAAAGGCGACGTTGCATTCGGAGGTCCATACGAACCTCTTGTTTGCTCCCCTTAGCGTCCTAAAGAACGGTCGGCATTTATCCGATGCCTTACTAATGAAGCGGTTAAGTGCCGCCGCCATTCCAGTCAGCCGCTGAACTTCCTTTATCCTCGTGGGTGGCCTGAGGTTCTGAATTGCTGTAATTTGACTTGGATCGGCTTCTATTCCTCTCTTCGTAACCAAATAACCGAGGAATTTTCTGGAGCCGACGCCGAAAGCACATTTTTCAGCATTTAACCGTAGCTTGTGTCTTTTCAGAATTCTAAAGACTTCGGCTAGATCGGTCAAGTGATCCTCTTCTCTCTTACTCTTCACTACCATGTCGTCAATATAAGCTTTGACGGTATCGTGTAGCTGGGCACCGAACATTCGCGTCACCATACGCTGGTATGTAGCTCCAGCATTCTTAAGCCCAAACGGCATCACCTTGTAGCCATAAATGCCGAGGGGGGTGATGAATGCGGTTTTATCCTGGCCTGGCTTGTGCATCGCGATCTGGTGGTATCCCCGACTTGCATCCATAAAACTGAGTCTTGCATGTCCGGCAGTCGCGTCTACCAATTGGTCGATCCGTGGTACGGGAAAGCAATCCTTGGGACAAGCGTCATTCAGATTAGTGTAATCCACACATACCCGCTTTTTCCCGTTTTTCTTTGGTACCACGACCGTGTTAGCCAACCACGTAGGGTATTGTACTTCCTTAACGTAGTCGGCTTCCAGTAAATTGTTAACTTCCTGTATGACCGTGTCAACATGCTCGGCAGCTGACCTCCTTTGCTTTTGTACTACCGGTTTCCGCATTGGGTCGACATTCAGGTGATGACATATAAAGTTTGGATCTACACCTGGCATTTCCTTTGGGGTCCATGCGAAGACTTCAACATTTTCGGTTAAGAAATTAACCATTGCTGCTCTGTCCCTCATGTTAAGACCGGCGCCAACAAGAAAGAATCTGTCGGACCCCTCAGTTACCGGAACCGAAACGAGCTCTTCTACGGATTTTTCTTCCGCTTCCCGTCCCACCTCTTCGGCAAGAGGTCCTTCAGTAATTTCTACCCAATTGATGCGTCCCTACTTTGGGCGCTTGTTTATAGCCGAAACGAAACAGGCCTTTGCCGAAATCTGTTCCCCCACGAGGTCCTCTTGGTCGTTCTCTCCGATAAACCGGACCAACTGGTGGTAGGTTGACACGATTGCTTGCATTTTGTGGATCCATCCTCGGCCCAAAATTGCATTGTACGGTCCAGGGGCGTTGACCACTGCGAAGTCCACGGTTACAATCTTAGTTCCTGCAACTACCGGCAACGAGATTTTGCCGATTGGCCAGACCGGAGACCCCGTGAACCCAACCAGTGGAGTTTTAACTGGGGTGAGATCGTCGTCGGTCAGTCCCATCTTCTTGAATAAGGAGTAATACATAACGTCGGCCGAGCTCCCTTGATCCACCAAGACTCGATGGGCACGGCATCTCCCGATTCGTACGGTGACAACTAATGCGTCACAGTGGGGAAGCCGTACGTTCTCCAAATCCTTCTCGGTAAAAGTTATGGTCCATTTGCTGCCGACGCTCGGTCTCATCCTTTTGTATGGCTGACTCACAGCCATTACCTCTTTGGCCGAATTTACAGCTTTTAACTCATCCCTTAACTGTTGCTCTGCTTCGGCATCGGCGTAACCGTGAATGACTTGTACGTCCAAAAGATCCTCATCATCGTCGTTGTCGGCTTTTTTGCCTCCCTTGGCTTTTGCTCTCGTCTTTTCATGATCAATGTATTCATCCAGCTTTCCTTCGGCCACCTTCTCCTCCAAATAGGCTTTAAACTGGGGGCACCAAGTGGTGAGGTGCCCCTTCGCGTTGTGGTATCTGCAGCGATATTTGAGATCGCGTACTGGAGGTTTCGGTCCGTTTTTTGGTGCTAACGAAAACCAGTCTTCTCGCTTGATCTTTTTCAAGAGCTCATGCAACGGTTCCTTGAACACCGTAACTACACCTTCGAACTCTTGTGGTCTTGGCCCCTGGTAGGAACTCCGCCGTGGGTCTTTTTCCTTCTCATTCTTAGAGAACTGGATGTTATTCACATCCTGTCAGCCGTGTCCATTTTTTCCACTCCTGAAGTGCTTTTGCTAAGCTTTCTCCCTTTCACTTATTGCTTCATCCAACTTGCTGTGCTGGCTAATGCGGAGCATAAGCTCATCCATGTTGGCCGGTTCATTAAGTATAAGATCAGCAAATGCCGAACTCGCTCAGTCAAGTCCAAGCTTAAACTGCTGTACAGCCACATCATGGTACTGGCTGCAATTTTTGATTTCATTAAAGACGTCCCAATACCGACTGGCGTACTGCCGCAGGGATTCTGTGCTGGATTTCTTTAACGCCAGCAAGCAATCGATAGTTTTCTCTTGTTTCTGAGTCATGACAAACCGCTGGAGGAATTTTTGAGAAAACCCCTTCCAACTCGTGATGGAGCCACGCTCCAGCTGGTTGAACCACATGAGGCCGAGAGGGCCTAGGCTAGTGGGAAACATCTTGCATAGCAATGAGTCGCTCGGGCAATAAATCGCCATCATCTGCTGGAAGTGTACAAGATGAGCGTAGGCCTCGGTCTTAGGATCGAATTTCACAAACTTAGGAGGACTGAAGTTTTTTGGTGCCGCAACGGCTAGAATGTCATCGGAGAAAGGAGAAGAGGCCAACCAATCCAAGATCTCATCCTCTCTCGTCCTCTCGGTTTTTCCCGTAGAGACATCGTCGGTGACAACCTTGCTTGGCATCGTGTTCTTCACCCCTTCCGTATCGTTTCTACGGCTCCTCCTTGGGGATTGTCCCCGGTGAGAAAGAGCGTCTCTCTTCTCTGGAGAAGGGTCTCTGGTTTTCTTTAGAGGTTGCGCCGAACCATTTTCTTCATGTCGGCTCTTTTCGCGTCGACGTCCTCGATCGCTTCCCTTATAAGTCAATCGCTCATACTCAGGACTTGATGAGCGATCCCTCTTTGAGCGATATGCCCGGGTCTCCTTGTTCCGCCTCTCCCCCCTTCCATCATTACGGTGTCGTTCATACTGACGGTCAATCGCCGTTTGATGGCTGGCTGTCTCTGACAAGTGATGATGGACAGAGCGAGAACTGGTGACTTGTGGAGGGTTATGATACCGCAGCCGCTCGAATACCGACCTTGTGGGTCTCTCTTCGTTCCCCGCCTGAATCTGTAGGCCGAGCCTATCCTTGACTGAGCGTTGACGTTCACCGTCGTCCACAGACGCTTGGCCACATGTGGGGGATGGGGTCCCGGGCTGCTTGAATTGGCCAGATCGAATGACTATGGCGATGAGTTGGACGTCTTCTCGAAGAGCATCCAACGTTTTATCGCGGTGAGCCATGCGATCCTCCAGATTACGGATATAAGCCCGTGCGTGAGTGTCAGCGAACCGTTCCTGCCGGTCGGTGTCGTCATCCTCGAACCGAGGAGGTTGAGAGGTGGTGGCGGCGTGGGTTTTGCCAGTATCCACCACCTTGGTGGCAGTTCAGGGTGGCGTGCGCTCCCCTACCGCCGAGTTGTCTTCTAAAACCGCCATAAAGGCTCAAACACTGCAGATCTTGTCAGACGATAGAAGGGAATCTTCTAAACCACTACTAAACCGTAGTGTCCCACCGGGCGTGCCAATTGTGGTGGGGATTTTCCGTCGAGATGATTCCTTCAATGGACTTCACCTTCTATGCTAACAGACCCTGCACCAGAAAACACTTGTTAGCGTCACTTGGGCCTCTTGCCCAAGGACACTCCGACGATCAAGTTAGTCTAGATTTGAGATTGTGTGTACCTCTAGGGTTTATCCCTTGGTATTTATAGATACCCCTATACTTGCTCTCCAAGTTATGTGACGTCACTCGTCACATTCACGGTCACGTGACACGGCCTATCGCGGGACACCACGTGGCCACCTAGAATCTTCTAGAAGCCTTCCCTACAGTGCCAGTTGTCCCTCGGCACGTGCCTCTTGTAACCGCCTCAATGACCCGATTGGTCGAGCTCATGTGTCGGGCTGTGACCGCCCACTCGTACCGAGCTTGACCCTACTGGCCCATTCATGGATCCTGATCGGAGTTACTCCTTTCGGCCCTAACGGGGCATCATCAGATTACGTACGACAATCTTCACATTCGGCTCTAACGAGCTCATGGAACGCCTCATCCATCCATTAGACACGGTATTTATTATCTTCGGCCCAATCAGATATATTCGGCCCCCACAGGGGGCCATCATTTTCTATGTCTTGGTCCCAGTGGCGTAGCCAGAAAATTGGATCAGTGAGGGCACAATTCATAAATGTGAGTACTTTTGTGATGAAAAAAATATCTTCTTTAAAAATCTAACATGTCTTAATTTTCATTTGAAATGAGTCTCGCTTGATTTACATTTTATGAACAGGTGTGCCTCTTAGCCTATTTGGTTGCACTTCTTGGCTTCCATGGGGGAGGTCTGGGGTTCAAGTCAGTGGAGATCCGGGTCCGTAAACATGTAGTTTCGAGGCAAAAATTCAGTAATCTGAGACTTGTTTGTGAGTAATTAGTTATTCAGTGGCTCTCGGGCATCGCCATGTGATGCCCCAACTCCCTTCTTAGTTATTCAATGGCTCTCGGGCATTGCCATGTGATGTCCCAACTCCCTTCTCCATAACTTTTTCTATGGACTTTCATCACATATTCAGATAAAACTCATACATTTAGTCTTGAGTCCCACATAAATATGCGCGAGGGAATTACACTATAAGTCTATAACAAGAAGTAATGACGCCTCAAGAGCACTAATTAGTTTTTTTGTGTTAAAAAAAGTGATGTACTAATTTATATTTTTCTACAAAAAAAAAAAATCCCTCCAAAAAATCCAGTGTGGGCTGGTCCACATGTGGCTCCGCCACTGCTTGGTCCTCATATGAAATTTTTTAACTGTTACATCCTGCCCCAATGTGTTGCATTTTCCCCTATTTTTGGCTCATGTTCCCACTGTTATTGTACTCCACTTCCATTATTAGTTCCAAGTTGCTGTCATTTCAAAATTTTCCTTTCTTGCATTATTGTTGTACGACTCCCACGGCCACATACATCGCCTTTCACGTGAAACACAGATAATCTGGAGATACCACTTTGTTTACTTCACATTTCTAAAATAAATTTCAAAAAGATTCTTTTCCCATCTCTCATCTCTCCAATCATTAATCACATTTCTCTCTCTACTCATACCCCTCTCTCTAATCATTATTCTCATTTCTCTCTCTATCTCTCTCCTATTATTACATCTCTATCTAATTATTACTTTTTCTAAAAACTCATCCAAACACTATCTCAAAAATATTTCTCAAAAAATTCTTCTCAAAACTCTCAACCAAACACAGTTATGATTTATTTTAAGGTCTCACATTAATGATCTGAGCCGTCTTCTTCAAATTATTATTTGGAAGATCAACTCATTAGAATGTTAGTAAGGTATTGATCGATTAATTCAGTTATTTTCACGGCAAATTCTTGGACGAAAATCTTTTTCTAAGACCTAACCAATATTCGAATAAGTTGATTTTTTTATAGGAAATGCGAAAGCAATATTTTCCTAGACTTTGTCGGGAGGAAAAAAATTGAATGAATCGATCAAGACATTACCAATATCCGAATATATAAGTTGATTTTTTTTTTCCACAAAAATCTATAAAACAATATTTTATATAACTTAAAAGACTTCAATCATTAGTGTGAGACCTCAAAATTAGTCTCACACAAAGTAGTGTGGTGTACCCACAGTTATAATAGTATAATTACTATTCCCTCCGTCCCTTTTTATCCTAAGTAAAGTATGTTGCTTTGTAAATTCAACTAATTAAGGACACATCTTTATTACATTTTCACATCAACTTTTACCTTCACTTTATTCCCTTCACATCAACTTTTACCTCCAATTTTCAAAATTATCCTCCACTTTTACTCATTAACTCTTTACTCACTAACTTTTCAAAGAGCAAAATAATAATTATACAAACTTTTAGCTACTCCCTCCATCCGGACTTGTTTGTCCCTCGTTCTGTTACAACGGGATAAAAATTTACTGATATCTTTAAATTGGTAAGTAATTGTATGTCAAATATGGATCTTGTTTAATAGATCTCGATTAGTTCTGTAAGACAATGTTTTTAAAATTGCATAAAATATTATAAATTATAAGATATAATCATTTGAAAAGTGGCACGAACTCCCAAAATGGACTAGCAAATCCAAACAGGGGTAGTGTTAACTTTTTAAAACATACACTAATTAAAAGACAGCTCAAAATTAAATAGTCGATAATAAAAAGGGATGGAGTGACTGCTATAAAAGGGAGATGGAAGATCTATTCTCATTCTCAGTACCTACTTACTTGGATTTGGTGTCAAGCAGAGGCAGATTCAAGGGGGGCACTTGAGGGTACGTGCACCCACTCAAAATTGAAAATTTTCATTTGTGTATGTATATATTTTATGTAATTGTATAAATAACACCTAAAATTGAAATATGTCATTTGTATATAAATTTAAAATAATTAGATTTATCTCATTTCATGCTGTAATTTTCTTCCATAACATTGTTTGATTTATAATTGTCAATTTATAAATTGCTAGTGTGGTTGTGGTATAAACATCTTACTTGTTGTCGTTTAATATAAAGGGTCTTGCTAACATCCATCCATTAGGCAAAGGATAATATGACAAACAAATTTGGATATCAATATACTATCACACACACACACACACACATACCTATCAATACACTTTTCTCAGACATCGGTACATTTTCTGCGCATTATACTGGACTCTAAGGGGTTGATGTTAGCATTTTCCTATTATGAAATAAATTTTCTCGACATGGTCAATTGAGTGCCCTTGCTACATCAAATTTCTAGGTCCGCCACTGGTGTCAAGTATTCATTCTCTCCTAGACTTTAATGGACTTGGATTTGTTTTTTTGTGTCAACTATTGATTCTCTCTCAGGGAGGGAGGGTAAGAGGGGGGAGATGGTTCGTGCCACTCGCGGTTCTCTTAAAGAATTAATTTTGTTTTATACTTCCTCCGTCACTTTTTAAGTGTGTTGTTTCTTAAATCTAATTTATTAAAGAAACATTATTATTACAGGTTTCACTTCAATTTTTACCTCCACTTTAAACCTTTCACATCAACTCTTGCCTCCACTTTTTAAAATTATCCTCCACTCTTATCCATTAACTTTTTAACCACTAACTTTTCAAAAGGGCAAAATAGTAATTGAGCTAACTTTTACCCATTAACTTTTCAGAACACATATACTTATTAAGGGACAGCCCAAATAGAATAGTAGACAATAAAAAGGGGGAGAGGGAGTATGAACAGGGTTATTGTTCAAAACGTGTAGCATTTTTTGTATTAAACATATTGATGAGTGATTAGTCAAAAAAAAGTTGTAATTTTCGGGTATTAAGTATGTCTATGGATTATTAACATAAGAAAATGTGTATCATTTCGGGTACTAGAAATAATTAATCTTAAAACACTTGTATTTTTTTTTTATACCAATTACTCCCTCCGCCCGTGAAGGTAGTTTGCTACTAAAAAAAACCTCCAATTTTTAGATAAAAAAATTAACCTGTTCCGTGCAAAATTTCTTACATTTCTTGACATTAAAGAATTAATTGAAATTTTTATTGAAAATTGCACATCGTTTTAAAATAGACTATCTTTATAAGATGGAGAGAATATTGATTTTGGGTACTAACCCCGAGTTGAAATGTTGACTCCTTCATTGTTCTCCCTGAACTTTTAATGGGTGGGCGGATGTTTAAAACTTTTGGCAGCCATTTGGAATTGAGATTAAACTTTTTTACAGATGATTCGCAAAGAGGGGTTTGCACTGAGCAAACCTCCCCAT
The DNA here is from genome assembly GCA_020921065.1 of Vaccinium darrowii. NCBI lineage: Eukaryota > Viridiplantae > Streptophyta > Magnoliopsida > Ericales > Ericaceae > Vaccinium > Vaccinium darrowii. Next base: position 32,585,930 of record CM037156.1, read on the forward strand.
CCATTCCGAGATCCAACAGCTCAGATAACATGTTGATTTTATTTTATTTGTTAATCTAAGATGTTTTTAATGAGGAGAGAGAGTACATTGATCCGGACTGTTGGATCTCAGGATGGACGGTGGCAGTTCAAATCTCTTTGGAATTTGCTCTGACGAAGGAGACAAAATAACTGATCAGAGGTGTGTGAGTGTAACTGCATGGCATTTGGGGCGTTTTTGGATTGGCTTGGTTTTTGGTTTGGGCTCCGTTTGTTTGGTCGTAAAATATTTTCCTGTAAAATATTTTCTAGTATTTAGGTGTTTGGTTGCACAAAATGTACTAAAAAATGTTTTACACGTAAAATAATTTCCGTCGATGAGAGGAAAATAAATTTTCCTCATAACTTCCGTAAGTTGTTTTTCAAAATCTGGGATTGTTATGAATTTCGTCCTTATTCACGGGGAATCCCGACTTTCTGAAATTGTTGTTCTAGCGCTGCACGCCTGCCCTGCACCTACAAGCCCAATCCCAATTCACTTCTCTTTCTCTGCTGCACCTACAATCTCAATTTGCTTCCTCTCTCTCTCTGTGCCGCACCTACAACCCCAAATTTCCAATTTGCTTCTCTTTCTCTGCTGCACCTACAATCTCAATTTGCTTCCTCTCTCTCTGTGCCGCACCTACTACAATCCCAAATTTCCAATTTGCTTCTCTCTCTCTCTCCCCTACTGGCGGCTACTACTACTACTGGTGTATTATGATTTTCAAATGTCAACCAAACACCAAAAAATAAGATTGGAAAAAATGTTTTTTGTAAAATTATTTTACGTGAAAAATATTTTACATCGTAAGACATTTTACATCGAAACAAATGGAGCCTTGGCTTCTTGCCTTCCTTTGGGTAGGTTCTCGGGTGGCATTTGCCGGTGTGCCTGAGATCCTTTAATCTTTGTATCTCTTTCAAAGGTTATAAAAAAAAAATTGCCGATAAAAAAAGAAAAGTGTAACTACATGACAGTTATAAACGGAGACCTTCTAGGGGTACCGATTGGCATGTGAAGCCTACTCATATGTCTCACACAAATGATCTGCATCGTTGATTGATTTTAAATATTTTTTCGACTCGCCTACTGAAAATCAGCTAAATCAGAAGTGTTAGATCCAAGCAATCAATTTTTCATTTAGAATATAGGATCCTGAATTCTTAATGAAAAATTTCTATAATCGATCAAGCACTTTTGGTATCTGATTGAGATAATTTTTAGCGCGGCCTTTTGGAAAAATATTTTAGAATTAATGAACGGTATGGATCAGATCGTCGATACTCGTAGAGTCAACTGTTATGAACGGGGGGTGGGATATGAATTGTATTGGGTCAAGTGGTTTTACTTTTTGGATCTTACGGGTAATAGGTAAATTCTTTTGTTTGTTTGTGACAATTTGAGGAAAGGAAAATGTGGGACAGTCTAGAAAATGAGCACCAAAAAGTTGTTCTCTTTGTAAGAGCTAGCCAATTGAGTCTTAGGGTACACTCCTGGAGGAGTAAAACTGGGAAATAAGATTTGAGCCAACTCCAAAAATGGAAGAAAACGGAGAAACAGACCACCACTACCTGATTACGATCAAAGAAATGGAAGAGAAAATCAAAGAAACCCCCAAACTACTCAACAAAACAGCCGGCATATTCAGAGTCCCTCAACACCTAGTCCAAATCAACGGAAAAGCCTACCACCCTCAAATGCTCTCAATTGGCCCATACCACCACGGAAAACCACACCTCAACATGATCGAAGAGCTCAAGTGGAAGTACCTCGGCGAACTCCTCGATAGAACCCCTCCAAACGGCCTAAAACTCGACGGATACCTAAAACTTGTCGCGCCCATAGAAAACCAAATCCGTGATTGTTACTCAGAATGCATCCCTTTCAACGGTTCCGACCTCATTAAAATGATGGTACTCGACGGCTTATTCATCATTGAGATTCTATCCAAATGTGCAAAGGTGGCTCCTACTCGTCCAGGTGATCCTATTTTCAATATGGTTTGGATTTTATCTTTGCTTGGCACCGATCTCCTGCAGTTGGAAAATCAAATTCCGTTTTTCTTACTTCAAACATTGTTTGAAAACACGAGAGTTACGAGATCTGGTGGTGATGATCAATCGCTGCCGAAACTCGTTTTAGCTTTTATCAATGATTTTATGCCAAGGCCTGATGAGCTTTTAAAGAGGATTCGAAATGTTGAAGGGAAACATCGACTTGATTTATTTCGGTTGAGTTTTATCCCTCCTTCGCCTCAACAGGAACAGAGAAGGAAAGACGTTCAATTGATCCCTAGCGTGGAAAAACTCAACCGCGGCTGGAATCAAGTTCAAGGCTACAAAGTGTGACACGTTCTTAAAAATTAGATTTCGCAAGGGGATACTGGAAATTCCACATATACGTATCACAGATGACAAAACCATGTTTTTCCTAAACTCCGTTGCATTCCAGCAGTGTTATTATACTAACTGCTCGAGTCACATGACCGCTTATGTGGTCTTCATGTGGCTCCTCATCAAAAACCCTAGTGACGTGGGGTTTTCGTGCGATAGAGAAATTATGGAGAATTTTATCGGGACCGAAAAGGAGGTGGTTCAATTCTTTGATAATTTGGGGAAAGAAGTGGTTTGTGACTTTGCGAATAATTATCTGTCCAAAGTGGCTGAGGATGTGAATGAGTATCGAAGGAGTGGTTGGCATGTGCAATGGGCCAGATTCAAGCACACTTATTTCAACCCCCCATGGGCTTTTATTTCGGCATTGGCCGCTTTAACTCTTCTACTCCTGACTATGATTCAAGCTTTCTTTGCTATTTATCCATATGCAGGAGGCAAGCCTATCGGGTGAATGGTGAAAAACAGTTATAGTAAATTGTTCAGTTTGGTGTTAGGTTTTTTTTTTATCTCTTTTTGTCTTATGGATGCTTGGTTAGGCAGTTTTAGTAGGGGCGTTGGTGCTCTTTTACAGGTTTGGGGTTTTCTTGTTTTGTTTTGTTTTTTTTTCCCAAAGCTTTGCGTCGGTTTGGTTAGGTTTTTTCTCCGGTTGAAGGTTTTTTTTTGGTTGGGTTCTGAGGTTTGGATGTGTTTTGGTGTTTGGTTTGTGCGTCTTTTGTTGTAGTTTATGATTTAAAATTTCTTAGTAAATATTTATTTGATTTTACTGTACATTTATTTCTTTGATTATATATTATTTGGTGTGATAATTTCTTGTATTGGTTATGGTATGGAGCCAACTGGCCATTGATCTCTATAATGGCATTTGCTCAATATGAACATTGGGTTCTTGCTCATGTAACTAATGAATAATTTCTCTCCTTCAATTACCATATTAATGCTATTACTCCTCCCTTTCTATTTATATGAGATAGCTAGAGGCAAACAAAAAGAGATTTGAAAAGCTACTGCTACATGAGATATGCTTGTGAGATAACAAAATATCAGAGTGCTATTCACTTTTACAAAGTTCATTGGGTGTGATTTTTTCAGATTATATTTTGAGCATACACTATATTCCATTTGAGCATACGGGCAATTATTGGTTCGTGGTGAAAGTTTTAGCTACACAAAACTTTCCGGGGATTGTTGTATCTGGAGTGGAGCATCGATCTACCTAGTACAAGAGGGGGATGTATCTTCTTTCAGGAGAGCACTTCACATATTTCTCAATTCATAGGCTTTTCTATACCCCTTAATCTCTTGATTGAATTATTATCTTTTTGTTTTATTATTATTTCATCTTGTTGAGTTTCTACAGAAATTTCAGAGAATTTTTTGACATCTTTTCCTTTCGTCCTTCATATTTTGGTGGGCGTCTTGTCGACCATTTGCCGTTGTGCCCTTGGTCTGTTTAATCTTTGTGTCTTCTTCAAAGGTTAATGAATTTCTTTTACCGAGAAAAAAAAGAAGTTAAATTGTGTTTGATTTCTCGCAAGTAAAATGCTGCCTTGCTGTGGCTCAAAACTGACATCCATCTTGAGTTCAAAAAACTGATTCGAACAGTTCCAGTCGTAGATCTTAATGAGTAAAATATTCCTGAAAAATATCAAGTCAATCGAACATCGGTAACCTGATCGAATGCAATCCTTTTTTGAAGTGCAGCCAACATCAAATTTGTGATCATCTTTTCTTGAGCAAGTATTTCAGCTACGAAGCACCGACACCTCTCCGGGACCCCGTATCGCAGTGTCCCGACACTCCACGTGGCATGGGACACGGCTAATGTGCTTTTTTGGATGGGGACACAGGGGGACACGGAGAGAGAGAGATAGAGAGAGAGAGAGAGATTTACAGCAGAGAGAGAGAGAGAGAGAGAGAGAGAGACGACATACCTGCAGTAGCGTGATCGATCTGATCTCATCTGATATTTAGGGCTTCAAGTTGTAATGTCGGCTGACGAGGAAGGAAGAGTTGGGTATATATATGCTAAATTATAGTTTTTACCCTAAGTTTTTGAGTAATTATAAATTTACCCATTAAAGTTAAAAAAATTTAATTTTAGCCCTGAAAGTTTTAAAAAATTTCAATTTTACCCCTAAAAGTTTTTAAAAATTTCAATTTTACCCTTGAAAGTTTTAAAAAAAAATCAATTTTACCCAAAAAGTTTTAAAAAAAATTCAATTTTACCCCTAAAAGTTTAAAAAAAAATTTAATTTGACCCCTAAAAGGTTTAAAATATTTTATATATATATATATATATATATATATAGGGAAATTTTCTTATCCACACTCCCGGATTTAAGGAAAAAATGGGGTTTTTTTGTGTTGCAAATTTTTTTTTGGAAAATCCGATCCGTTCAATGTGTTCAGAAGGTGTTTTCAAGGGTCCACGCGGAAAATCTTCAAAAAAAAAATACCGGGAAGGGCTTGATCCAAGCAGTTTTCGCAAAAAATGTAAATATATATTTTTTGCAAAAACTGCTTGGATCAAGCCCTTCCCGGTAATTTTTTTTGAAGATTTTCCGCGTGGACCCTTGAAAACACCTTCTGAACACATTGGACGGATCGGATCGTCAAAAAAAATTTTGGATCATGAGGTGCGGAAATTAAAAGTCCGGATGTGAAGGGGATCCTATATATATATATATATATATATATATATATATATATATATATATATATATATATATAGGAAGAACTTCCAATAAGGGACCCTTATCTAAGTTAAAATGCGGACCTCACCTTTCCGAGCCAAATTTCGACGATCCGAACCATTCAATGTTTTTAAAATGCATTTTTAAGGGCCTCCGCGAGGATTCGTCCAAAAAAAAATACCTGGAAGGGCTTCATCCGATCAGTTTTGGTCGAAATTTGGTCCGGAAACACAAAAAAAGGCTAGGTCCGCATGGTATTTATATATATATATATATATGTAAATAAATATATAAATAAATAAATAAATATACACGTGGCGTGTCCCCCGCCGTGTACGTGTCCCCATTTTTTTAGAATTGCCGTGTCCTCGCAGGGGCGGATCTACACTGGGGCTGGGGTGGGCCCTGGCCCCCCCGCACCTTTTTGTAAAAAAAAAAAATCCCAACGAACAATTATAAATATTAAAGTATGGAAAGCTTATACCATCAGTGGGCTTCGGCACAGTGGCAAGCGCGCCCCAATCTATCCTTCCCATATGGAGATCGAATCCCCTGGGGTGCTGAGGTTCTAATTATTTTTTTATTGCCAACTAGAATACCCCTCTCTCTCTCTCTCTCTCTCTAAAGGTTAGCAAATTTTATGTTACTAAACGGAGAGAAACGTGATACATTTGAACATTAAATTTTTTCTCAAAGTTTAGCATTTTTCCTGCATGTTTGAAATCACAAACATGTTGATTTAAATATTTGTATGAATAAATTAGTGCTGTAATGTCTTGTATTTGAATACCATAAGAATAAGTACTCCCTCTATCCCATTTTAAATGTTCTCTACGAATCTTCGTGCCATTTTCAAACGTCTATATCTTTTTATTGGTAATGTGTTCAAGGGTTTTAAAAATTTTGTCTAATAGAACTAATTGAGATTTATCAAATAAGATCCATATTGCATATAAAATACATTATGGATTGAAAACTACGAGAGTTTTAAAAAAGCACGCATAACTGTAGGGAGCAATTAAATTAAGACGGAGGGAGTATATGTTTACATTTAACTAGTTTTTCATTGATTGGTGCCACCCCCGTGGCCGAATCCAAGCAACGTCCTGATTTCCAGTGTCTCAAATTATCAATGTTTACATAACCGTCAAGCTTGCTGTTGCTAAGCTAATTTGACAACTGTTATAATTGATCTTTTTAAGGATTGAGGACGAAAGTTATTCCTCTCTCTGTAATGCTACCCATGAGTGGGCAATTCTGGCCTCGTCAGAGGCATCGACGAGCTGTCAAATGCCTATGGCTAATGGCCCCCCCGGGTTGGAAATCCTGGCTCCGCCACTGTGTCCCCGTGTCCGTGTCCGTGTCCGCGTCCGTTTTCCTGTCCGTGCATCATAGTATTTCAGCCACCGAATTACCAGCGCCCGGTTGACTTTGATGTTTGACCGGATATTCAATTTGCTGAGATGTACAATATGAACGATCCTAATCATGTTTTTGGGCTCAGGATTCAGTCCGTTTTCAATCACCAAGTGTAAGTTTTCCGCTTCAAAATTGTTTCCTTGAACTCTGTTTTTTTAATGGCTTCTGTTTTCTTTTTCACTGGATCTTTTTTGGAGCTTGTTTTTCCCTCTTTGTATTGGAAACAGACTCTATAACCTGGTTTTTACTATACACAATGCTGCTCAGAACCTTTGCCATGACTTATTTATTTAAAGTGATTTATATATTTGATGATATCACTCTCTGAAAGGCTGTAATCCACATCTGATTTGAGATATTGTCTTATACATGGATGATTTCACTTTTTGCACCCACTATTTTATCTAATTTTCTTTCTAAAGGTTTATTTATTCGGTGTTTGTTCGCAAAGTTCAAGTCAATGGGAGCGTTAGCTCAGCTTAGCCCTATGCAAAATTATCATTAAAAGTTTATTTGGTCAAATGTTACAACATCTAAACTGTTGATGTAGAACATATAATATGACTTGAACTGACATCCATCCTGAATCCTAAATTAATTTTGATCCGAACCGTTCCTGGTATAGATCTTGATGAGTGAAACATTTGTGGAAAAAAAATCAAGTTAATCGGGTATTAGTAACCACATGATCGAATGAAACCCTATTTTGAAGAGCAGCCAACAACAAATTTCGATCATCTTTTCTAGAGCAACTATTTTGGCCACTGAATCACCAATGTCCGGTTGACTTGATGTTTTACCAGCTATTGTACTGCGTTGAGATCTATAACGCGAACGATCCTAATCAAGTTTAAGTTTTTGGCCTCTGGATCCAATCCATTTTTTCAACTCACATGAGCCCGGGTGCCCGAAAACCCAGCTCCAATTGTCAAAACCCTCTAGGTAGTTTCCTGGCAGTTGAGATTTGAGGAGGATGTTAACTCCAACTACCATTCTTGTCTTCTCAAGTACTGGCCAAATGGGTTGAGGAGGAAAACTGGAAAACAAGACTGAATCATCAACACCAAAAATGGAAGAAAAAGCAGAAACAGACCACCACCACCACTGCTTGATCACAATCAAAGAAGTGGAGGAAATGGAAGAGAGAATCAAGGAAACGCCGAAACTACTCAACCAAACAGCCGGAAAAGAATCCTGTTGCATATTCAGAGTCCCTCAGAGCCTAGTCGAAATCAACAAAAAAGCCTACCACCCTCGAATACTTTCAATCGGCCCATACCACCACGGAAAACCGCACCTCAACATGATCGAAGAGCACAAGTGGAAATTTCTCGGCGAACTCCTCGCTAGAACCCCTCCAACGGGGCTAAAACTAGACGGATACCTGAAACTTGTTGCCTCCATGGAAAACCGAATCCGAGATTGTTACTCAGAATTCATTCATTTCACCAGCTTCGATCTCGTAAAAATGATGGTGCTCGATGGGTTATTCATCATTGAGCTTATATCCAAAACTCTGAGTGTGGCTCCTAGTGATCCAGACGATCCTATTTTTAACATGGCTTGGATTTTCACTTTCCTCGGCAGAGATCTCCTCCGGTTGGAAAATCAGATTCCATTTTTTGTACTCCAAACTTTGTTCGAAAATACGAGAGTTACCAGATCTTGTGGTGCTGATCGATCGCTAGCGAAACTGATTCTCGGGTTTTTTAATTATATGATGGAAAGGCCTGATGGGGTTTTAGAGAGGTTTGGAAATCTTGAAGGGAAACATCTACTTGATTTCTTCCGGTTGAGTTTTATCCCTCCTCCACCACCTCAACAAAAACCGAGGAGGATAGGGGAAGATGAATTGCTTGAATTGATCCCTAGCGCGAAAAAACTCGGCGCTGCTGGAATTGAGTTCAAGCCCAAAAAGGGTGACACGGTCTTGGCAATCAGATTTCACAACGGGGTACTGGAAATTCCACACATATCGATTGACGATTTCATCACCGCGTTTTTGCTAAACTCTGTTGCGTTCGAGCAGTGTTACAGTCACTGCCCGAAGCACATGACCGCTTACGCGACCTTCATGGGGTGCCTCATCAACAACCCTAGTGACGCGGAGTTTCTGTGTGAACAGAAAATTGTGGAGAATTATTTCGGGACGGCTGACGACCTGACTCATTTCTTCAATAATTTGGGAAAAGAAGTGTCTTTTGACATCGGGAATAATTATTTGTCCAATGTTTTTGTGGATGTGAATGAGTATTCGAGGAATGGTTGGCATGTGCGATGGGCTGAATTGAAGGACACTTACTTCAACAGCCCATGGTCTTTTATTTCGGCATTAGCCGCTTCTATACTTCTGCTCCTGACTATGATTCAGGCTTTCTTTGCTGTTTATCCATTTGCTGGAGGCAAGCCATTTGGGTCATAATAGTTTACTTTTGTACATATCATTTTACATGTACATCCACATATTTGATTTTGGAACAAGGGTTTCGATTCGAACACTTTTTGTCTTTGCGCATTTTGATCCTTTTTTCAGTAGTCCTTTTCATTGGTTTTCGAGATGGAACTCATTTTCCGCGAAATGCTACAAGATAATGAGCATAATACTTTGGGATTTCTCTGCTCTTACTTACCTCTCTGCAGAGCTCTTTATCCTCTGTTCTTTCCAAACCCACGTTCCAATATGTGTACATGAATAAGTTATGTCCTTTTCCCCAATTGTTTTCAGCACAAACCATAGCAAAACTATAACTTCATTGACCATTTTATCACAACTGATCCATGGCTACTACTAGATGTTTCAAGCCTTTCTTTACCAATTTTGGCCCTTGGACACAAGGATGGAGCCAAGGGGGTTTGTATGAGCAAGCTGACTACAGGTCCCTCAGATTTGGCTGTTGCCCCCGCTGCGCTACAATTTTAAAAAATTCTACTATTACATAAGGGAAAGTGTTTGGTACCAGGAAACTTTCCCATAAACTCACCCAGAAAATGCATCTAACGGGTGAAATCCATCTGGTATATTATTCAAACAGTGTACCGGGTGGATTTCACCCGTTGGATGCATTTTCTGGGTGAGTTTATGAGAAAGTTTTCTAGTACTGTACCAGACCTCATTATATAAATATCATCAAGTTATATAACCCCGTCCCCCTCCATAAATATAGTATGCTCCCCTACGCAAAAATTCTGACTATGTTCCTGCTTAGACACAAGTTAAGCAGCCACTACAGCTGGTATATGCTTAAAATCATTAGCATGACAATTCTAAAGTGGATTATTCACACATATCAGAACTTTCATCTGGTGTAGGTCAAAGCAAATTGGCAAATAAATCCACCCATTGATTTACTTTTTTTTTTTTTTTGGTTGTTGAAGAAACTACAACGCGGCAAAAAAGATTGACTTGGCTTTCAATGGGTTTGAGTGCAAGTAGCACCATTGTTTTTTTTTTTTTTTTTTTCAGTACTATTTTATTCACACAAAAATATAAAAAATCACCTTAGTTTTTAGAGAGATGAATAGTATATTCCCATTGACCTCCAAAACAAGTCTAAAAAATTGATGAGATAACGTGGAAAATAGTGATAAAACAAGTAAGATCATAATTAACCAAGGGAAAAACGATTGAGGAGATTCCTAGCTCCTAAGTCACATAATGTGTGTGGCTGAGGACGAGTTTAAGTGTATTTTCATAATATTATAAACTAGTAAATTTAAAGAGAAAAGATTGAAAACGATAGCGTAAGTAAATGAAAGATCTTATAAAATAATTATGTGACTTAACTTGTGTAACGTAGTAGGAGAAACCGATAAATAAGAAAAGCCGTCCAACTATTCTATTTTCCAACTGTGTCAAGTGGCATGCGAAATTTGATTGAATAGATCGTTATTACTTATTCAATCTACACATAAAGTCACATGTGCCCAAATCATTAATTTTTTCTTTTTTAGTACACCAGAAAAGAAAATGACTTTCATGATATCGTAGATTGGGAAGGAAAAAACAAATAGTAGAACCACACTAAAAATGCAAATACATTTTTTTTTTTGGGTAAGTAAAGATTTTATAAAACCAACAAACAAACAAGATCAAAGGGGCATACCCCAGTTAACAACAAACGAACTTAAAAGAAAAAAAAATACACTTACATTGATACACAACATATAAATCTGTGGGGCTCCCATACAACACTGCCAATTTATAGTCCCATTTTTTTATGAGAGTATTTTTTATATTTGACTGTATTTTGAGTGTGGTTTTAGACTTGTTAGGAAAGAAAATGAAGTAGAGAAAAAAGCCAAGAAAGGCCCCTGTTGATAAAAAGAAAAAAGGATATAGATAGAAGCCCAAGTTGCAAAAGAACAATGCAGCTGCTGGGAATCGAACACTACCCGTCAGGGAAATTGCATCACGCGCGTGCCATCATACCAAAGGTATTATTTGTACAATTGTATGAAACTTTTTACTCCCTCTATCCGGATTTGTTAGTTCACAAACATATTTTTTCAAGTCCGAAAATGTTTGTCCATTTTCAAAAGTCAAAGGATAAAGTAGGGTGAAATTACTTTTGATGATGTGAAAACAATAAACACAGAAAGTAATGGAAAAAAAAGTTGGAATCCCCAAAACAGACCAACAAATCCGGACGGAGGGAGTAATATTTATATATACAACTTACGATTTTTTTTTTTTTGCCTTGGCCCAGGGGGTTGCGGGGCTTCCCCTGGCAGGCTCTGGTTTCAGCTTCCCGTCCAAATTTTTTAATATTAATTATAGTAGTATTAAATCACATTCAATAAAAGTTTCGAAGTAAAATATAATTTTTTTTTTCAAAAGTCAGAATTCTTGATAAATTCACAACAACATGATGTTTATATATAGTATAGGTTATTATTGCTTCCATGAGAAATAATTCTTGGAATACATTTAATTTGAAATGTCCGGCCCTCCCCTTGGTTTTTCCGGTAAAAATCTAGTACTACTCAACATAGACAGGAACTCAGCATAAAGTAATGTTTGACAAAGAAAACCCTTTGCGCAAAAAATACGCGTGTTATCGAGACCGACCCTGAGATTTTTAGGACCTAAAGTAAACAGTTAAATTGGGGCCTACAGACCTTTACACCTAATAAACCTCAGAATGACAAAATCAAGTATTGCCTGGAACACAAATGGTTGATATTCTGCCCGGGGGGTGGGGACCGTCAAAATTGGCAGCATACTCACTCTATTTTTTTCTTCTCCTTATTAAGTATTAAAATTCATGCAATCTCTTCGAATTCAAGACTATGTTACTGGACCTTCGCGAATAGCTGGGCCTCGTTCAAAAAAATACTAATATCACAATTTGTTTATCACACTTTAGAGCCTAATATATGGCATAGCTTGATGGAATTTTTGGAGCTTAGCCCTGAAATTTGGTTGTAACCGGAGGCCTTAGGCAATAGCGCGCATCTCTAGCTTTAGGCTGGGGCTTGTGTGTCACTATTAATTGTGATATTGTTGTGTACTTATCTAAACAAATTTCTTCGTCTTTAGTGGACTGTTATTATATTTTGGTCAATAAGTTGTATTTTTTAAATTTGCCTTAGGCGAGAAAAATACCAAAAGTTAATTGCAGGCTTGATCATTCATGACGTGGATATTGAAAAATCAGGGTTCCTTAATAATCTGTTAAATAAACAACCCTAATAGTATGAATGCGAATCAATAAGTTACCCAGCACAAATCACATAAGCAATCAAACAGATGAACGCACGATATACGTGGAAAACCCCTGAATGGGTAAAAACCACGGGAAGGAATCAAATCACTATAATCGTTGTGCAGTTACAGATATACCTATCCAAACGAAGTAAATCCTCACAACGTTCTAAGTATCACCTGTCGAGTCACACGTACACCGCACCCAGTGATCTTGATCGCCAACGCCTTGAATCGCATAAGCCTTCTAATCCTTTGCCTTTCGAACTCTACGAAAGGGCTTAACCTAAAGAACGATGATGTTGATGTAAAATCCTCTCGAAGATTATTTGTTGGCTTAGAGAATCAATCAATCTTTGAAGTTCTTCGAGATTCACAAACCCTAGCCGCCACAGATGTTTGGAGGTGGAAAATATGAGTACTGGCCAAGTTTTTTACAAAACCCTAGCCAACTTTATATTTATAAGCTTCAAAATGTGCTTGAGTAGGTTCGGAGTTGCTCGAGCAAGTTACTAAAGGCAGCCCATTTGCTTGATGTGGAGCTTGTATGTTGCTTGAGCAAGTTTCTTGAATTACATCGAAATAATGACCGCAATAAAAAGAATTACATAGTGATTTCCTTCCACACCTAAACAGACACTCTAAATAATAAAATTACAACTCGATGTAAATGTGTGTTTTGTCAAACGGAATTGCCAAAACAAAGGAATCCGAAACTTGGTCCTTACAATCTCCCCCTTTGGCACTTCCATGACAAAACACACTACAAAGGCAATCTATCCTATATGAACGAGTTGTAGAGAGCCTGCAAACAAAACTCAACATCCAAACATATTAGAATAACAAGCAACCTACTCCCCCTTTCATCATTCTCCCCCTTTTTGACATGGAATGACAAAGGGCAAATAGGAAAAATAATAAAGCAATAAATGTGAACAATTTAAGACCAAGAGAAGCAACCAAATAAAAAATAAATAAAAGAGAAACGAACACTAACACAAATAGCATGATGCCTAAACTCAATAACAGATAAAGTACTAAAAGCATGCAAAGCTTCATAAAACATAATTAAACTCAATGCTAAAATATTATAAATTTTTTAAAGATATGAGCATGAGAATGTTTTAGCATAAGTATTATATCATGAGATGAGATGAACAAGACATCCAAACTTTAAGACACAACTTGATGATAGAACACCATGCAAGGCAAAAGAAATACAACACACCATGATCAACGACATGTGAGGAAAGTGTGTGTGTGCATCCATGGCCTAGATATCAGGTTAGCTCAATTTAGGACCCATATTCTCATGAACAATAGGAGTATCAAGATGACTCCCCCTCAAGAAGTCAAACCAAGCTAGGTCCAAAATGATTTTTTTGTTAATAAATACTTGCGGAGCTCCCCCTCAAATTCTATTTTTTTATTCTTTTTACAATGTATTCTCTTTTACCCCACTTGCCGTTTGACGCGACCGTCCGGACTGGATAGAGCCAAATGCAACCGGTTACTAAGCAGGTGGTCCAATACTAATACCACCTTTTCCATAAACTCTCATTTTTTTTATATAACCTCACCGATGGAAATATTTTTTTCATTGTATTTTGCACTATCATCGGCGGCTTTCACACTACTAGGACTTTTGTCCTATAGGTAGCCCTTTCCTCAAGTCATTCATTCTCTCAATTCCTGAAGGGGAGATGGAGGCAAAAAAAATGGTGGTGGATGGATTTCAACATCACATTTGGAATTCTAACCACGGGTCAATCTTAAAAAGAAATCTCAAGATATAGACCAAGTTTATGAGAACAAGACCCCTAATTGTCAACCATCCATAATAGCCATGAATAAGTGTACAGAATGTCGGATACTCATGGTTTATTGGCATTCGAATGTTCTTGTAGGGAGAATACCAAAAAGAAGTGCAATAAAAATAAGGATGAACATGTTCATAAAATCCAATGATATTCAACTACGCACTAAAGACTATCATGCTCAATCCACACAACAACTGATACAAGACATATTTTTGAATTTTTTTATATAAAAAAATAATAAATAAATAACGCAAAGACAACTAAAATAAGACAACTGTGACACAACTATAAAACTCCATAAATCTAGGTATTAAGATATGCATGATCAATTAAACCTAGTTTATGGAACCAAACCTAGCCTTTAACAGGCAAGGCCAAACTCTCCAAGTGAACTATAGTCATCTAGAGAGTCAAGATCATCATCAACCGGAGATACGAAATCAATTTTACGAACCCACATCTGTCTAGTCTTGCCCTTTTCACTAGTCTTTTCAGTGGTCATAGGTGTTGGATTTACCTTTGTAAAATTAGCATGCGAATGAGTTTTATGTCTAGGCCCTTGAAAAAACTCCCTATGATTATTCATGTTATGGTAGCGGGGAGGAGTCCTATGATAGCCATGAAGGGCAAAACAATAAGGACGAATATGACCTCTAATTCCACAATGATGGCAAGTGGGTACAAAATTATTATTACCATAAGAATGAGCTACATATGCACCATGTGAAGTGTGTGATTCATGAAACTTTCTACAGTTCGGTCTAATATGGTCAATCATACCACAATAGTGACAAGTAGGAACGAATTTAACAACGGGATTAAAAACTTGAGACTTGGCATTATTAATAACTTTAGTTTTTACCTCCTTGCGTTTGGGATATCCATGCGCCACTATTGTCGTTTGCTTCTTTGGCGTGGGAGAATTGAGTTTGTTCTGTACGCCATTAGCATTCTTCTTCTTATCCATATGATTAGTCCCTTCTTTCCCAATTTGTGGAGTTGAAGATGTCGCATGATAACCAAGCCCTGAACGATCGCTAGGATGCCGTTGGATGGAAAGAATATGATCCAACACTTGGGTCCCGGTCTTTGTATCATCCTCTAATTTTTCCTTCGACTTTGCACTAGTCAAGGCCTTATTTTTCTCAAGAAGGAGCTCAATTTCTTTATTCCTCTCATCCCTTTCTTGAGTGCGTTCATTCAAAATAGCTTCTAAACTCTTGACCTTATCAGAAAGCTTATCATTCACCTTCATCAATTTTTTACTAAAAATATGAAGTTTGTTGTACTCCTCTTTGATCTCATCCATGTCATCACAGCTTTCCGCCTCACTATTATCTGTCTCAGAACCACTCGATTCGGAAAGACCCTGAGGATGTAAGGAAACTCCGAAAGCCAAAAAGTTTTTATCATTATTTTCATTGTTGTCCTGTTCTTCATTCGATTCATCAGAATCGCTATCATCCCACGTTTGAGCAACAAAAACCTTCTTTTTCTTTTTGTTAGCACAATCTAGGGCATAATGACCAAAACCATGACACTCAAAACACTGTGGTCCCTCAGGTGGTCCTTTTCCCTCCTTTTTAATTTTTTTAGAAAACTCTCCTTTTTCTTTATCATTTTTCTTTTTCATAATATTTTTAAATTGTTTGAAAAAAACTTTCATCTCCTCAAAATCGACATCACTATCACTATCTGAACCTTTCTTATTTTTCTGAGTACTTTTAAAAGCAATAGAAGTCTCAGAATGTTTTACTTTAGGCTGAACAAGTTCAGATTGCAATAGGTCAGCCTCATAAGTTTGAAGAATCCCAACTATTTCTTGAACAGATTTTTCTTTTAATTTTCTCTTACCTTCCAGCATAGTTACTTGAGTTTTAAATCTAGGAGGTAAGGAACGTAAAATTTTCTTAATAATACGAAAGGAAGGAATTGGCTCACCCAAGTTCTCGCAGCTATTGACGATAGCGATGAGCTTGGAGTAAAATTGATTGAATGTCTCCTCCTCTTGCATTCTGATGGTCTCAAACTCCGTAGTAAGCCTTTGTAGCTTAGACTGCTTAACCACATCTGTCCCCTCGTGACAAGTAACCAGAATGTCCCATGCCTCTTTCGCTATTTCACAGTTAGCTATTTTTCTGTGCTCATTAATATCAACAGCAGAAAATAAAATATCAAGTGCACGGTTGTTAGCCTAAAGTAATGCTTTTTCAGCGACTGATAACTCAGATTGGGGTTTTTTAACCTGTTTGTCCTCTACAGTTATCATGGGCCGAGTGTACCCCACAATACATGAATCCCAAATTTCTTCACCTGCAGATCTCATTATAGCCTTTATTCTAGATTTCCAGTAATCAAAATTATCAGCATCAAGTATAGGCAAATTTCTAGACACGTGATTCATATTCATACTCATGATGGATCTGCTCTAGGAAAGTAAATCCTAACGGAAGGAGCAGCTAGCTCTGATACCAATTGAAAAATCAGGGTTCCTTAAAAATCTGTTAAATAAACAACCCTAATAGTATGAATGCGAATCAATAAGTTACCCAGCACAAATCACATAAGCAATCAAACAGATGAACGCACGATATACGTGGAAAACCCCTGAATGGGTAAAAACCACGGGAATGAATCAAATCACTATAATCGTTGTGCAGTTACAGATATACCTATCCAAACGAAGTAAATCCTCACAACGTTCTAAGTATCACCTGTCGAGTCACACGTACACCGCACCCAGTGATCTTGATCGCCAACGCCTTGAATCGCATAAGCCTTCTAATCCTTTGCCTTTCGAACTCTACGAAAGGGCTTAACCTAAAGAACGATGATGTTGATGTAAAATCCTCTCGAAGATTATTTGTTGGCTTAGAGAATCAATCAATCTTTGAAGTTCTTCGAGATTCACAAACCCTAGCCGCCACAGATGTTTGGAGGTGGAAAATATGAGTACTGGCCAAGTTTTTTACAAAACCCTAGCCAACTTTATATTTATAAGCTTCAAAATGTGCTTGAGTAAGTTCGGAGTTGCTCGAGCAAGTTACTAAAGGCAGCCCATTTGCTTGATGTGGAGCTTGTATGTTGCTTGAGCAAGTTTCTTGAATTACATCGAAATAATGACCGCAATAAAAAGAATTACATAGTGATTTCCTTCCACACCTAAACAGACACTCTAAATAATAAAATTACAACTCGATGTAAATGTGTGTTTTGTCAAACGGAATTGCCAAAACAAAGGAATCCGAAACTTGGTCCTTATAGATATCTTTACAAAAGAAACTCAAGTGGCCAAGCTAAACAAATCCCTCCCGGGATGGTTCTCAAATCTCAATAATCAATCAACAAATGCATCCCCAGATAATTCTGGCTGTATTGATAATGCTATATAATGATTTCCTCAAGCAATTCTTCATCAAGCAAAGAGGCAAATAAGAATGTCGAATACTCAGCGCGATGAAATTGTCGCACCAGATTTACATTCTGTTGTCAACAAGTTCAAGGAACTACCTGAAAACGATCGACGGGAGCTGATTGAAGAAGCCTCTGGGGAACTTGAAGATGGCTTAACAGTCGACAAACACCCTGAAGAAAGCGAAGAGGATTTCATGGTAAGAATACTTAAGGAGCTGTTTGACAAGCTTCCTCTGGATTCTCTATGGAGGTTATGGTCTAAAACTAAAGACAAACTAATTCGGCATCAAGAGCCGATATCTACAGCAGTACCTGAAGCTAGCGAGATCGTTTATAATCAAGAAAGCGGCACGCCTATAATTCCTCGAGATGTTGGTGATGAGTTTCCTTCACACACTCATATATTCAAGTTCAAGGTGAAAAATCCGGATTTAAGACATGGTGGGGTTGCAGAAGAAGAAGGAAAAAATAAGTCGTTAGAGGCCATGTCCAAGAATTGATCATGTCATTTAATGGTGTTTTAGTTCACTTTTACTGGCTTGTTTTGTATCGTTTTGCCTCCTTATTTTTGTTTGTGTTGCGTGCAAGATAAAGAGTGATGGTGCCATCTCTTGTTATTTGACAAAATACATATTTCTTTGTACGTGCAAGATCAAGATTTTTAGCTATTGTCTGGGAAACATTTGGAAGGCTTGTGAATTCAAAGCTGCAACGCTTAATGATCGACGAGAATTTGAGAAGTAGATCTTAAGTCAATTGGTGAGGAATCACAATTGTACAATAAGATTTCTTATATCGTGTTTAATGTCCTCTGTAGTTTTTACCCATTTATGAATTTTTTCATGTATGTTAATTTGTGTTGATCTTGCACTTGTTTTGAAACTCCTTGCTTGGATTTGTTAAATAGCTTAGATCAATGATCGCGATATGGTTATATATTGTTTTTGTATAAGCAAATAAATTTTAGGCAGCCAATATCTAAATTCACTAGCAATTAGTAATTTTGAAGATATCTTGTTTTTCCTGCGCCCGCATATATTGCTTTGGTTTAGGATATAAATTTCAAAATAGATAAAAAGAAAGAGAATTAATTTTGACGCTAAATTCCCTGTTTTTAAAAGGACTGCCAAACAGGGGATAGACAAAATGAGAAAAAATGAACACATTGACCCACATGTTTTCCAAACTTCCTCAAACAAACACGCCCTTAATACTTATTCTTCTTTTTCTAGTCATTACTACTATTTGAATACCAATTCTGCGAATGGTTTGTTGAACGATAGGCAGGGAAAATGGGAAATTGTAATACAGCAAACATACAAAATATAAAATGGTACAAGTAATGTGTTATTATATCATCCCTATAATCATGCCATTTAATGATGGTTTAGCTCACTTTTACTGCTTGTTTTGTATCGTTTCGCCTCCTTAATTTTGTTTGTCAGAGTGATGGTTTGGTGCCATCTGATGTTACGCTCCAAAATAAATTCAGCAGCTCTGGATTAGCCATTGTGTCACTCACCTAATTATATACCCGGCCGCCAATCTTATTTGACGAAATACATATTTCTTTGTAAGTGCTAAATAGAGTTATATTTCTTTTCTTGTGATTTGGTTCAGAAAGTATGTGTAGGGTTTATGCACAAAGGAATAAAGAAAATTTTACCATCAGCCCACTGGATGCACGATAAAACAACTCTTTGACCGGTAAGAGAGCATTCTTACCGGCACTCTTACTGGTCAAAGAGTAGTCTCATCGTTCGCTCAGTGGACTGACAATAGAAGAACAAAAGGAATAATTGTTGGAGTGTTCGATTATTAAGTGCTGAGTTTAAGCTGAAGATCTTCAAGAGTGTTTCTACTTTGCAAAACCAAATTTGAGAGAAGTCCCAAGGCAAGATTTGTAAGCAAGATCAAGATTTTTAGCGGATGTCTGGGAGAGATTTGAAGGTTTGTGAATTCAAGACTATAGCGATCAATGATCAATTAAGGAGAATTCGACAAGTAGATCTTAAGTCAATTGGTGAGGAGTCACAATCGTACAATAAGATTTATTGTAGTGTTCCAGTTCCCAAAAAAAAAAAAAGATTTATTGTTTTGGTTTCGGATATTTTGAAGAATGAAAATAGATAAAAAGAAAGAGAATTAATTTTGGCACTAAATCATGTGTTTTTATAGGACTGCAAACCAGGAGATAGACAACCACTGAGGTGGTAGCCTAGTTGGCCAAAGTGAGTAAGATAAGATTCCCCTCCCTCCACATGCATGGACCTCCCAGTCCCAGGTTTGAATCTCTCCCATGCCATTGCTGAGACTAGTGTGGATTTGTGTTACGGGCCTTTGGCCACTAGTCGCTTGCTATGGTGACGGCATGTCCTCTCAGAAAGTAGCTATGGCTCAACCGGACATTCCACAACGGGTCAAGAATAGTCTCGCCCATGGGGGATTGCTATGCCGGTCGCCCCTTGCTGCCCTTTAGCAGTTCAAAATAAATAAATAAATAACAGGGGATAGACAAAATGAGAAAAGTTGAACACATTGACCCAAATGTTTTCCAAACTTTCTCAAACAAACACTCCCTTAATACTTATTCTTTTTTTCTAGTCATTACTACTTGAATATTGTGGAAGATCTATGTATTCTCATTCTCAGTACCTTTCCTTGGATATTGTGTCAAGTATTCATTCTCTCTTGAACTTCAATGGACTTGGATTTGCATCTTGTGTCAAGTATTGATTCTCAAGTCTCAAAAGGAAGTAAATTTGTATCGTACTTCCTGTCCCTTTTTTGCATAAAATAATAATTGCATAAACTTTTACCCATTAAATTTTCAAAACACACACTTATTATGGGGCAGCCCATAATAGAGTAGTAGATAACAATGTCGAATACTCAGCGCGATGAAATTGTCGCACCAGATTTACATTCTGTTGTCAACAAGTTCAGGGAACTACCCGAAAACAATCAATTGGAGCTGATTGAAGAAGCCTCTGGGGAAGTTGAAGAAGTCACAACAGTTGAGAAACACGTTGAAGAAAGCAAAGAGGATTTCATGGTAAGAATACTCACGGAGCTGTTTAACAAGCTTCCTCTGGATTCTCTATGGAGGTTATGGTCTAAAACTAGAGGTGGCAATTTTGAACCCAACCCATGAACCCATCCAAATTCACCCACCTAAAACCCAACCCAACCCAACCCACCCATATTATAATGTGGGTTGATATGGGTTGAACTTATATCAACCCATATTTACATGGGTTGGGTTGGGTTGAAAATGGTTTCAAAATGGGTTGGAGTAAAAAAAGGAAAAAAAAAAAGTCACGTTCTTCACTCCTCTTTGCTAATTAGTTCTTGAATTGTAGAGAGAGAGAATATGGAGATTTGAGTTCTTTTTCAACATTTTGATTCTTTTTGTCGCTTTAGATAATTTACATGTGATTAAATTGGGTCCAAAATGGGTTGCACCTAAAACAAAAAACAAAAACAGAACTCTCACTCTTCGTCTGTTTCATTTGCTGCTGCTACTACTACTTCGATTGAGGTGTATAACCCAATGGGAAATACAGAGTGATCAGCACAAAACCAATGCCTCACGTGGATCAATTTTTTAATTGAGCAAGATTGTCGTTTCTTCTTTCAATCTACTACGTACTCTGTTTTCTACTTCTCTCTCTCATATCCAAAAAGTGGGTTTTCTAGAGTGAGAGAATTTCAATGTTACTCCTATAAATTTTTTTTTTGAGAAATAGAGAAAATTTCAATACTATCTCTTTGGTTTCTAGAGTGAGAGTATTAAAAAACGAAAGGGAAAATTAATTACAAAAACAACTTAGTAATTAATTCAAAACGTATCAGAGTGTGCCGAGTAATCTCTCCAGAAAACATACCTCTCTGTGGCATGGATGGCATCACATGATACTGCACTAATATCGTGAACATAACGATATTATATTGCAGCCCATATCTTACAATAAAATATTGATATTGCTAACAATAAATCACTCTTATTGTAAGGGAATTAATTACTTACTAAATCTGTTAATTGGGAAAAAAATACGTTTGGGTTGGGTCGGGTTGGGTTGGATTTTGCTTGACCTATATTCAGCCTGCCCATATTCAACCCAATCATATTCAACCCATATTTAACCCACCCATATTCAACCTATAACCCATGCCAACCCACTCAAACCCAACCCAACCCAACCCAACCCAACCCACCCATTTGCCACCTCTATCTAAAACTAATGACAAACTAATTCGGCATCAAGAGCCAATATCTACAGCAGTACCTGAAGCTAGCGAGATCGATAATATTCAAGAAAGCGGCGCGCCTATAATTCCTCGAGATGCTGGCGATGAGGTTCCTTTACACACTCATCTATTCAAGTTCAAGGTGAAAAATTCGGATTTAAGACATGGTGGGGTTGCAGAAGAAGAAGGAAAAAATACGTCGTTAGAGGCCATGTCCATGAATTGATCATGCCATTTAATGATGTTTTAGTTCACTTTTACTGCTTGTTTTGTATCGTTTCGCCTCCCTAATTTTTTTTTTTTTTTTTTTGTGTTGTAAAAGATAGAGAGTTATATTTCTTTTCTTGTGATTTGGCTTAGAAAGTATGTGTAGGGTTTATGCGGAAAGGAATTGTTGTAGGTGTGTGTGATTGTTAAGTGCTGAGTTTAAGCTGAAGATCTACAAGAGTGTTTCATCTTAATTTGCAAAACCAATTTGAGAGAAGCCCCAAGCAGGATTGGTAAGCAAGATCAAGATTTTTAGCGGATGTTTGGAAGACATTTGGAAGGCTTGTGGATTCAAGGCTGCGCGCAGAAATCAAATGATCAATGAGAATTCGACAAGTAGATCTTAAGTCAATTGGTGAGGAGTCACAATGGTACAATATGATATCTTGTACTGACAAAAAGAAAGAGAATTAATATGATATCTTGGACTGCCAAACAGGGGATAGACAAAATGAGAAAAAAATGAACAAATTGAGCCACATGCATGTATTCCGAACTTCCTCAAACAAACACGCCCTTAATACTATTCTTCTTTTTCTGGTCATTACTACGAATTGAATGACAATTCTGCGCATGGCGTGTTGAACGATAAGCAGGGAAATTGTAATACCGCGAACATACAAAAAGTAAAATGGTACAAGTAATGTGTTATTTCATCATCCCTATAAATATGACCAAGAGGCCCAGCAATTCAACCATCAACCTTAAGAAAAATACCGGGTACAACAATGTCGTCTCCACATAATTACAAAGACGCCGACGATGCAGAGTTAATAAGTTGCACTCTATTTCGTTTCAAAAGACTACCCGAAGATGCTCAACTACAGATGATTGAAGAAGCCTCCGACGAAGTTGGTGATCAAGTTGTCATTAACAAAATCGAGAAACTCGCCAAAGAAAGCGAGGAGGAATTCAGAATCAGAAGATTTACCGAGCTGCTGAAGAATCTCCCAAAGGATTCTCTATTGAAATTCACCACTGCAGCCAATACCGTCTTCTTGCGATATTCAATTGCCCGTAAAGGGAACAGATTTAGGGTGCGTACTTTGGATGTGGGTTCGACGTTTCCGTTAAATCCTGAGCTATTTAAGGTGAAACTTCCGGATTTGAGGGGAGTTGGTGCGGGTGCTAGTGGAGCTGGAGGGACACTGGGAGAAGGAGAGGGGAAAAAATGACAAAGAAGTTTTACTGTGTTTTATGATACCGTAGGTTTTTTCGCAGAATTCCATTTGCTGTTATGGAGTTTTATGGGTGCCTGGTTGTAAACTCAACTCTTGAGTCTTCTCAAGAATTTAATTAAGTAAATAATATTTTTTTTTTCGCCATTCATTAATCCTAATCTACTCTATCCTAGAGAACTTGGAGAGAGGATGGGTGCTTACGGGAATCGAACCCTGCCCATGTGCATGAGAGTATAAGGGAGGCACAAACTGCACTCCACTCCACTTGCAATTAAATAAGATTCATGTATAATCTTCTCCAATCCCTACTGCTCTTTTCCTATTTCATTTATGCATCGTCTTTTTGTACCTTTTTAAATCTCAAATAAAAGAGTTCTGACTAAACTAATTACTCCTATTTAATAGCTGATATTATCGTGGTTAGTAATCAAATTTGAAGCTGAATTTCACAATTTTATTATGCATACTAAATTCTTATTAGAATTTAAAACCTAATTTATAGCATGACTGGAGTTGGGGCTCCCTAATTTAACCAAATTCTTATTTGGTTGAAGCAAAAGCATATTAGCATTTAAAAAAAAAAAAAAAAACTAGTGATCATAAAACACAATAAAACTGTAGGAATAATTGGTGTGACTCCCATCAGTTGCTCCACTTGAGTAGTTGATTTTTGATTGCTCTATTATTGAGCAAGTGGGAGACATATGGTGGAAGACATTAGTGGGTATTAACCCTTCATGAAGGTCCATTACTCCATTACTCCTCAGTGGAGTATTGCCGGTGCATTGCCCTCTGTGGTCTATTGTTATTTGCTTTGCCTATATAAGAACCTCCATTGTAATAGGATATGTATCAGATATTTGCTTTGAGTAGCTAACTTTGAGCTTTGCTTTGTATTGTAATCTCAGTGTGAGAGAGATAGTTGAGTGTGAGTGTGTGAGGCTCTGTAAAGCTCAACCTGGGAGAGGCTTTTCATGGTTAGAATAAAATTTGAGTTTTCCTCTTCAATTTCGTGTTTGGTTTTGGCTTGATCCTTTGTTTGGGGCACAATAAAAACAAAATGGAGAAACTCCCCGAAGAAAGCGAGGAGGAATTGAAACCAATTACTTTGTAGAGCTCGAGAACTTCAATCACTTCTATCAACAATCATGTTGATCAAATATTGTTCGATATGATTTCATGACATATTTATTTTAATTGAAAAAACGAGTCCAGTTTTTCATCCTTTTATGTCTTTCAGATAAGTGGGTTTCGTAACCATATCAAACCATATCGTGAGTTTTGGAGTGGTTAATATTTTCGAAAATAATACAAAATAAACTGACCATCAAAGTCAATCTAGAGAAGACCCACAATGTGCTGAAACTGGATTGTCCCTAGACATGATTCAACTCCATATCACCTTCAAATTTAAAATGCGAAAAAGGCGTGTATTTTTTTTTTTTTAGATAATAATGAGTGTCCCAGACCAAAAAACAGACATATGGTCTCTCCTCTTCTTTTTTGTTTGATCCTCTTGCCTAAAATTAACAAATTTTTCATAAATGGTGAATGATTCTTTTTCATAAAATCAAGGAATATTCAAAATGGTGGCAATTCAAAATTAGGGATGATATTATTTCCAAATTTTAGTCCGGTGATCACATATCACAATTTTTATGGTAAAAAAAATTAATCACTTTTAAACATGGTAATAATTGTTAAATTAAAAACTTGAATCATGTAACGCCCTCAAATTTTAAAGGTAAAAGTGATACAAATCAACGTGGAAAGTCAAAGAGATCCAAAGTCCAGGTCAAAGTCCAAGTTTGACCCGCAAGGTCAAAGTCATACACAAGATAATTCACGGAATTCCCGTATCCAAAATAAGTACATGATTTACCAATGTTATAACAAACCAAGTCAATGATGAAAACTCAATTAAATTACAAAATCATCTTTTCAAAAATATAAATTTCAAAATGATAAAGTAACTCCTTCGTTAAGCTTTCAAAAGAGATGCATGCATACACTCCAAGCAATCCATATCATGATCCGTGCTGTGTACCTAAAATTATTAGGGTGAGCTTACTAGCTCAGTAGAGAAAAGTCTACCAATCCTAAATGCAATGAAATGCATGTGAGTGGTAAACAAAGAAAGCATAAGTCATGTAACAGGGATTAAGAAGTTTTAATGGTTAAAGGACTTAAATCCAACACTTAAGCTACTAGACTCCGATCATTATCATCTCTCATGCTCAATACATACCCGACACGTACCCAACAAATCGCATGTGTCCAACTCTTTCATATCGTAATGTGTCTCGTTCATTTTAGTTTCCAATTAAGTAAATTCCTCGCACACGTCCATAGGACGGACCGAGTATCATTCCTTGCGACACGTTCAAAGGACGGCCCTAGTATCATTCCGGGTTACCCTTCGACCCCGTATCATCTTCCCATTGGTCAAGGCATAATTCCTCACGACACGTCCATAGGACGGACTGAGTATCAATTCCTAGCGTCAAGTCCAAAGGACGACCCTAGTATCATTTTGGACTACCTTTTGGCCCCGTATCATAGGTTATAAATTCATATTATCATTTATCAAGTGTCAAACATAACCCACGTTTCACATTTTCAACGTTAAAACTATTTATTTTATGAATTGTTTTAGTACTCTAAATTCTAAATAATCTTTTCAATTCATGTGTTGTGGTAAAGTGTTCCTTAATCAGGTAGAACCAAAACCAACCAAAACCGGTCCAGTTTTGCGGTTTGGATCTGGACAGGTTCTACATGTGTATTGATTAGGTTTTGGTTCTTAATTTTCTAGAACCGGTCGAAATGGTCAGGTTCCTGGATTTGTAGAGAACTGGTCCAATCCAGACCGTGTGCAAACAACATTTCGAAAGATTAAAGAGGTGCAATTCTTTTCTAGCAAAAGAGTCTACCAAGGTTAAAATAAGTGGTAATTTTCCCAAATAGTGTGACATATTTCAGTATCTATTTCGACAATTTCAGTCAAGAGATATATAAAACAAAATAACTTGACCAAACTATAAATAAAATTAACTATAAATACGTTTAGTATAAAAAAACCAATAACCTTTTGTATTGGAAATCTCATGGAAAAAAAAAAAAGGAAGCAAAGGCGCAGTGATGAATTGAACATTGGCATATACCCTGAAAAAATGGAAAGCTTTTCCGTTGGGCCAAATCCCATCTAGTTGTAATAGCGCTACATTATTACTTACCGACATACATATATCTAATGGGCCCAAAACTGGAGCCCAGACCCAAGCTTACTGGGCCTATCCCAGGGCCGGCCGAAATGACAAACCTCTCTGCAGGTATCCTTCTTCAACGTCAATACGACTGGGACTTCAGAAAAATACAAGAGAGGACAAAGCTGCATGTGCTTGTGCTTGAGCCAATTATAAATTGGGCAATTAATGCACGTGGTACGGCACATCAATGTTAATTTTCTGGTTGATGCATAGTGAGAATGGAAAGCAAGGAAGTGATGATGAAATGGAGGGATTAATTCGGTTCGGTTGGATCCAGTTTGTTTACTTTTTTTACATCTAAACCGACCGAGTCGAGCCACATAACTTGGGTAACAAATGTTCGTGGGGTTAAAGGTGTAAACGAGTCGAGTCAAGCCAAGTTTTATTGCACTCGAGTAAAAAACTTGTGCTTAAACTCTGTTATAAACCAACCGAATCCAGTTTATTTACTAAACGAGCTTCTATAAAAGAGTCTGAGAATGAATCTTTGCTAAAAGATTCTTGTGAGAGCTAAAATCAAATATTTTAGCAAATGGCTTTCTTATTTCAAATTTTAGCTAATGTTGATTTTAACAGATTTTATCAAATAAACCTAAACTTGGATATGAATTCCCAAAAATTTTCCGAAATTGTTTACAGCCCCAAAATATCTCTCTCTCTCTGTCCCTTTTTAAGTGTTTAACTTTCTATTTTGAGTTGTCCCTAAATAAATGTGTGGTTTGAAAAATTAATGGGTAAAAGTTTGTACAATTATCACTTTGTCCTTTTGAAAAGTTAGTGGGTAAAGAGTTAATGGGTAAAAGCGGAGGATAATTTTGAAAAATAGAGGTAAAAGTTGATGTAATTCAAGTGTAAAGTGGAGGAAAAAATTAATGTGAAAAATGTAATGATGATGTTTGTTTAATAAGTTGGATTTATGAAATAACACATTTAAAAAGGGATGGAGGGAGTAATGGACAATCCCAAATTCCCTGCCATTCACCAACTTAATTATGCCGAAAACTTTTTATAAAGAGATGAGAATAGTGAGCAAACAGTGCTAGTTGAAACTTTAATGAAGAAGTCCTGAATTTATGGGTTTTGCTTCATGAGTAGTTGAATGAGGTCAAGAGTTGGGTGGAGCATTAAAGAGGAAAATGAAGCCTACTTTGTTAAGGATTTTAGTACAAGTAGTTGAATTGAAATTTAATTTTTTTGTGGCATTAAATATTTGAGGAGTTGTGGTGGGTGGAAGTGGCCCTAAATATTACTCCCTCTGTTCATTTTTAAATGTGTTACTTCGTAAATTCAACTTATTAAATAAAAATCATCATTACACATTTTACACCAACCTTTTCCTCCACTTTACACTTTTCACATCAACTTTACCTCTACTTTTCAAAAATTATTTTTCACTTTTACCCATTAATTCTTTAACCACTAACTTTTCCAAAGGACAAAATGGTAATTGTACAAACTTTTACTCATTAACTTTTCAAACCACACACTTATTTAGGGATTAGCCCAAAATGAAAAGTTAAACACTTAAAAAGGGTCGAAGGGAGTAAAGCATTTATGTTGAAGATGTAAAATTATTAAAAATTATTAAATATTACCCAATTATATTAAAAATAAATATTTTAAAAAATTGGAATCGAAGTAATTGACCAATTAAGTAGACTGGCAAAATTATTTTTTAAAGATAAGATATGTGTTGTATTTTACGTTTCGTAAAAAAAAAAAACCATAAAAAATTAACTATAAATAAAATAGGATATTGATAGTCGCACTCCCAAATTTGATGCAGGGGCTCCAATCTACAATAGTCTTCCAAAATTACTCTTTTGCAAGTTCCATGATTTACTTTAGACACTCCAAAAAACCTTTACTCTTCTCATTTACTTCAGGCACTAAAAAAAAATAGTTTTTTTTTATCAGAAAAAATCAGATAGTTGCTCAATTCCTTTTACTGCACGTCACTGAATTGCCTATTTCCATATGTAATGTTTCCTTGGTAGAGTCTTTATGTTATTGTCTGCATTTTCTACACCAGGACAACATGGACAAGTGGTCTTCGGCCTATGATTGTAGAAACATCATTTTGTCCATGCAAAGTCTCTTGAGAGTTTTGTTATTTTTTCTCTCAAGAGTTCTCTAACTTTGGTGATGTGCTTTATTTGTCTCGCTATGAGTTTTAAAATGTAGATTTGTGGCCGTTATGAAAATTTTGAGGAAAAAATGGTAGATAATGAGTACGAAAATATAAAGATCTTATGCTGCAGTCGTATGAAGATCTTGTAGCATCAACATTTTCAATTGTAGGTGCTGTTTATTTTGGAGAATTCTAGTAATGTTCAGTTTCTTCTTCTTTTTTTCGTGCAAAGTGACGTGAAGCAATCTGACATAAAATGCATGTTTAATGTTTGGAACCTAATACTTATGTTGTGGATGTTTAATGTTTGGAATGTAATGTTAATGTTTAGAATCTAATGTTTATGTTTGGTTTTGGTTCATTTTTTCGTTTGGAGTGCCTTAGTAAATGATAACATAATTTAGGGGTGGAGTGCTTCCATAATTTTTATATCTTTAAAAGGGTAGTTTTGTAACTTCATTAAATATTAGAGTGTCTGCATAAAAAAAAAGAGCCCCAAAATCAGCACCCATAAAATTACTTGGCCAAACCATAAAAAATTACTATAAATACGTTTCGTAAAAATAAAAAAATCCTATAACGTTTTGCATTGGAAATCTCATGGAAGGAGAAAAGGAAGCAAAGTTCCGATGAAGAATCGAACACGGGCATATAACCTGAAAAAATAGAGAGCTTTTTCACTAGGCCAAATCTCTATCTCATTGTAATAGTGCTACATTAATCATTTATTACTTACCGACATATATATATATACACACGAAAAACTTCTAGTCCACTCCTCCCGAAAATAAGAAAAAATTGATTTTTTTTGTGTTGCAAATTATTTTTGGAAAATCCGAGCCATCCAATGTGTTCAGAAGGTGTTTTCAAGGGTCCAAGAGTTTTTGCGAAAAACTGCTTGGATCAAGCCCTTCCCGGTATTTTTTTTTTGAAGATTTCCCGCATGGACCCTTGAAAACACCTTCTGAATACATTGGACGGTTCGGATCGTCAAAAAAATGCTCGGATCATGGAAGTCCGGAAGTCCGGAGTCCGTTTTAGAAGTGGAACCTATATATATAGGTTTACAACACTTATTTATACTAGTAGTAGGCCTAGCTAATAAGGTAGTACTTGGCTACCAAAAATATAACTTGGAGTAGGGACCAAGCAAACTAGAAAATATGAAACTAGAATTGTGTTAAATAGGCAGTACTAAATAAGATTTGCAACTAATATTATTCCCTAAAATTTTCCAAAACAAGTGACAGAAAATTAAAATATCATAAATTAATCTTTTACTAAAATAACATTTCCATACATTAAAACCTTGATATATTGTCCAGCATCAAAAGCCACCTGCAATCACTTCAATTTTACCGTTGCAACCTGCAACAAAAATATTACTGTTGAACATATATGTTAAAAAAAAAAAAAAATTAAGACTAACTTGCATATAAATATGTAACTCAATTTTACATGTTTCACAACAAAACACAATATAATCTCTTGTCCTTTTCTTTTATCAAAGTTTTTCATCTGCTAAAATCAGCTAAAATCAACTAAGAAATAATCTGTGCTAAAAGATTCTTGTGAGATCTAAAATCAAATATTTTAGCAAATGCTTTCTTATTTCAGTTGATTTTGGTAGATTTTATCAAACGAACCCGAACTTGAATATGAATTCCTAAAATTTTTCCGAAGTTGTTTACATCCCCGAAATCTCTCTCTGAAATTAGTAATGAACAATCCAAAATTCCCTGCCAATCACCTGGGCCGGCCCTGAAATTTTTGTGGCCCCAGACAACAATGTAAATCAGGGCCCTATGTTTTTCCTAAAAGAAAAAAAAAATGAAAGAACCAAAATTAATTTCAAATGATAGATACCATGTTCCGTGCTATTGCAAGAAGTAGATAATTAATTGAAATCGGCAAATTGAAGTTTTATGAAAATACACGGGGTGTTTTTTTTTTTTTTCCCCCTGTTAACGACACCGACAAAGAATTTTTAAAAAGTTGACAGAGTACAAACAATATAAATATAGCAGAAGAATATGTTCACACAATTGGGAAAAACAAAAGAAGATAAGCTTAATTATTGCACTGAAATTTTTTTTCTTATTTTTTTTCCTTGTAAAAACAAGGCCATAGTAAACAAAATAGCATTAGAAAAGAAAAAAGAGGGCTTGGGTTAGAAAACAAAATAGCATTTACCGTGGTAGACTAACAACTTTCCACTGGGCTAGTTTCTTCTCTAGCATATCAAGCGCTATATTATATATTTATTACTTCTATACATATATGTACTTAATGAGAGCCCCAATTTTGGGCCAAATTTTGGTGATCCCAGGCCTTACTGGGCCTATGCCTAGAGCCGGGCCTGAGCACCTCTAGTGTTGAGAGAGAGTTGCAGGAAATTAGGGAAACTAAGATGATGAGCTCGTCGAGCAAGATATGATCGGATCAAAAATCTGTTCGATATATTGGACTTCATATCACGACGAATCGCTTATGTTCAATGAAAAAAATAGACAGTTAAAGTTTCAAACTAAGGGGGTGTTCGACTAACAAAAAACTGTTTTTTCCAAAAATCGAGACAAGTCATTCTCTCACAATACATCACATAAAAAACCGTGAAAAGCCAATTTTTTCAAAAAACCACCTTAGTGGAACACCCCCTGAACGGGATTGGTTTAATTGGTCACTGTAGTTTATATTTTTTTAAGATATGCACGTCATCACTGAAGGTTGCAATTGTAGTTTATATTTGTGACTTAAAGAGAAATCCCAAAAAAAAAAAAAAAAGATATGCAACGGAAAGGAGTAATTAAAATCCATAATATTGATACAAACTCATGGGTAGAATTCATCTTTGAAAACCGGCTTACAAGGAGAAGGTGCCCAAGAGCTCATGTACATAAGGCCAAGTTCATACTTAGTCAATGAGAGACATTAGGATCGTAACACACCACAACACTCCGCAAACGACATCTATGGCGGCTCACTCTATCAACACTAACTCGATGGTAGCCAATAGCCATTACGCTAGCTGTTTTTTTTTTTTTTGGGCGACTTCACTCACTTATCAGTGTGCAGTACTTATTAGGTATTTTAATCCAGTCTATAGGTCGCCCATTCTGTAGGTCAAATCACAATGTGGTGGCTAGCTGTGATACCAATGGTACAAACTCATGGGCAGAAGACTAGAACCTACCCTAGATACCCGGCTTACAAGGGGAAGGTGTCCAAGAGCTTATATACTCCCTCCGTCCCCTTTTTGAACGTCTGAAAGAATTGTTTATATCTCGTAATCTATGATATTTTTTGTCATTTCAACAACTTCGTTATAATAGAACTAATTGAGATCTATCAAACAAGATCCATATTGAATATAAAAAACTTAGTAAATTAACAATTATTGACAATTCTTTAAGACGTCCAAAAAAAAAAAGAGGCACAACAATATAGGACAGAGGGAGTACATTATAAGGTCAAGTCTATACTTAGCCAGTGTGGAACAATAGGATCTTTACAAATATCACACGTGCATGTGGATCCATACCAAGAGAAACCGAATCTACATGTTATTCTGGTGGCAAGGCTACTGCCTTCCACAGGTAATTCTCAGGTTTGATTCCCAGGCTCCCAATACCTTTATATTTTTTACTTTTTAACATCCACAGCACCTTTACTCTTACTAATAGATTTTAAATGGCAGGGGTGAGCAGAAAATCCGTCAAACCATGAATCCAGTCCAAACCAATCCAAACCGATTGGTTTGGTTCGGTTTTTTAGTAGCGTGGTTTGGTCTTGGTTTAAAAAAATTAGAATCCGTAGTCAATGGTCTGGTTTGTGGATCTACGTTCATGGTTCCGGTTCCAATCCGATCCGAACCATGTATATTATGTATTTTATATATATATAAGCCATAGTCAACTAACTTCCAAATTTAATTTATTCATTATTCCTTCTCTGGCAAGATTTTATTTTGCCTAGAATTCACAACTTATTCCCCTAATTTCAATACACCAATAGTGGTTTAGTCATAGCAAATAAATTCGGTGATGAAATTCTCCCTTCGAATTTTGATTCCACAGCATGTTTCTATTTTTCCAAATTTCAATACATAATTCGGTCATGCCTATTCTTATTCCTTGATTTCCTTCATTACCACGATTAATTACCCTAAATTTCTATGTATGAGAACCTATTCGTATTCTATATAAACCTAACGTAGTAAGCCTAAATTTCAAGTACTCTAAATAGTTTACGGAAATAATATCTCAATTTTAAGCAAACCGTGGTTCGAAACCGAATCCGAACCGTAGTTTAATGGTTTGGATTGGTTTGGTTCTATGCCTTTTGTGGGTTGGTTTGGTTCTTCAAATTCATAATCCGTAGATAGTGGTTTGGTTCTTGGTTTACTACAAAACCGAACCAATCCGGTCCATGCTCACCCCTATTAAATGGTTAAAAACTTTTACTGTATAGAGATTTGAACCCAACAAAACCAACTTTGGTAGTGTGGTGCCGGATTATAGATGAACCCTTTGGCTTGACCCTTCTCCACCGTAGGTGACGGCTCAAGACTCTAATGGTACTCCTGCACAAGGAACACCCGCCGTTAGCACCCAACTTGGCTGGAATTTGGCCCAGGAAGGCACTCCGATAGTAAAGTAAGAATACTTGAAGAGAAGTACCAAAGAGCAAAGTATGAGTTGAGTACAAGTGACATTGTGTACCTTCTAGGGTTACTTTTCTTCTTTTATATAGACTTCTCTTGACTTGTGCTCCAAGCTCAGGGGTAAATCAGTCATTTGGCTCGGATGACGTCATAACAAGTCATGAGCTTAATCCGTTATCATTGCATGGGAATGCCTCAAATCATAGCTTGACGCGTGTCAAAATGGCTCAGTTGCCGCCATGGTGATGTAAGGTAAGTTGTTACGCACACATGACTCATCACGAGTGGTAACCTTCTCGGATGACATCATCAACGATCTTTGAAATGAACTGCGTCCCGCATTCCTCGCGAGTTACTTCGGATTTACCCGACTCAGGTGACTCATCCGGATCAGTGCCGTCTTAGCCGGTATGCCGGCTTGTGCCGATTTGTATAGTCTCGATACGGTCATATTGGGCTCGGATACGACTCGGCCCATTTTAGCACAGTGATGGGCTTCATTACATTTGAGCCTTAGACCTTTGCTCTGAGCCAATTGTGACCCGTCTGATCGTCATATTTCAGCCCACTACAGGTAGCATTGGTACCATAAAGTCAATTATGATAATGCTATTTGATACACAAATATTATAACTATAAGTTTCACGTAAAAATATATGAATAGTATTTTTTTTAACATGTTATATTTTGTTTAGCGTTTCTACAAGCTCAAAATTAACTAACACTAGCAAGAAAATTATATGCTATATTTATCTATACTCATTTTTTTAATTAAAAAAATAAACGTGAGTTCAATTAGGGTCTTCAAATGTATAGGCCAGTCTTGAAGAGGTGACCCCTCTGTAGGAAATTTCTGGATCCGCTACCACAGTTAAATAATTAAGCTTATTGTAGACACCCTAATTTGGACCCTTCGGATATCCTTGAGTTGTGGCCGGTAGGCTCCCAAATGATGACATGGATCAAAATGTTGTCTCGATAGCTTTAAACAATGCTCTCTGTACTCAAAACCAAAAGAAACCTTTTCAAAACAAATCCAAACGTACACTATCTTCTAGTACATTCAAAACTCTCTTTATCGATATATAATATGTCTCAATTCGTTCCAAAATGAGGGAGATGTGAGCATTTTACCGAAATCACTTATTTTCTGACCACTTGATGGTAAAATTGCCATATCCTTTGGTGTTTAGTAGTGCCCGGGGCAGCCCCGCGAAGTTTGGCCTGTTGAGCAGTCAACCCATGGCCCTACGGCAATGGCCATTGTCGTACATCAATCACCACACTGCCGTACGACAGTCCATGATTTTCACTACCTTGACCATTCAAACCGCCATGTTGACCAAGTCAAACCACCGTATGGCAATGGCCATTTTTGTACGGTAATCAATAATTTACTTAAAAGTCAAGCAGACAAAATTTTTGGCGGCAGTTACAGCTGAAGGCCGACTTCTTGGCCTCAAAACAACGCCATACCCTTTTTCTGACCACTTTTGCTTGTTCCCCATTCATTTTTCACCCTTCCCCATTCATTTTTCACCCTCTAAATTCCATCCGGGGGCAATTTTAGATAGAGGACATGAATTTTTTGAGGAGCGAGGAGAAAAAAGAGAAAGGGAAGAAAAAGAACAACATTGGCAACCCATATTTTTTAGAGGAACCATTCCATGCTACCATATTAAGATTTCCGAATCAAAGCATCCATTTCAAACTCGTTTTTCAAGCAAACAATCAAAAGAGCATTCATTCAAAGCTACAAAAGGTAAAGAAGCACTTTCTATACTTATTGTTTCGTCAATCCTTAGGAGAGCCACTAGGTCCAAACCAGTTTCTCATACTGGCTTGGGCTCAAATGACCTTCATTACCAACCAAACATGAAAGTAAAAGTCCCAGGAGGCAAGTACCATACGGCAGTGTCCATTGCCGTATGGCAATAGCCTCTTGAAGGAGAGAGAATTCTCAGAACCTCTGGGGTCATTTGGTTCATCAATACCTCAAAGGTGCAGGGTGTTCTTTGTTCATTTCAATTGAAAATATTCATCATGAGTGGTTTTGCATACTTTGTGAAACATCAAGGTTCTGCAAATTGTGTTCCAAAAATTTGCCATAAGTCTAGTTTTCACCCATTCACAATGTTTTTAAAGTTAGGGAAATTTATCAAAATGATCCCTCTAATTTCACCACTGTCTCGATTTGGTCCATCTAGTTTCAATTTCACTCTAATGAACCCTATAATTTCAATTTTGGTCGATTTGAGTACAATTGATAACAGCCGTCAGAAAAGATGACAAAAATCCCAATTTGAGGATTTTTGGAGGGGCAGACATGTGTTTTCGCTCACCTTCCTCCCCAATACCAAAACCCTAACTCATCCAACTCCTTTTACATTATTATTTTCATTTGGGAGAAAAAAAATGACTGCTCTGGACGATCAGCAACTGGCTTATCTTCCTATTCAAAAAAAAAAGAAAGGAAAAGCAACTGGCTTATCTCTGTCCGCATCAACTACGTCAGTGGCCTATACAGAGGAACAAATATCAATTGTAAGAGAGATTAAGAAGAAGAAGGATTACTATGAGATATTGGGATTAGAAAAGAGTTGTGCGATTGAGGATGTCCGAAGAGCATATCGGAAGCTTTCGTTGAAGGTTCATCCTGATAAGAACAAGGCTCCTGGGGTGAGGAGTCATTCAAGGCAGTGTCAAAGGAATTTCAATGTTTGAGTACACTTCGCTTCGGAACAAGAATGGGGCCGAGAACCGGCAACAATGGGTCTCTCGGATCTGCATGGAATTGGTTTCCATTGATTCCTGTTATACTGATTCTGCTACTAAATTTTATGCCATCGTCGCAGCCCATATACTCGCTTTCGCCTTTGTTTTCGTATGAGCATCGATTTACTACGCAGAAGGGTGTTAATTTTTACGTGAATTCGGCAACATTCGAAGTTGATTATCCTCCTAATACCCCAGTTTGTGTGGCGCTTGAAGAGCAAGTTGAGAGAGGTTGATCTTCGATGTTGGGTTTGATCTTCGATGTTCGATTGATCATACAGAGCAGTCATTTTTTTTTTCTCTCAAATGAAAATAATACTGTAAAAGGGGTACGAGGAGTTAGGGTTTTGGTATTGGGAAGGAGGGTGGACGAAAAGACATGTCTGCCCCTCCAAAAACTCTCAAATTGGGATTTCCGTCATCTTTCCTAACGGCTGTTATCAATTGTACTCAAATCGACCAAAATTGAAACTACAGGGGCTGTGTTTGGTTAGATAGTTTAGTTTAGTTTTGATGATGTCATCAGGTGTAATGAGTAGAGAGAGATAGAGAGAGAAACGAGAGAAATGATGATGTCATCAAAACTAAAACTAAAACTAGAACTAAACTGGGAAGCGAACAGGGCCAGGGTTTGTTAGAGTGAAATTAAAACTAGAAGGGCAAAATCAAGACAGGGGTGGGACCATTTCGATAAATTTCCCTTAAAATTATTCAACACACCACCATATAGTTATGGCTCATTCCCGTATCATAATGAGTTATTCCTATGTTTTCTAAAACTTCACAAGTATTCAGTAGAGACCGATTATGTATCAGGCGAGAAAGGTGCCTTAAAAATCTCCCCCTCTCGTAACCTGGCTTTCAAACCCAAATTACTTTGTTTTCGATAGACCAAAGCCTTTTTCAAATCAAAAGCATGGAGGTCATTCAAATTTTTAAAACAAACGGTTTCTCGGATGGCAAACTTTTTTCCAAAAAGAAAATCCGAGTGGTAACTCTGAATCTTTTAAAACTCGGGTGGCGTGTCCACACTTATCATCTCCAATTTGATTTTTTTGTCCCGTGCATTGATCTTCTTGGTGGAGCGGAAGATGGATTAAAGTTGTCGATCTCGGTGGTGATGAAGGTATTCTGGTAAGAGGGCAGGGAGGCAGAGAAGATTGGTGAATTTTGCAGACCCGGAGGTGGATTTGTTTACCCAAATGGGTTTGTCAATGGAATATGGGTTTGTCATTGGAGAAGGTGGAGAAGAAGATGGTAGGATGGCGGCGTCTCCGGAGGCAGGGCCCATGGTCGGGTCATAATTTATTAAGAAGATAAAATGATAGCAAACGTCACTTTGAGACCCAAAAAACTAGAAGGCAAGACGTCAATCATAAAGATCAAGGAAGAAATTAAGGAAAAGCGGAGAAAAAATTGGGTATGAGGAGGATACCAGACGGTACATCCGAGCCTTCTAAAAATACAATTAACAGTCCGGATTAAAAGTACAGTCCGGATTTAAAAAAAAATAGAAGAGAAAAAAAAAGTGTGTTTTTATCCGAGCCGTCCGATGCATTTTTGGATGGCTCGGATGTGGCGAAGGGGCACCACGTCACCCATACCCTATTTGCATCCAAAATTTTTCGAAAGACGCCCAAACCAAACACCTCCCAAACCTTGCAATCCAACAAAAAAAACTTTGAATTATAGTGCTCTAACCCTACATGATATTTTTGGCAGAGCAATTCGTGATGACTTGGAAGGTTTATAGTTTTTGGAGTTTATTTGTGTATTCATATTTGGTTGGGGTCTATCTGATTTTTTGGTTACTTGTTATCTTTTGACTTTAGCTAGAACTGTTCTATTTTGAGACTGTTAGTTCTAGATAAGAATTTTTGACAGATCTATATGCGTCAAGGTCAATGTCTTGACTGGGATGAACGATATTGGTTGCCTTGCGTTTTTCTTATTTTACATTAGTTAGATGATTAATTCTGCTTTGTCCAAGATAGTTTTAATGAACTTCGTTATGTAAGTGCCGCTAGGCTTTTATTAATATATTCTTCTTTACTTTGCTAAAATAAAATAAAAAAAGAACTACAGAGAATTAAACTAAACCGACGCAAAGCTGCAGAAAAACCAAAACAGGAAAGCCCCAAACTTATAAAAGAGACATCGCCAACACCAATGCCTCTGCTAAACTACCTGAACCAAGCATCCAGAAGCTATAGAGCAAAAAAAAAAAAATGCTAACACCAAACCGAAAAATTTACTAGTAACTGGTTTTCACCAATCACCCAGGACTCTTGCCTCCAGCATATGGATAAACAGCAAAGAAAGCCTGAACCATAGTCAGGAGTAGAAGTAATAAAGCAGCCAATGCTGAAGTAAAAGACCATGGGGTGTCAAAATATTTTCTCTTCAATCCAGCCCATTGCACATGCCAACCATTCCTGGAATACCGATTCACATCCTCAAACACCTTGGATAGATAATTATTATTAATATCGAAAGCCATTTCTTTTCCCAAATTATTGAAGAAATGAACCAACTCCTCGTCATTCCCGAAATAATTCTCCATAACTTCCCTGTCGCATAGAAACTCCGCGTCGGTAGGTTTGTTGATGAGACACCCCATGAAGGTCGCATAAGCGGTCATGTGTTTCGAGCAGTGACTGTAACACTGCTCGAATGCAACAGAGTTCAGAAAAAACGAGGTGATGACATCGTCTATTGATATCTGTGGAATTTCCAGTACCCCGTTGCAAAAGCTAATTTTCAAGAACGACATCTCATCCTTTTTGGCCTTGAACTTGATTCCACCCGCCTCAAGTTTTTTCGCGCAAGGGATCAACTGAAGCAATGGAATGTCATTTTTCCCTTTCCTCCTAGCAAAGCAATAATTCACATTTTTCGTCATCTTTTGTGGAGTCCGACGAGGGATAAAACTCTTCCGAAAGAAATCAAGTAGATGTTTCCCTTCAAGTTCGAGATTTTCACACCTCTTCAAAACCTCATCAGGCCGCCTATCAAACGTGTAACTTAAAAACTCGAGAATCAGTCCCGCTAGCGACTGATTACCATCACCAGATCTCGTAACTCTAGTGTTCTCAAACAAAGTTTGAAGTACGAAAAACGGAATCTGGTTTTCCAACCGAAGGAGATCTCTGCAGAGAAAAGGGGGAATCCAAGCCATGTTGAAAATAGGATTTTCTGGATCACTAGGTGCCACCCTTCCGACTTTGGATATAAGTTCAATGATAAATAACCCGTCGAGTACCATCATTTGTATGAGATCGAAGCTGCTGAAATGGATGAATTCCGAGTAACATTCTCGGATTTGTTTTTCCATGGGAGCGATGATTCTCAAGTACCGGTTGAGATTTCCCCTGTATGGAGGAGTTCGAGTGAGGATTTCGCTGAGGAATTTCCACTTGTGCTCTTCGATCATTTTGAGGTGTGGTTTTCCATGGTGGTATGGGCCGATTGATAGTATTTGAGGGTGGTAGGCTTTTTCGTTGATTTCGACTAGGCTCTGAGGGACTCTGAATATGCAACAGGATTCTTTTCCGGCTGTTTGGTTGAGTAGTTTGGGGGTTTCCTTGGTTTTCTTTTCCATTTCCTCCAATTCTTTGATTGTGATCAGGTGGCAGTGGTAATCTGTCTCTCCGTTTCCTTCCATTTCTGGAGTTGATTCAAATCTTGTTTTCCAGTTTGGCTCCTCTGATAGTACAATTATCCATTTGTCTAATCCATAAGAAGGCAAGGATGGTAGTTGAAACATCTTCCTCAAAAAACTAAGTACCTAGTACTTGGGATTTTGACTATTAATTGGAGCAACAATGATAGATAGCCACCACTCCCTCACACACCCCATGTGAGTGAGGGTGTGGTGATGGGGAGTGGTACAAAGGGTGTGTATCTATCATTGTTGTGATTGGAGCTGCTTTTCGGACACCTCAGGCGCATTGGACATTGGGCTTGTTGCGTTTGGGTCTAAAGACCCAATTTTTATATTACAACCCA
This sequence comes from Vaccinium darrowii, assembly GCA_020921065.1. Lineage (NCBI taxonomy): Eukaryota > Viridiplantae > Streptophyta > Magnoliopsida > Ericales > Ericaceae > Vaccinium > Vaccinium darrowii. The sequence continues at coordinate 32,625,942 of CM037156.1, forward strand.
ATTATAATTCTTATTTCTCTTTAATCATTACTCATATTTTCAATTATTATTCTTTCTCTCTCTCTATCTCTCTAATCATTACCCCTAATTTCAATTATTAATTTCATTTCCCTCTTTACTCAAAATCCAAATCCCAAACCCAACCTGAACAAGGTGATTGAATCTGAAGCCAACCTTGATTAGGATCTTTCACATTATAGACGTCAACAAGTAAAATATCAGTTACAAAAACAAAGTTAACCGGGCATCGATAATTCAGTAGCCGAAATGCTTGATCTAGAAGATATGATCGGAAAATTTGATTTTGGTTGCAATTCAAAAAGAAATTTCATTCGATTATGCATGATATGTAATTACGTACTGATACCCGACCTGATTTTTTTCAGAGTATTTTACTCCTTGAGTTCTTCAACTGAAACAGTTAGGATCAAATTTTTTGGGCTCGGGGTGGATGTCAGTTCTGAGTTATATGAGGATGGCGTTTTACTTGGGAGAAATCTTGAACAATGGCATTTTAAATCAACAATTTGCTTGTGGAAAAAGTTACAATACACACCCATTAAAGGTTTGTACCATATGCACCTATTGGATGGTCCAGATTGTGCCATCTCACTGGCAATCATAACATTTTTTAGGGTTTCTTAACTTTTTAGTATTATTATTCGTAACATTTTGGTGTGTCTCGTAAATTTTATAATTTTTTTTTTATAACTTTTATAAAAAAAAATTATAACTTTTGTAGAGGTACATATTGCAGCCTTTTCCTTTGTTGTCACATTTTATCAAGTAAACTTTTACTTTTCACGGTAATTTGGCATAGGGCTAAGTTGAGCTGTCGCTCTCATTGACTTGAATTTGCAAAAAAAAAAAAAAAGAAAAAAGAAAAATTTACCTTTTGAAAAAAATAAATTGGATGTGGCTTATAGCCCATTTGAGTATACCTCTTCCCTGTCAAGGGGGATGTATTAGGTTCGAGTCTATAGAGGTGGTCATTTAGCGTTTTCACTAACTTCCTCACTAACCCCCTCGTACTCTCGAATCGAATGTGGATGACAGCCTTGAATATATATATAGATGGATGATTTTCAAGGCTGTTATCCACATTCGATTCGAGAGGTCATATATATATATATATATATATATATATATATATATATATATATATATATATATATACATGCCCACTTTCTAGTCAAGGATCCCGGACTGGGGTTTTTTTTTTTGGTGTTTTGAAGGTTTTCAAACTTGTTTTGCATGATCCAGACCGTCCAATGTGTTTGAAACGTGTTTTTAAGGGTCCTCATGAGAAATCAACAAAAAAAATACCCAGAAGGGCTTGATCCGAACAGTTTTTCACAAAAACTATACATATACTGTTTTATGAAAAACTGTTCGGATCAACCCCTTTCCGGTATTTTTTTTTGCTGATTTCTCGCGGGGACCCTTAAAAACACCTTTTAAACACATTGGACGGTTCGAATCGTCGAAATTCAATCACGATCTATAAGGTGTGGACGAAGTCCGGATTTTAAGTGTTTAGATAGGAAGTTTAGTGTGTGTGTGTGTGTGTATATATATATATATATATATATATATATATATATATATATATATATATATATATATATATATATATATATCTTACCTATACTAAAAGGAAATTCTCCATTCCTGTTTTCGGCCTCTCTTTTCTTCCCAAAATGCACCTGTCTTCTTGCATTGATCTTACGAAAATGCCCCTTGTGGTTCGTGTTTCTTGGTTGGGAACCGCAGATATTGGCTTCCTTCCTTCATTGTCTTTATTTAATGCTGGGTCATGTATTGTTGTTTTCAAACGTGGGCCATGTCTCTGACGTTTGGGCTCATCTATTTAATTTTGTGCATAAATAATCACGTGGTGGGTCATGTGCATAAATGCGTGTTCCCTCTTTTTGCTTCTTTGGTGGTTGGGTAGTGCATTTTTCTTCATTGTCTTTATTGCTAGTAGAGGTGTCAAATGTGATTGTCGTGCCGTATCGTGCCACTCAACTTACGTGCCTACCGTGCTTCGTGCCGTGCCCAATTTCTTTATCGTGCTGTGGCGTGCTGTGACATACCGTGCTCGTGCCGTGCCAATTTACTTTACCGTGCCATGTCGAGTTGTGCCGTTTTAAGGTCGTGACGTGCCATTCCGTGCCCGATTTAATTACTCGTGCCGTGCTGTTGACTAAATTGTGTTGTGTCGTGTTGTGCTTTTTTATTGTCGTGCCGTATCGTGGCGTGCCTTTTTAATGATTTCGTGTCGTGCTGTCTTATTTTGAATTGTGTCATGCCGTGCTGCCCTGTTTACTTTGGTGTCGTGCTTTTTGAATCGTGCCGTGCCGTGCCAGCCTGTTTACTAAATCGTGTGTCATGCCGGGCTTTTTAAAATCACGTCGTGCAAAATGCCAATGTGCCATCAATTTTCAACTTACGTAATTGAAAAAAAATCACAATTCACAACTCACAAGTTACATAATTAAAAAAAAATTGAAACCTATTAACCATTTAACCTATTACAACTTACAAGTTACATAATTTCAAAAAATTGAAAGCTATTAACCATTTAACCTATTACAACTTACAAGTTACATAAAAAAATTGAAAGCTATTAACCTATTAATACATACAAGAATTCCAGAAATGAGGCTTGAGTTGAAACCACCTGCATGTAACGAAATGAGAGAATACAAACTTGAATCGGGCTCAGCAAGCATCATTGCCCATATAAATGAAATTCAAGTGCACCAAGTGCAGCAACATGTGCAGCAAACAAGTGTCACGAACAACTAACAGGAACAACAAACAAGTGTAGCAACAGGTGCAACAAACAAGTGCAGCAAATGCAGCAACAAGTACAACAAACAAGTGCAGCAAACAAGTGCAACAAGTGAATCAACATCAATCCACCACCACAACACCATGTCCACCACGATCGACCACCAGGTCCACCACAACACCACACAACAACACAAGTCAATAAAATCAACATCATTGCCTTTTTTTTTTAAACTTTGAAATGGGCTCAACAATCATCATTGCCCCAAATCAGTAACTATAATACACAAATTCAGGGCTCAACAATCATCATTGCCCATATAAATGAAATTCAAGTGCACCAAGTGCAGCAACAGGTGCAGCAAACAAGTGCAGCAAATGCAGCAACAGGTGCAGCAAACAAGTGCAACAACTGCAACAACAGGTGCAACAAACAAGTGCAGCAAGTGGTGAAGCAAACAAGTGCAGGAAACAAGTGCAGCCAACATGTGCAGCAACAAGTGAATCAACATCAATCCACCACCACAACACCACGTCCACCACGATAAACCACCACAACACCACACAACAACACAAGTCAATCCAATCAACATCATTGCCTTTTTTTTTACTTTGAAATGGGCTCAACAATCATCATTGCCCCAAATCAGTAACTATATTACACAAATTCAGGACTCAACAATCATCATTGCCCATATAAATGAAATTCAGTCACTATAACACATAAATTCAGGGCTCAACAATCATCATTGCCCAAATTCAATCACTACAACACATAAATTCAGGGCTCAACAATCATCATTGCCCAAATTCAATCACTACAACACATAAATTCAGGGCTCAACAATTATTATTGCACAAATTCAATCACTAGTCTATAACACATAAATTCAGGGCTCAACAATCATCATTGCCCAAATCCAATCACTATAACACATAAATGAGTCAGGCCTCAACAATTATCATTGCACAAATTCAATCACTAGTCTATAACACATAAATTCAAGGCTCAACAATCATCATTGCCCAAATCCAATCATTATAACACATTAATTCATGGCTCAACAATCATCATTGCCCACATTGGGCTCAAATCATCATTGACCAAATTCAGAATTCACAAACTGAAAAGGATGCAACATTATGTTGCCATTTAAGACCATCATAAGTTACAAATCACAATTCATGTGTTATTATAAGTTTGAACATGGAGATAAGGGGTTGTGTATTCATTTCACACTAAAAGGAGACACACACACACACACACACACACAACTGAAGTGGGGGCAAACATCATGTTGCCATAAGTTGCCAAACCCACACACAGTCACACACTGAAGTGGGGGCAACATCATGTTGCCATAAGTTGCCAAACCCACACAGAGTCACACACTGTTTGCTGCACTCGTTGCTGCACTTGTTGCTTCACACACACACACACACACACACACGTCATAACTAAAGTGGGGGCAACATCATGTTGCCATAAGTTGCCAACCCACTTCAGTCCACTTACTAGAATGAATAAGCCACAGACACAGGCCCCGCATAATAATGAATATTAGGCTAATCACTATCTATATCAGAGTCTGCATAATAACTTCTAACTTCTTCTTTACCTAAACTTTTTTCAATTCCAAGGCCTGCATCCTCCCAATCTTTCAAGCACATGAGACAATCCAAAATGTCTGAAGCTAGTCTGCTCCTCTTCTCATTCAACACTCTTTTACCTGCACTAGAAGTAGATTCGGAGGCCACTGAAGACACATGAGCTGTTAGTAGATCACTTGCCATGATTGAAAGAATGGGATAAGTCATTTGATGAGATTTCCACCATACTATGATATCAAAATTAATCATGCCATTTGCGCTAACAGATTCTAGGTCCAAATATTTAAGAAGTTCAGTGTGTGAAGTTACAGAGCTACTTCCTAATCCTAAACTTGAACTGAGCAAAGACCAAGATGCATCATTACTTGTAGAAGAAGTCAAAGAAGAAGAAGTACATGTAGCAATTGCACCAAACTTAGCTTCATATCTAGCATACAATGCATTGAATAAATGAGTCACAACATCAGAAGAAGGTAAAGTATTAATCCCTAAATTGGTACCAATCTCTCTTAAAAGCATAGAAACACCAGCTACCTTAATCCTAGGGTCCATTACTGCAGCTAACATAAATAATGATGGCATGTCCTCATAATATTTTCTCAATTTTACTTCCATATCTATACAAGCATTTACAAAATTTGGTTGTGCCCTATGATTACGCAAATTTAGACTAATATTGTAAAGATGATTAAGCACAATAGAAGAGGTAGGATAACGAACACCCGAACAAGCTAAGGTAGCAACATAAAACACTTTCAAAAATTTCATGAACTCGAAAGCAATATTCCAATCAGCTGGAGTTAAGGCAGTAGCACCACGAAACTTTTGGTTAACAAAAGCAGATATTGCATCACTATATTTCCTAGAAGACTTTAACATAAGATAGGTCGAATTCCAACGAGTAGGAACATCAGAATTCATTTGTTTGGACTTCAAATTATAACATGTAGCACACAATTTATCAAATTCTTGTTGCCTAGATAAGGAAGTACCAATAAAAAGAACAACAGCTTGAATTTTAAAATATGTGGTGCTATATGTTTCAAACCATCTTGCACAACTAAGTTAATGACATGGCACACACATCGAACATGCAATAAGTCACCAAAATATGCAGGACTCAAATTTTTCTAAACAATGGCAATGCAGCAGTATTAGCAGAGGCATTGTCTAAAGTAAGGCTAAAAACTTTATCAATAACTTCATAATCCTTAAAAACAGTCATAACACTTTCAAAAATTTGATCAGCATCATGAGGAAACTCCACTAAACAGAAAGCAATAACTTTTTTCGCAAAGTCCATGTAGAGTCTATATAATGAGCAGTCACACACATATAACCACGATTATTTATACCGGACCACATATCAAAAGTATAAGAGATTGCATCAATTCCAGCAAGTTCAGAAATCAAATATTTTCTAACTTCAAAATACGCTTTCTTCGTATCACTACGGGTTGTATTTCGAGAAACTTTAGAAAATGGAGGATAAAAATAAGTTTTAATAAAATTTTCAAATCTAATATCATCACCAAACGTAAATGGTTGTTCTGCTGATGCTACGTAACAAAATGCACAATTTTTGTATACTACTATCAGATTCACCACTCAAATGCACAAAATTTTGCATACTACTATCAGATTCACCACTCAAATGCACAATTTTTTCTGAATGTTTAGCGTGAATGTGCCTACCATGCTGCCCTACACCGTTTAAACTTTTGCATGCATATACTACGCCACAATAATTGCATATTGCCTTAGGCCCTAAATCAATACCATTTTCATCTTTGTAGTTTTTATTTATAGAGAAATGTTGCCATACCCAAGATGTGTGTTTCCTTTTTGAACCACTAACCATTGAATTTGTAGGAGTCGAAGCTCCAGTCGGAGTAGAACCCGAAGGTCCTCTTCCACTGGAGGCAGTTTCACTAACAAACTCCAAACCCTGTCCCTGTGTTGCAACATGAACAGGGACATGGTTTCCACCGTGTTCATCATCAGAAGACTCAGAGTGGGGGTTAGGATCCCCCACTCCAAAATCAAAATTACTCGCATCCATCTACTGATCTACAGAAATCCAAACACAGATCAAATAATCAGAACGGTGGAACAAATCAACAAATCAAACACACACACACACACACACACACACACACACACAGAGGCTTAGTGTCTTACCCTTCGGTTGACCACAGTGGTGGAGACTTAGAATCTTACACAGTTACACTGTTATACACACACACACACACAAACCCTAGCCATAAACCCTAGCCACATGCAGTGGTGGACTGGTGGTGTGGTGGTGGATGGTGGTCGATCGGTGGTGGACTGGGGTTGTGGTGGTGGATGGTGGTTGATCGGTGGTGGACGTGATTGTGGTGGTTGATCGGTGGTGGACTGGTGTTGTGGTGGTGGATGGTGGTCGATCGGTGGTGGACTAGGGTTGTGGTGTGGATGGTGGTCGATCGGTGGTGGACTGGTGTTGTGGTGGTGGATGGTGGTCGATCGGTGGTGGACCGTTCAAGAGAGAGAGAGGATCGAGAGTTCGAGACCGTGAGAGAGAGAGAGAGAGAGATTAGGGTTGCAATTACTGTGGCTGCGTTTCCGTTTTTGCCTGGAGTTTCCGTTTTTGCCTAACGGCGTGGCTGGTTTCGGTTCTTTGGTTCGCTTGGTCGAGTTGCCCCCCACCGATCCACTCCTGGGTGGTCTCGGTTCTGCCCAACGGCGTGGTTGCGCTTTGTTGCCGTGTTTTGTGGCTCGTTTGGTGGCGGCGCTTGTTGGTCTCTCCGAGGTGGCTCTTCGTCGGCGTTTGGTGTCCTGGTTCCGGCGACCTTGGCTATCTTCTTTGGGGATTAATCGCGATCCTTGGTGGTTTTTGGGTTTCCAGAATGTGTGGGATGCACGGCGACGTGGGCTTCTTTTGGTTTCCGGTAAGCGTCTATGGCTCGTGCTTGCTTTGGTGGTCGGCGGCATTTACGTGGTGGCTGTTGGATTGTTTCGGAGGGGCTGCTGCTGTTTGGTGTTAGGGTTTGGTGTTTGGTATTAGGGTTGGGCCGAGTCTGACCCTTTGTGGTCTAGACTTGACCCCTTTGATTTGTCTGTTGTTTTTGGGCTTTGCCCTTTGATGCTTGGGCCCATTAGATGTTGGGTTCCAACTTTATGTTGACCCTTGCCCCTCTCCCTCTCTCCCCCTTTCCCATACGATGTTCCCGTATCGTATTTCAATAAACTCTTCTTTTATTGAGCAAAAAAAAAAAAAATTACTGTGGCTGCAGTAATTATAATGTGGTATTTATACCCCTAAAATCTAGGGCTACCGGTAGCAGATTAGTGCACAGAAAATGGCACTTTGGGTCCCACTTTTTGATCTCGCGTGAATAATCTGAACCGTTAAATAATTTTTAAATAAAGTTTTGTACGCCCTTGCAAAAAATCAGAACAATTGGATATCCGTAACTGGTACGTCCAAAACTGCAAATTTTTAAATCAATTGGATGTGCATAGCTTGGATCAACGAGTTGAGCATATCCAATCGACCTGTTTTTTTTTTTTTTGCAAAGCCATACAAAACATTATGTTGAAATTATTTAACGGTTCGGATTAGACACGGGGGGCCAAAAAGTGAGACCCAAAAGCCATTTTTTTGTAATAAACGGTGAAGATTGTCATAATTGTGTTTCGATGAAGGACCTTTCAAAATCCGATAAACGCAAAAATTGGCGAGAGTCATTAAAACATCAAGACAAACAAAGTGAACGGTGTGGATTGTCATAATTGTGTTGCGATTGTGTGGCTATCGTACATTATACTATAACATCGTAACTTTGTTCATATAGAAGTAAGTTCAATGTATAGAATTGAAAGGTAGGTGCACACTCGTTTTTCCGAATGTTCGATCTAAACCGTTACGATTTAATATCTTATCGATTTTATCATTCTCGCCCAAATTGATGATCATCCGATATTGGCAACCACACGATCAGAACACATTTAGTGCATTTCATGGAATTTCAGTACCATAACGCACCACTTCAACGCCACCTAATCAATTTTTTCAAAATCAGAACCGTTAGATGTGTTTAGAACGTGTTTTTAAGGATCTATGCAAGGATTTGGGAAAAAAAACTAGCTAGAAGGGCTTGATCGGACAAGGTTTTCGTAAAGTAGTTTTACAAAACTCTACTCCGATCAAGCCCTTCCGAGCACTATTTTTTGCCAAATCCTTGCGTAGGACATTGAAAACACGTTTTAAACACATCTAACGGTTCCGATCGTCGAAATGTGGTCCGAAAAGTGGAGGTCTATTATTGTGAGTATTTTATAATTTAATAAAAGAATTTAATTCCTATAATTTGAATTTCTATCATTTTATTTATAAAAACAATTTGTAATTTTTTTTGTCTAACTATCTCTCTCTCACTCACTCTCTCTCTCTAAAAAAAATTATTATTTTTTTATTTTTTTATTTTTTTGTTCATGAGTCATGACTTACTTAAACAAACATAGATTATTTATTTATTTTTTAAAATTTTCACAAAAACAAATTAATAATTTTTTTTTCAAAATCTTTATTAGATAAACTCATAAAAGGAAATCCAGCAATGTATTATGTATATGACTATATGAGTATAAATGTATAATATCAGCATATGTAAATATGTAATATTTGGGAACGTGCGGTATAATGCCGATGCCGGTAAACATTTTTTTTCATGTTTGAATTTTGATTTAAAATTTATTAATCATATAAAATGTTTTAAAAAATTATTTATTTTTTGTTGTCCAAAGTCCAAACTCTCTCTCTCTCTCTCTCACTCAAAATAAAATCAAATAATATAATATAAAATTTAAAATTGTAACTTATTTTTCCCTTTTGTTTCTTTTTTTTTTTTTTTGTTAATTTTTTTGTTCATGTCTTGACTAGTTGACTTCAATTTTTATTAACTTGATCTAAATATATAATTCACTAAAATAACAAAAATTTAATTCTTCCTTTTTTTGGATTATCAAAAAATACATACAATGATAGAAATAAAGTATTTAACAAATTTTTTTTGCCTCCTGCCGTGCCCATGGGCCGTGTCGTGCCGTGCCAACGTGCCTTGCTAGAACCGTGCGTCCGCGCTACAACGTGCCCGTGCCGTGCCATGCCTGTCCTACTTCTGTGGCGTGCCGTATCGTGCCAATTTCCGTGCTCGTGCCCGGGCTAGTGCCCGTGCCCGTGCTGTGCCTTGCCATGCGTCGTGCCCCGTTGACTTCGTGTCGTGCCCGTAGAAGCCCATGACGTGCCGTGCCATGTGCCGCCTTATACCGTGCCGTGCCCGCTCAAATCCGTGCCTGTGCCGTGCCACGTGCCAACTTATACCGTGTCGTTCCGTGCCGTGCCAGGTTTTACCGTGCCTCTGGCATGCCGTGCCGCCATCGAACGCTCCATGCCCGTGCCAACCCGGCCCGTTTGACACCTCTAATTGCTAGGATTGAAGATTAGGTGGAGTTTTTTTTTTTTGATTCTTCAATCAGATGAATTGTTATTTGGTGGAGCAAAACCACCCACGAACCTGGCGATCTCTCCTCTCCCTCTCTGCAATTATCAAAATCCCCCTCCCCACTGTTCAATTGCCGATATTGGCTTCCTTTGCGTGCAATTCTCGTGCTTTGATAATGAGGACTACTCCATTGAGGCGGCGGAATTTGATTGCAGCAACAATCGCGCCTGGAATCTTGATGATTGCGTTCCATACAGTTGGGGTCTTAATCTTGTTTTTCTGTCATTTTTTTCTATTTTTATGCTCTTCGGTTTTCTTTATGTTTTTAATTTCTGTGGTCCATTAGATTCTTCATTCATAATTAGATTTCATTTTGGGCTTCACTAATGAGGCTTTTTGTTCTTTTACAGGTATGTAGTAAATCAGAGGTTTTAAAATCTATGGTAATTTCTTCTTTTCTGGAATTAAAAATCGTTTTCTAGAGTCGTTTCTTAGGCTCAGTTTTCCAAAAGATTTTAACACCCAGGTGCTAAAATCATGATATTTCAAATCAAAAAATGAAGTGGTTCCGTGTATCGTTTTTCGATTTTTTTTGCACCAAACTAAAGTACAGTACTATTTTCTATGTATTGGGTATTTGTTATATATTCTTGTCTCCTTTTAAGAGAGTGAGAGTGAGGATGAGAGGGGAGGGAGTTCTGTATGATGCAATCTTGGAGTTGGGTAGTGGAATTTTTTAATCTCATAATATGTTTTTCCTTGCAGGGCTTTAAAGTTGCACGACAAGAGGGAGTTCTGTATGATGCAATCTTGGAGTATCCAAAGAATTTTCTAATTCAACGGGCGGTCCAACTCTCGAAGAGCCTTTTTCAGAATTTTCTAATGTTTTTTGTTGTTTAATTGTGTCTTGTATTGTCCTCTTTGATTTTTATACCTGTACACCTGTACTATTGGGAACTCTTTGGAATAAACATGACTCATTTTCGCCAACATGTTTTTATTTGTCTCTCTCATCTTTCATCTTCGATTTCTAGAAATTAGAGCCTGACTCTTTATTTTTGTTTGTCTGTTTGGCTCGAAATTAATGATCCATTTGAAGCCTCTTTCTTTGGCTTAGATTTCAGTATTGTTTGTGGGTAGTTAATTGCACATAATTATAGTGAATGAGATGTGGAAGAGTATTTTATTTTGCCCTAACTCAATTACAATACTATGAATTCATATGTTCTTAACTTCTTACCCTTTTTATTTTACATTTATTTATCACTACTACATAGTATTTCCAACCTTGTAGCTGCATTTAGATAATCAAAAATTCAAATTTAGGAGCCGAGTTGTTTGGGGAGTTCTACACGCCACACTTATGTTTGAATGTACATCTTACTATGAGGATCAAAGAAAAAAAACATCTTGCTACTGCTCTGGTTTATCATTATGGATCAAATAAATATTAATTACAGACTTTTAAAAATAATTGAAAAAACGCAAGGCTAGAAGCGCAAATTAAAAAAATAGGTTTAGTGGTTACTGCCAGTAGTCATTTTGAAGAGAGTAGAAAATTAATCTTGCTATCCAATCATCCATATCTTTTTTGAAAGACCACGTCAACAACTCGCTCACAGGGAAAATGTGACCATCCTTAGAAACGAAGAAATCAGACGCCCAAAACAATGGACGTTCTGCTCCTTCGCGCTCGGAATAACTCTCTTATTCCATACCACGATGGCAGTTGTTAGCGAATAAACACAACCTTTTTTACCTAATAAATCATTATCCCAGTATCAACACGAACAAAAGGCGAATCAACAACCATCAGACCTCTAAACACAAAGTTCCAATTTTAGGCTGAAATCTCAAATAAAGTTTGTAAAAAAAATAGAGACTAAAATATGCCATGTTATATTTCAGGAGTTTCACAGACAAAACCAAAGAAAGCAAGCTAAAATACGTGTCATAGTCTATGGCTCTATGATATAGGCAGTTCAAAAAAAAAGAAAAAAAAGGGAAAAAATCTATGCTATAATAAATTGAAGATACTTGCGAAACATTAGACCGGTTACATTGATAGACCTGTCCTACATTTTTCCCTAAAACCACAAAAGTCAGCAATGTCTTGAATGTTTACATTTTTTCAAAAGGCTAGGCCTTTGTTTGGTTCTCAAGGATATTCCCTTGGTCTTGGATGTGTTCTTTTAATTAAAAGAATTATTTTACCAAGAATAAGAAGCCCTGGGTACACGGTTATTTTTAGTTGGAAGCAGTAAGTCCAAGCATTTACATTCATTTTTATTGGAAAGGGTTTAGCTAGGGTTCACTTCAAAGGTGGTTTGGGTGGTAGTTATAGGTGCTTACAGCTCCAAACCCTAATCTTATTATCTGCAAAACGCTTGTACAATCAACCTCTTGCTTCGTCCACTTGACCGACTACATCTTTTGCGTGCCGTCTCTTACCAAATACACCATGTAATTTTGTTCGGTGATTGTAGATCGTGGCTTTGTTGATTCAGAATGGAGCTCACGTGAATACAAGAAATTACTGTGTTCAGGTTCGATATCTCGTCGTTTTTGTCTCTGAGGCAATTTATTTTTTTCTTATTATTGTATTTTATAATTGGAAGATTGACTTGATAATTGTGAATATGAAAAAAACGCATGACAAGGACTATTACCCATCAAACCCTCTGTTTTTTTTTTTAAACAGCTCCCCTCAAACTCTCTATCTCCATAGTCGCACTCACTTTCAGATTATACAGGATATTTTACTAATTCGAGAGATTGGAATGTTTTCACTTGCTGGTACAAAGTTGTTTTAGGAAAATCATTGTTGTTTTGGCCCTAAACAAAATAAAAAGCACATAATTGACTTGGGACAATTTTAGGTTCTTTTTAGTCATGCTGGACTTTAAAACTTAATGATGGTTTTCACATCCCAAGTCGATTCAAATTCCTTTGTGAGTGAAATGGTTCTCTAAAGTATAAAAAGAACTGGCAACTGAAATCTCTCAAATGTTGAAACCGCAAATTTGGAAGAGATACAAAAACAAATAGGAGGGTAAAAAAAAAAAAGGCACAGAAGGACCACCAACTATGCATTAAACACTATTTAATAAACCAAAAAGGAACAGGCAATAAAGAAAATAGGAGACAGCCTACAAACCGGGAAAAAAAAAAAAAAACAGGCAAAGCATTATGAAAATCTAGGCAAATATGAAATTGGTCAAATGCGACTACAACCTCAACCACATAATAAAATTGCAGCTTTGTGACTGTGTAAAAGAAAAATGCCAAACCCAAATAAAAATGTAATGGTACAAATTGCCAAACAAACAACGAAGCCTAGTGCCTAGATAAGTAAGAAACCTAACAATGGGAGGTGAGGAAGGTATTAGAACTAAATATCATGGTTTTGAAAGTGGTGTTTTGCAACATGGAAATAAACGAGTGACATATTGTCTTTACCTATATATCAAGTTCATTGGGGGGTGCAAATGTCTGGTATAATTAAGTTCGCCTGTCGTTGTAGATATACATAATATGGTCAAGGAGAAGCCTTGTTTTGGAATTCATTATGAATGATGTTCAGTCTTTATGAATTTTTAGTTTTGGATCAAGATTTCTTTTCCGATTTGTCTGGACTGAGGGAGTGGGAGAATAAATAAGAATGAACTAATTTTGAAAAGTGTTTGCTAGAGACGAATATGAGCCAGAATTTCTTTATTTTGGGTTTTTTTTCCCTTTTTTGTTTCGTTATTTTTTCAGACTCAAACCAATATTTTTCACTTTTCTAATTCCTTTCTCCGGATTCAATCTAACATCCCGCAATCATACCTAATGTACTTAATGTCATTTTTAATATTTGCATCTCATTTCAATATTAATAAAACAATCTCTTGTATGTAAGCTTAAATTTTGATAATAAATAAAACTAAAAAAAAATGGCTCTATACTCAATACAAGACAGCTGTCAGATATCTTATCAAGACAGTTCTGACAGGTTAAAAAATTTAATGAAGCTTCTTGAACACAAAAGCTACTTTTATAAAAACAAACTTATATCCTCAAATACTACACTTCAAAACAGAAACTATTATCTGAACATAACCCTTTACCAGTACAACTCTACAATCCTTAGTATCCCACCTTCCCTATCTGTAGTAAAAAATGATAATTCAAACTGATGAGTATTCTGGCTACTTGTTGTTCCTCTTATCTTACTATTATCAGGAGTCCTCTTGACGTTCCGTGATTCTCCATGGTTTGGTTTCATCGATGACGTCTGGGTACTTTATATTCACCAGCGTCTGGATAGTATTGCTGATAATCTACGACCCCCAAAATCGCCAACCAGCATGAAAATACAGGCAACAAGGAATGGAGCGTCATGGTCCGGTTGAAGGTTGTTAAAGACAATGAAAAAACAAGTAATGCTATGATAATGTTTCTTTGTACTTCAAAGTGATCCATACTGCTACTGTTTTTTTCACAGATCTTTTCTTTCTTATATTTCTATGTGTTTTTTCTTGTATCTTCGGACCTGTAGTGTCCTTTGTATGTCTTTTTGATGAAAAAGTATCGGTAGCCATCACTACTCTGCTTACGACTTTCGTTTCAACGAGAAATGATCACCTATCCAAACAATCGAAAATGCCAATCAATACGAAACAATGAGAAATCACGTGGAAAAAAAACGTTACAATACGAACCTAGACAGGAAAACACTCACTACTACAAAAAGCTTAAAAGATCACGCTTGTTCATCTTAGAAAGATCTCAGTTTTTATAAAAACGAGATAAAAAAGTGTAGACTATGAGTTTAATCTCAGTTATACCAAAAAACCGAGATGAAAAGAAGATTTCATCTCGGTCATCCAAAACTGAGATTGTAAGTTAGAGAATCTATCACGATTTTAATTTGACTGAGATGAAAAACCCAAAACTTGAAAAAACTGAGATTGTAAGTTTAGGGAAACAATCACGTTTAATTTGGATTGAGATGAAAAACTTTTGGAAAAATTTAAAACACTAAATTAACTCCGCCCGTTTACCCCTTCAGAATTTCACAACGAGTCACAAAATTCCTTCCTTCCCTCTCTCTCTCTCTCTCAGCAAAACCCTAGAAGACCATGTCCACACCGTGCGACTCCCACCGTCTCCTCTGAACGTCAGCAAGTATTTCATTGGTATGTGAACTTCCGCCCTTCTCTCTCTT
Source organism: Vaccinium darrowii (assembly GCA_020921065.1). Taxonomy (NCBI): domain Eukaryota; kingdom Viridiplantae; phylum Streptophyta; class Magnoliopsida; order Ericales; family Ericaceae; genus Vaccinium; species Vaccinium darrowii. Next base: position 32,641,047 of record CM037156.1, read on the forward strand.
TCTCGAACTGATTTGTTTGGTTTCTATGAATCGATCGATCTATGGGTAAATCGATATACACGCACAAGCACGCATTGCCATCGTTTGATTTCTACGGTTTCGTTGTGAACCCTAGTTGTGTATAAATACATGTATTGCTTGGTTTCTGAATCTCTTCTCCCTATTCGTCACTTCTCGTGTGCCTTTCCTATGGATATCTGGGGTTTGGGGGGTTTAAACCTAAGATTGGGTATTTTATATCACTAAATGAATCGTGAACTTCATACTCAATTTGTTAGAAATAAGAGGTTTGTAATGCTTTCGGACTTCTCAGCCATAAATTGTTTCATCCAGCCAACAACTAATTTGTTTGTTAAAGGGGAAAAACCCTTGTTTTGTCGTTGAATAGATTGACCATTAGCCTAGGTTTTGCATGTCTTTTGGGTTTTGTTCATATAGCTCACATTCAACCAGTTTGCTTGCATTATTTTTTGAATGATTTGAAAGATTTCAAATTACGAGGTTATGAAGATTTTGAATGAGGTAGAGATTGTCCGCTATGCCATTTTTTTGCTTCATTTCTGTCTTCCTATTTCACTCGCTCAATCACTTGCAAAGCAAACCAAAGAACTAGACTCGTACAACGCCATTTGGGTACGTTTTTGTTTTGTGCATCTATAATTGCAGATGTATTTGCTTGTGCCTTGTTAAGGGTTCATATGGATTTCATCAATTGGATTTTCCAAACCATTCGTATATTGTACCTATATATAGTACTTACTGAAGGCAGACTTTAGTATTTTTAATCAGAATAATCCTTCTACTGAGAAGTTACATTTATGTTCTTCACATTCTCAGGCCATCTTCTTGAAACAACACATTTCCAGAGGTCCTCAATCTTGTATAAGGTACATTCTTGATTTCTGTTACGTGTCATGGACTCGTGATCTTTTTGGTTTTTCACATTTTTAATTCTAGTAATAAATAACTCGATATAAGAGGTTTCTATAGTGTATGACAGCAGTTTGGATGGTTTGGGGAAGCATGACAAATAGTAGGGGTTCTCTGTTTTGCAGGTTATGTAATTTTTGTTATTTTGGCACACGCTTTTTGGCCCACGCACAGAGTATATAATTAAGTTTGCATTTCTATTAATTAAAGCTAAGGGACTTGCTGCTCTTCTAGGCTTTTTATATGTGCCTTGTGGATGCTTTAATCAAGTACATCAGATTTGCTTCAAACGTTTTTTAAATCAAGTACATCAGATCAAGCAAGCAGGCAGTGTATCCCTTCTAGCAAAAGAAGAGAGCAGAGGCTGAATGGTGTGGTTGCAATTGCAAAAGGTATTATTCATCAATTTACGTGGATATTCAAATGCTTTTGTTTACTTCAGAAGCATCATAGATCTTTCTTCTTATCTATTGTTATTCCCTTTATGCAGTAGATCAAGGCCATCGTGGATGTTGCAAAGATGAGAGCGAATGATCATTGTAGACGTCATATTGTAGTTGTGGTTCTTTTCTAGAAGGCTTGGCCTAATTTCTACGGACTCCATTTGCAGAAGTTGTAAACTAGTTATCCGATACCGATTTGTTATGTAACACGTTTTGGAAGATCAATATGAATTATTTCTTAATTCAATTTTAATTGTTTGTTGCTTGATGCAATTTATATTTTATTGAATGATGATGGTGGAGAAATATTAATTTTTTTTAATTTGGTAGAACACATTTGATTACGGTTTTATATAAAACTGAGATCTTTAAGGTAAGGGAAAGATCACAGTATTAGTGAAAACTGAGATGATTTCTCTCTAAACAATCACGGTTTTTTGGCAAAACTGAGATGGTAAGTTGTCAAAGATCACGGTTATTTTTGTTTTAATCACAGTTTTTCACGAGTTTTCATCACGGTCTTGAACCGTGATTAAAAGATGATGACTTTTAATCACACTAGAATAGATCACGGTTTTTTGACCGAGATTAAAAGTAAAAGATCACTCCAAAAGACCGTGATCTTTATGTCTTTTTGTAGTAGTGACTTCTATATCCAAGGGATGTAAAATCATAAAGGCAAAGTCCTAAAATACGCCACTTACTTAATTATCTGTTATCTTCTGACATATGCAAATCAAACCCTAAACTATTTGTAAGATTGCATGACAGTTCCCAAAATCGTAAGCTTGCATGACGATGACAACAATATGGAATGAAACATTATGATCTATCTCAAGGTTGCAAAGAAAACAAGGAGGAAAAAATATTACTAAAAAAAAATTTCATTGTACTTCAAAGTTATCTTTCCTATCTGTAATACATTTTGCGTTTGAAATAAGAATCAAATTACTCAAACTTCGTGCAATCATTCTCCCCACGAATAGTAGATTGTCAAAGATGCAAGTGAGAATAATATTTGTCAGGACCCTCTTCTTGGTTTTCCGTTTCCTCTATTTAAACGCTTGACTTAAGGTTTAGACGTGAATCTTTGGGCAGAGGAAATTGTATAGTTCACCAAACGAATTGATTTCTTCTTGAATAGAAGAGAAGTGTGCTTTAACTGTTGGTTAGTTAGTTGTTGTCGTGGATGTTTTCTTGAAGACGGAAAATGTTTCAAGTGACCTTTCGTAGGATCCCCAAAATAGCAGTACTTGGCGAAAATCACCACCTACGACAACAATGTTTCCGCCAGATAAACAGTCTATATCCGATATGTCTCGTAGCATGTCCATCCAGAGCTTCTATATTTTCTTTTCTAGCCATGGAGGCCTCATCCCATATGATAAGAGAGGTGGCACGCAATAGTTTAGCAAAGTCAGATTGCTTGCCAACATTGCAAAAATAATTTACCTTCGTTAGTAAGTGGTATCTTTAAACGTGAATGTGCAATTCTACCATTAGGAAGTATTGATGCTGCAATTGTGAATTTTGGGGACGAAATTGTTTTAAAGGGGATAAGTTGTAATATACCAAATTGTTGGATTTAAAATTTGTGATATTTTAAATACTGATTAGAATTTGTTTTGAGTAAATGTTATATTAGAGTTAAATTAAATTGAAATTTTGAGTTGCTATTATTATTTCTATTTTGAACTTGTCAGCAAAGTTATTGTTTTTGAACATATTTATTTATTGGTGAGCTTTTTAATAGGCTAGAGTGTTCACTGAGTGAGTTATGGACTATGTGCATGAAAAGTAGATGCAGTGGGAGATAGTATTTCTTTGCACGTATCACGCCTCACTTCATTGATTTCACATAAGTCAGAAAGATTGTAATCTTTCATGTTTTTTCCCGTTGACTCTAATAGAGTTTTTATGTTTGACAATAGGATTTGATGAGCTTCGTTCGGTGGGAGATTTCCCATTTTGATAAAATAGTTGTCGTGGATTAACAGGACTACGATAGGCCAATATAGTACAGAAGAAATACCATGGTGGTTGCAAATCCTTAGAAAATATTCATCCTTCATTCATGTGTAAGTAAAAATCATCACCCCAATCATACTTGCATCTTTTGTTAGCGCAAAATGTATGTAAGTAAAAATCATCACTCTAAATCATACTTTCATTTTTTATTATTGCAAAATGTACGTAGTAAGAATATACGTGTATACGTCACATTTATGTGGTTGTTGCTACGTGTTTGGAGAGCTCTATTTATTTATTCTTAAATGTCATATCTTTGTAGGTAAGATATACTGAAACTGACTTGTCATAAGTACAGATCTAAAAATTTGAAAATTTATTATTACTTGTGGTTGAATTATTATTTGATGTTGTTACTTTCAAGTGTCTACATGTTTTAGGTCCCTCATTTGTTTTGATATTGCAATAAATATATAGAGAATTCAGCAGAGTGTTTAGTCGTAAAGAGATAAGAGGTTTTGGGAATCACATATACAACGTGGAAAAATAGAGAAGTTTATCGCGAACCCCACCAATCAGTTCTGGGGTGGAAGGGTTAGGCTTTGACGCGTTGGTCTAATGTACTTGATCTAGACTACTTGGAGACACTGCATGAACCATAGAGGGAGAATTATTATTAAGGAGATTTGGGAATAATGACATTAAGGTCTGCGAATGAAACTGATTTTGTTTCATCCATAATGTTAAAAATATATGCTACAAGAAAATGAAGAGAAAACAATAATTCAACATTCATAGTAAAGCCCCAGATTTTCTATGGGTAGTATATGTGTATATGAAAACATTAATTCATAGTATTAAAAATAATTCAACATTCATAGGCCCCAAATGAGGAACAAAAATTGAAAGGAAAAAGGGTACTGCACGTATATTCATGGTGTTAAGTGTGATTCTAAAACCTAAACATGACTTTTGTATGTTTAAATCACCTAAAACATTTAGAAAGGAGTTCCACTTATTAGTCTCAATAATTGTTGAAGTGATGTAGCATGTTTGATAAATTGCATCTACGAGGCAAGGACTGTTGAAAGATTTTTCTTTAATGCTCATTCAACCAGAATAAAGACGACTCATTATTTAAGGAAGAAGACAGGATTTAAGTGGGATATAAAGACACAATCTAGAACATATCTTCTATTTGAGAGATCTGATGTCTTGGTAGGATTTATTTCCCACTAAAAACAAGCCAAGTTGATCAAATACTACTAGGAGTCAATAGTAAGACTTTGAAACCAAAACCCGTACCTTTTAATTTCATTTCATTTCAAGTCCTAATATAGTGGAACAACGTTTTTAAAGTCAAGATCCAGGCACAATTATACAACATTCCGTTTTTTAGACTGTAAAAGAGAATTACAAATATCGATTGACAAAAGAGAATCACAACTGAAGTCTTGTAAAATGCAGACCACAAATATCAAAGGTAGAATAAGACAACCATAAAAAAATAAAAAAATAAAAAAAAGGAAAGGAAAAAAATAGCCAAAAAAAAAAAAAACAGCCAAGCAGTAAACACTTTTCAATACAAAATTCAAACCAACAATGTTATGGGTACACCACTTGTGCACCCCAAATGCACACCACCCTGAGGTGGCAAATGAAGAGAGGCCCATTTATTGGGTGAGCCCACATTGGGCCTCTCCTCATTTGCCACCTCGGGTTGGTGTGCATTTGGGGTGCACAAATGGTGTACCCATATCATTTTCCCAAAACTAATTCTTTCAGACATTATATCGCAAGAAAAACCAATAGCGAAAGTAGGAAACCAACCAGAAAAAAGAAAAAAGAAAAAAGAAATCATTATCACAATTATGACCAATAATAGATAGCAAACAACCCTACAAACCGGATGAATAGAAACAAATCATTACCATAATCTATGGTAAGCTGAAATTTGTTAAAAGCTACTGAAGCCTCATCCACATATCGAATTGTAGCTTTATGATTAAGAAATACAACGTAATACACGTGGAAATGTCAACTGAAACATAAACAATTTGTGACTTTAATTACAAAAAGAGTAAGATATTTTTCAAAGAATTCTTATGCTCAATTATTGTTTTTGGTTGCAACTCAGCATCCCCCACAATCTCAAAGCTAGAGAAGATCAATATGTGAACGTCAAATGCGGAGGGAGAGAGAGAGAGAGAGAGAGAGAGAGAGAGAGAGAGAGAGAGTACTCTCAGTTGTAGCTAATGCACCACAATTTTCGAATAGACATCATAGCATATTTTCGTACACAAAAAAACAAAAAAGAAATGTCATCCAAGTATTTTAAAAAAAAAAAAATAGAAATCTTACCAGAATCTACACTTGACAAAAAACAACCATAAAGGCAACTACATATCATACAACTTTTCCAGAGTCAATTCAACACCGCAAATCCTGTCTGTCATATTGAAACATTCTAATGAAAATAGGAAGGGTAAATTACACTGACCTCCCCTGAGGTTTCTGACTTGTACACTGACCACCCCTACTTTATCTGAAATAGCACTGACCTCCCCTGAGGTTTATATTTTCGTATCAAAAGCACCCTTCTACCCTTCCGACAAGTACCGACGGCGCCGGGGACCCCCTTGTGGGTCCCCAACAGTCGATCCGAGCCGTCCATTCATTCCAGAATCGAATTCCGAGTGGGTCTACGTAGGAATCACCTCAATTGGACGGTCCTAAGTGCTCGATCCAAAATCACCCCATTTAGTTCAAATTTTTTTGGATCGAGCACTTAGGACCGTCCGATTGAGGTGATTCCTGCGTAGACCCACTCGGAATTCGATTCTGGAATGAATGGACGGCTCGGATCGACTGTTGGGGACCCACAAGGGGGTCCCCGGCGCCGTCGGTACTTGTCGGAAGGGTAGAAGGGTGCTTTTGATACGAAAATATAAACCTCAGGGGAGGTCAGTGCTATTTCAGATAAAGTAGGGGTGGTCAGTGTACAAGTCAGAAACCTCAGGGGAGGTCAGTGTAATTTACCCAAATAGGAATATACGCAATAATAAACAGCAGAGGCCAAAGCTTTCATCCTGAGCATTTCAGATACACACCACATCACCCCAAATTTCAAAATTCAAATTTCAATCTACCTACTTTCCAACTCTATAAATTCAACCATACAAATCGTATATCTTCATCTCCCTTTTGTTCCACCTTACTCTCTGACTCACTATCCCAGTATCTCTAATCTTCTAGCCAACCTCATCCCTCATCGTTATATTATTTGGTTGTGTAATCTGTTTTTGTTTAAATATATGATATGTTTCTTTTCTTCAATAAATAAATTAAAATGCCTTAATTTACTTTCCAGTTTCGGCCCTTGAGATACAAACCAAGCAGCAACTGCAGCGGACATATGTTCAACATCATTAGCATCATAATCCAGACATTTTCGCAAATTTTTTTTGCCTCTGCTATTGTTTTTACTTGCATTCTACTTTCCTCTGTGAAACATTGGTCAGATGGTGAGTGAAAGTGAGAGACTGAGGATGAAGCTGAGCAAGATCAAAGATTCCTTGCACTAAACCAAAAAAACCGATGAAACAAATCACAAAGTGTGTGTTTGTTGCTTCAAAATTGTTTTCTTAAACTCTGTTTATTCTTTTTTCCTTATAATGGTTTCTGTTTTCTATTTCAGTGGATCCTTTTTAGATCTTGTTCTCCCCTCTTTGTATTGGAAACAGACTCTATAACCTGGTTTGCTCTATTGACAATGCTATTCTGGACCTTTTCCATGACTTATGTATTTAAAGTGATTTATACATTTGATGATATCACTGTCTGAAGAGGCTGTCATCCACATTCGATTGGAGACCTCTTATATGGATGATATCACCCACCATTTTGTTTAATTTTCTTTCGAAAGGTTTATTTATTCGGTGTTTGTTCACAAGTTCAAGTCAGTGGTAGCGGTAGCGCAGCTTAATCCTCTACAAAAGTATCGTTACAAGTTTACTTGGTCAAATGTGACAACAACTAAACTGTAGATGTAGAAGGACCAAGCATTGTTCTTATATATTTTTTCATTCGTAAAACGCCAATCATGATATGACTCAAAGCCCACATCCATCATGAATCCTAAATTTTGATCCGCTTGATATAGATCTCGATGAGTGAAACATTCGTGGAAAAAAATCAAGTTAATCGGGTATCAGTAACCATGTGATCGAATAAAATCCTATTTTAAAGTGCAACTGACAACAAATTTACGATCATCTTTTATGGAGCAACTATTTCGGCCACTAAATTATCAATGTCTGGTTGACTTGATATTTTACCAACTATTTTATAATTATTATTTGAGATCCATAACGTGAACAATCCTAATCAAGTTTAAGTTTTTGGGCTCGAGATTCAATCCGTTTTTTCAACTCACACGAGCCTGCGGCACTAGAAACCCAGCTCCAAATTCTAGTTAGTTTTCTGGCAGTTGAGATTACTGTTATAAACGGAGGGTATTGGATCAACTTATTTTACTTTTTTGACATCACAGCCTCACAGGTAATAGGTGCGGAGGGTACTTAAAAGTTAAAAGGTATGTAAATTGTTTTGTTTGTTTGTGGCAATTAGGGGAGAAAAATGTGAGCCAGTCTACAAAACGAGTCTTCAACAAAACGTTGTTCTCTTTATAAGATACTAGAAAATAGATGAGCCCGCGGTGCCCGAAAAACCAGCTCCAATAGTCAGAATCCCAAATTCTAGGTAGTTTCCTGAGAGTTGAGATTTGAGGAAGATGTTTCCAACTACCATCCTTGTCTTCTTAATTAAGGGCTAGCCAAATGAGTTTAATTGTACAACCCTGAAATTTGAAAATAAGATTGAGTCAACTCCAAAAATGGAAGAAAACGGAGGAACAGACCACCACTACCTGATCACAGTCAAAGAAATGGAAGACAAAATCAAGGAGACATCCAACCAAACAGCAGGTAAAGAATCCTGTTGCATATTCAGAGTCCCTCAACACCTAGTCCAAATCAATGAAAAAGCCTACCACCCTCAAATACTCTCAAATGGCCCATACCACCACGGAAAACCACACCTCAGCGTGATCGAAGATCTCAAGTGGAAGTACCTTGGCGAACTCCTCGCTAGAACCCCTCCAAACAGCCTAAAACTTGACGGATACCTTAAACTTGTCGCGCCCATGGAAAACCAAATCCGTGATTGTTACTCAGAATACATCCGTTTCATCGGTTTTGACCTCATAAAAATGATGGTGCTTGACGGGTTATTCATCATTGAGCTTCTATCCAAATGTGCAAATGTGGCTCCTACTTGTCCAAGCTATTGGAAAAATATGGTTTTGTAATCATATTTTGAGTGAATTGGAAATTGTCTCCAAATTATATTATTGGATAAATAATTAATATTTTGAGTGGGTGAAAATATCTTTCAATTAGTTATTAGGGTCACTTGCTATAGGGTCTACTATAGCTATTTCCTAACACTTCTAGTCCACCTAACATTTTCCTAACATATCCAGTCCACTCATGCATCCAAAATACTACAATACCCCTCCCTTATATCTGAAGTACACGCGACCTTCCTCCAGATCCAAACTTCTCCCCCATCTCTCTCTCTCTCATCTCATCGTCTCTCTCTCCACCATCACCAGACGATTTCCACCGTCGGCATTGATCAGTGGCAGATTTCGACGCTGGCAACTGCTCATGACAATCTAAACAACTCGAAGACCAGATCCGAAGCCATATGAAACTCAGACATGGCTGTTGGGAGCGATCGGATATCAGATCCGACACCGCCGACGTAGTACAACTCGAAGCTCCTCCTCTATTCGTCGCATTCTTTGTCGTCGTCGTCACGTAGGATGATGACCGGATAGAATAGAAAGCGGTCGATGTGGGTTCTCTGATGCCCGTGGAAGCACGGATTCAGTCGGCAATTGATTTGTATTCTGTCGTGTGATTTTGTAATGGATCTCGTCTCCTAGCAATTTTCCGACATGTATTCAGCATCTCCGACGACTTTATGTACTGAAATATTAAGATGCGAAGAGGTGCTTTGGTCTTTCCCAACCCCAAGATGGTTATGAAGGTCATCAGGGAGGACTGCAACAGTTGGCAGTGGAAGAGGAAACATGTATTGGAGTCCCAATGAGAAAAGCTGCAATATCTTTCTCAGATATCATCTTTTAATGTTACTAGTACTGACTTTTTCGAGTTTTGTTAGGTTGCAATTGCAACACACGACATTTATTTGGCATATTCTCATAGTACTACTGTTTGGGTATATTTTTTCTTTTCTAGTCGTTGTATTACAAATTACAATTTATCCTCAAATATGTTTTGTCTTACATGTGGAATGTGGAAGGATGAGGATTTAGATAACCACTTCTTTTGTGTCCAGATAACTACCTCCATTTTGAAAAAGTGGTTTTTTTGTTTTATTCAATTTTCAGTAAAAATTCTAGTAAAATTTTATGTTAAAAGCAGAGGGTTTGTGCTGCTACCTTGTAGTGCTTGAGTGGTTGAGGACTTGATCCCAAGTAAGTTTTTTAAACAAAAATATGCCCAGATAACCACATCTTATGAGTACAGATAACCACCTCTTGCGAATCAAGATAACCACATCTTGTGTGTCCAGATAACCACCTCTTGCAATTCCAGATATGGTTATCTTCGCCGACGACTTTTCCGGCGAAATTCAATTTTCCGGCGACTTTTCCGACGAACTTTTCCGTCGCTGGTGAACTTTTTCGGCAAACTTTTCTGTCGCCGGTAACTTTCCGGCACCGGTAAACTTCCGGCAAGAGTATGTTATGTATTAAATTTAATGTGAGGGTATATTTGTCTATTAAAAATGGAGAGTGGACCTTACACCTTAGAAATTGCAAAAAGGTGGATTAGAGGAGTTATGGAACTAAGAGGTGAACTGACATGTTACAAAAAGCTATAATGGATCTTAGAGTAATTCTTTATAGTTATTAATCCCTTTGAATTTACCTTGAATTGGTGGCTAATAAACCAAGAGTTGCATCTCTTATAAACCAAGTTTTGCATCACTTTGTTTGTATTTCAATGTAGTATAAGGTGGCATCTATTCGGGCTATAATAGTAGCCATTTAGCCAGGTACCACTCCAAACAGTTGTGTGCTTGTTCTGGCTTCTTTTCGAACAATCACGTATGTACAGTTCTGAATGGGTTCGTACCTCTCCATTCGGGTACCTGCTTTTCTATAAATAGGACCCTCCTCTTCCTCATTCATTTACATTTTCATTGCATATCATTCTGCACTTACTACATCAAAAATTCTGAGAGTTCTGCATAGTTTCCTGGTTCGTCATCCGATCAGATTGCAGTGCTGCTTCCGACCGGTGAGAGTCGGGTATTCCTGGGAAGCAAACGCCCAAGTTTTCCATCAGCACTGTAGTGGAGGGCGAATTTGCTTTAAGGAAAGAGTATCAAAATACTCGCCTCGACTTGAAACGTCTATTGCCAATTTCCGGTGTACTGAAGTTGGCCCGGTACGTTTTCTATTTATTCTTTATTTTTGTTTTTGTGTTTATTCCAGTTATTTTTGTAACCGAGTTTCCAACACAGGCGATCCTATTTTCAAAATGGTTTGGATTTTAACTTTCCTCAGCAGAGATCTCCTCCGGTTGGAAAATCAGATTCTGTTTTTCGTACTCTTAACTTTGTTTGACAACACGAGAGTTACGAGATCTGCTGGTGAAGATCAATTGCTGGCAAGACTATTTTTCGCTTTTATTGACTGTGATGCCAAGGCCTGATGAAGTTTTGAAGAGGATTGGAAATGTTCAAGGGAAACATCTACTTGATTTATTTCGGTTGAGTTTTATCCCTCCTTCGCCTCAACAGGAACAGAGAAAAAAAGACGTTCAATTGATCCCTAGCATGGAAAAACTCAACGCGGCTGGAATCAAGTTCAAGGCTACAAAGTGTAACACGTTCTTGGAAATTAGATTTCGCAAGGGGATACTAGAAATTCCGCATATACTTATTGCAGATGAGATCACCTTGTTTTTTCTAAACTGTGTTGAATTCGAGCATTGTCATTGTAGTTACTGCTCGAGTCACATGACCACTAATGTGGTCTTCATGGGGCTCCTCATCAAAAACCCTAGTGACGTGGGGTTTTTGTGCGATAGAGAAATTATGGAGAATTTTATCGGGACTGAAAAGGAGGTGGTTCAATTCTTTGATAATTTGGGGAAAGAAGTGGTTTGTGACTTTGCGAATAATTATCTGTCCAAAGTGGCTGAGGATGTGAATGAGTATCGAAGGAGTGGTTGGCATGTGCAATGGGCCGGATAAAAGCACACTTACTTCAACACCCCATGGGCTTTTATTTCGGCATTGGCCGCTTTAACTCTTCTACTCCTGACTATGATTCTGGCTTTCTTTGCTGTTTATCCATATGCGGGAGGTAAGCCTATAGGGTGAATGGTGAAAAACAGTTATAGTAAATTGTTCAGTTTGGTGTTAGTTTTTTTTTTAGCTTTTTGTCTTATGGATGCTTGGTTAGGCAGTTCTAGTAGGTGCGTTGGTGTTGGTGCTCTTTTACAGGTTTGGGGTTTTCTTGTTTTGTTTTTTTTTTTTTTTGCCCAAAGCTTTGCGTCGGCTTGGTTAGGTTTTTTCTCCGGTTGAAGGTGTTTTTTTGGTTGGGTTCTGAGGTTTGGATGTGTTCCGGTGTTTGGTTTGTGCGTCTTTTGTTGTAGTTTATGATTTAAAATTTCTTAGTAAATATTTATTTGATTTTACTGTACATTTATTTCTCTGATTATATATTATTTGGTGTGATAATTTCTTGTATTGGTTATGGTATGGAGCCAACTGGCCATTAATCTCTATGATGGCATTTGCTCAATATGAACATTGGGTTCTTGCTCATGTAACTAATGAATAATTTCTCTCCTTCAATTACCATATTAATGCTATTACTCCTCTCTCTGTATTTATATGAGATAGCTAGAGACAAACAAAAAGAGATTTGAAAAGCTACTGCTACATGACATATGCTTGTGAGATAACAAAATATCAGAGTGCTATCCATTTTTACAAAGTTCATTGGGTGTGATTCTTTTAGATTATATTTTGAGCATACACTATATTCTATTTGGGCATACAGGCGATTATTGGTTCGTGGTGAAAGTTTTAGTTACACACAAAACTTTTTGGGGATTGTTGTATCTGGAGTGGATCGTCGATCTACCTGGTGCAAGAGGGGGATGTATCTTCTCTTAGGAGAGCACTTCACATATTTCTCAATTCATAGGCTTTTTCTATACCCCTTAGTCTCTTGATTGAATTATTATCTTTTTGTTTTATTATTATTTCATCTTGTTGAGTTTCTACAGAAATTTCAGAGAATTTTTCGACATCTTTTCCTTTCGTCCTTCATATTTTGGTGGGCGTCTTGTCGACCATTTTTTTGGGTTTTGGGTGACATTTGCCGTTGTGCCCTTCGTCTGTTTAATCTTTGTGTCTTCTTCAAAGGTTAATGAGTTTCTTTTACCGAGAAAAAGAAGAAGTTAAATTGTGTTTGATTTCTCACAAGTAAAATGCCGCCTTGCCGTGACTCAAAACTGACATCCATCCCGAGTTCAAAAAACTGATTTGAACCGTTCTAGTCGTAGATCTTAGTGAGTAAAATATTCCTGAAAAAAATCAAGTCAATCGAACATCAGTAACCTGATCGAATGTAATCCTTTTTTGAAGTGCATCCAACATCAAATTTGCGATCATCTTTTCTTGAGCAAGTATTTCAGCTACGAAGCACCGACACCTCTCCAGAACCCCGCATCGCAGTGTCCCGACACGCCACGTGGCATGGGACATTGCTAATGTGCTTTTTTGGATGGGGACACGGGGGGACACAGATGGGGACACACACACACACAGAGAGAGAGAGAGAGAGAGAGAGAGAGAGAGAGAGAGAGAGAAACGACAGAGAGAGATAGACTACAGTTGTAATGTCGGCTGATGAGGAAGGAAGAGTTGGGTATATAAATGTTAAATTATAGTTTTTACCCTAAGTTTTTGAGTAATTATAAATTTACCCATTAAAGTTTTAAAAAACTTAATTTTACCCCTGAAAGTTTTAAAAAATTTCAATTTTACCCCTAAAAGTTTTTAAAAAATTCAATTTTACCCTCGAAAATTTTAAAAAAATTCAATTTGACCCCTAAAAGTTAAAATATATATATATATATATATATATATATATATATATATATATATATATATATATATATATATATATATATATATATATACATACACGGGGCGGTTCCATGGACACAACGAATAACACAACATTTGACACAACAATAATCGAAGCCCCACGCTTACAATCGGACCTGTTCAAGTTGTTTAAAATATGTTTTTAAGATTACCTGTAAAAAATCAACTCATTTGGATATCGGTAAAGGCTTGATCGGTTCATTCAAATTTATCCTATAAAATCTGACAGGAATCAACTAAATGAACTGATCAAGCCCTTATCGATATTCAAATGAGTTGATTTTTTACAGGTAATCTTAAAAACATATTTTAAATAAATTGAACGGCTCTGATCATTTGCGTGGGGTTTACAAAAAAAAATTTGTGTCAAATGTTGTGTTATTCGTTGTGTTAACGGAACCGCCCCCATATATATATATATAATTAAATAAATAAATAAATATACACGTGGCGTGTCCCCCGCCGTGTCCGTGTCCCCATTTTTTTAGAATTGCCGTGTCCCCGTGTCCGTGTCCATGTCTATTTCCGTGTCCGTGCCTCATAGTATTTCAGCCATTGAATTACCGACGTCCGGTTGACTTTGATGTTTGACCGGATATTCTATTTGCTGAGATGTATAATATGAACGATCCTAATCATGTTTTTGGGCTCAGGATTCAGTCCGTTTTCAATCACCAAGTGTAAGTTTTTCGCTTCAAAATTGTTTCCTTGAACTCTGTTTTTTTAATGGCTTCTGTTTTCTTTTTCACTGGATCTTTTTTAGAGCTTGTTTTTCCCTCTTTGTAGTGGAAACAGACTCCATAACCTGGTTTTTACTTTACACAATGCAGCTCAGAACCTTTGCCATGACTTATTTATTTAAAGCGATTTATATATTTGATGATATCACTCTCTGAAAGGCTGTAATCCACATCCGATTTGAGATATTGTCTTATACCTGGATGATTTCACTTTTTGCACCCACCATTTTATTTAATTTTCTTTCTAAAGGTTTATTTGTTCGATGTTTTTTTTTGTTTTTTGATCTGGTATTTATTCGGTGTTTGTTCGCAAAGTTCAAGTCAATGGGAGCGTTAGCTCAGCTTAGCCCTATGCAAAATTATTATTAAAAGTTTACTTGGTCAAATGTTACCACATATAAACTGTTGATGTAGAACATATAAACTGATATGACTTTAAACTGACATTCATCCTGAATCCTAAATTAATTTTGATCCGAACCGTTCCTGGTATAGATCTTGATGAGTGAAACATTTGTGGAAAAAAAAAATCAAGTTAATCGGGTATTAATAACCACATGATCGAATGAAACCCTATTTTCAAGAGCAGCCGACAACAAATTTTGATCATCTTTTCTAGAGCAACTATTTTGGCCACTGAATCACCAATGTCCAGTTGACTTGATGTTTTATTAGCTATTGTACTACATTGAGATCTATAATGCGAACGATCCTAATCAAGTTTAAGTTTTTGGCCTCGGGATCCAATCCATTTTTTCAACTCACATGAGCCCGCGGTGCACAAAAACCCAGCTCCAATTGTCAAAATCCTCTAGGTAGTTTCCTGGCAGTTGAGATTTGAGGATGTTTCCAACTACCATCCTTGTCTTCTCAAGTACTAACCAAATGGGTTGAGGAGTAAAACTGGAAAACAAGATCGAATAACCTCCAAAAATGGAAGAAAAAGCAGAAACAGACCACTACCACTGCTTGATCACAATCAAAGAAGTGGAGGAAATGGAAGAGAGAATCAAGAAAACGCCGAAACTACTCAACCAAACAGCCGGAAAAGAATCCTATTGCATATTCAGAGTCCCTCAGAGCCTAGTCGAAATCAACAAAAAAGCCTACCACCCTCGAATACTTTCAATCGGCCCATACCACCACGGAAAATCGCACCTCAACATGATCGAAGAGCACAAGTGGAAATTCCTCGGCGAACTCCTAGCTAGAACTCCTCCAACGGGGCTAAAACTAGACGGATACCTGAAACTTGTTGCCTCCATGGAAAACCGAATCCGAGATTGTTACTCAGAATTCATTCATTTCACCTGCTTCGATCTCGTAAAAATGATGGTGCTCGATGGGTTATTCATCATTGAGCTTATATCCAAAACTCTGAGTGTGGCTCCTAGTGATCCAGACGATCCTATTTTCAACATGGCTTGGATTTTCCCTTTCCTCGGCAGAGATCTCCTCCGGTTGGAAAATCAGATTCCATTTTTTGTACTCCAAACTTTGTTCGAAAATACGAGAGTTACGAGATCTTGTGGTGCTGATCAATCGCTAGCGAAACTGATTCTCGGGTTTTTCAATTATATGATGGAAAGGCCTGATGGGTTTTTAGAGAGGTTTGGAAAACTTGAAGGGAAACATCTACTTGATTTCTTCCGGTTGAGTTTTATCCCTCCTCCACCACCTCAACAAAAACCGAGGAGGATAGGGGAAGATGAATTGCTTGAATTGATTCCTAGCGCGAAAAAACTCGACGCTGCTGGAATTGAGTTCAAGCCCAAAAAGGGTGACACGGTCTTGGCAATCGGATTTCACAACGGGGTACTGGAAATTCCACACCTATCAATTGACGATTTCATCACCGCGTTTTTGCTAAACTCTGTTGCGTTCGAGCAGTGTTACAGTCACTGCCCGAAGCACATGACCGCTTATGCGACCTTCATGGGGTGCCTCATCAACAACCCGAGTGACGCGGAGTTTCTGTGTGAACAGAAAATTGTGGAGAATTATTTTGGGACGGCCGACGACCTGAGTCATTTCTTCAATAATTTGGGAAAAGAAGTGTCTTTTGACATCGGGAATAATTATTTGTCCAATGTTTTTGTGGATGTGAATGAGTATTCGAGGAATGGTTGGCATGTGCGATGGGCTGAATTGAAGGACACTTACTTCAACAGCCCATGGTCTTTTATTTCGGCATTAGCCGCTTCTATACTTCTGCTCCTGACTATGATTCAGGCTTTCTTTGCTGTTTATCCATTTGCTGGAGGCAAGCCATTTGGGTCATAATAGTTTACTTTTGTACATATCATTTTACATGTACATCCACATATTTGATTTTGGAACAAGGGTGTCGATTCGAACACTTTTTGTCTTTGCGCATTTTGATCCTTTTTTCAGTAGTCCTTTTCATTGCTTTTCGAGATGGAACTCATTTTCCGTGAAATGCTACAAGATAATGAGCATAATACTTTGGGATTTCTCTGCTCTTACTTACCTCTCTGCAGAGCTCTTTATCCTCTGTTCTTTCCAAACCCACGTTCCAATATGTGTACATGAATAAGTTATGTCCTTTTCCCCAATTGTTTTCAGCACAAACCATAACAAAACTATAACTTCATTGACCATTTTATCACAACTGATCCATGGCTACTATTAGATGTTTCAAGCCTTTCTTTACCAATTTTGGCCCTTGGACACAAGGATGGAGCCAAGGGGGTTTGTATGAGCAAGCTGACTACGGGTCCTTCAGATTTGGCTGTTGCCCCCGCTACACTACAATTTAAAAAAATTCTACTATTACATAAGGGAAAGTGTTTGGTACCAGGAAACTTTCCAATAAACTCACCCAGAAAATGCATCTAACGGGTGAAATCCATCCGGTATACTATTCAAACAGTGTACCGGGTGGATTTCACCCGTTGGATGCATTTTGTGGGTGAGTTTATGAGAAAGTTTTCTGGTACTGTACTAGACCTCATTATATAAATATCATCAAGTTATATAACCCCGTCCCCCTCCATAAATATAGTATGCTCCCCTACGCAAAAATTCTGACTATGTTCCTGCTTAGACACAAGTTAAGCAGCTACTACAGCTGGTATATGCTTAAAATCATTAGCATGACAATTCTAAAGTGGATTATTAGCACATATCAGAACTTTCATCTGGTGTAGGTCAAAGCAAATTGGCAAATAAATCCACCCATTGATTTTTTTTTTTTTTTTTTTGGTTGTTGAAGAAACTACAACGCGGCAAAAAAGATTGACTTGGCTTTCAATGGGTTTGAGTGCAAGTAGCACCATTGTTTTTTTTTTTTTTTTTCAGTACTATTTTATTCACACAAAAATATAAAAAATCACCTTAGTTTTTAGAGAGATGAATAGTATATTCCCATTGACCTCCAAAACAAGTCTAAAAAATTGATGAGATAACGTGGAAAATAGTGATAAAAAAAGTAAGATCATAATTAACCAAGGGAAAAACGATTGAGGAGATTCCTAGCTCCTAAGTGACATAATGTGCGTGGCTGAGGACGAGTTTAAGCGTATTTTCATAATATTATAAACTAGTAAATTTGAAGAGAAAAGATTGAAAACGATAGCGTAAGTAAATGAAAGATCTTATAAAATAATTATGTGACTTAACTTGTATACCGTAGTAGGAGAAACCGATAAATAAGAAAAGCCGTCCAACTTTTCTATTTTCCAACTGTGTCAAGTGGCATGCGAAATTTGATTGAATAGATCGTTATTACTTATTCAATCTACACATAAAGTCACATGTGCCCAAATCATTAATTTTCTCTTTTTAGTACACCAGAAAAGAAAGAAACACTAAACTCTCTCAAAATTCACTCCTCTTGTATCCGCTTCTAGGCTCGGGATAACATGGGACACCATTTTGTAGTCTTGGTCAGTTCCCAAATTTGCAAGCCTATCGATCCCCACCCTTGTTTCCCACTCGAGATATGTGCTTTAACAAGGTTGGGAGAGTATTCAAGATGTTCTTCGCTGATTAGGCCAATGGCAGCAGCTAAGTCCGACTCAATCTCGATCGCCTCCATTCCTTGATAATCTATCAGTTCAAGCCCTCTAAACAACTCCCATAATTCTGCTTCCATGCTCATGCAATCTTCAAGTCTTCTCAAAAAGCCAAGAATTCAATTTCCTCTCTACTCTCTAAAGACTCCGCCAAACCCAGCCTGCCCTAGATTTCCTCGGCTGCACCCATTCGTATTTAGTTTCAGCCAGTGCCGGCCCCGATATTTGGGTTGTCCAAGCCTGACCCCTAACTTGGTTGCCCTATTAATATTAAGTCATAAAAAATTACTAAAAGATATAGAATTAAAAAAATTCAAGAGTTATTTTAGAGGTCCGAAGCAAACTATCAATATTAGGCTCTCTACGTCTTCAAGAGTCGTTTTTTAAAAATTACAAAATTCAAACTAAAAGGATACAATTAGTATAAATAATAAACACAAGAAGAGTATAAAAGTTTTCATTTTTGAAGAAAATACGAAAGTATTCTCATATTTTAAGTTTGATTTGTGTAAAAAATTAATAAAAACGTGTTAGCTCAATCGATTTGTTCACTATTGGGATAAATTTTTTTAATCAAATGTAAAAAGAACTTGTCACTTATACATTACTGTTGTTTTTGTGAAATGTTAATATCTAACAAAGTAATTGAGTAAAATGGCTTTCATGATATCGTAGATTGGGAAGGAAAAAACAAATAGTAGAACCACACTAAAAATGCAAATACATTTTTTTTTTTTTTTGGTAAGTAAAGATTTTATAAAACCAACAAACAAACAAGATCAAAGGGGCATACCCCAGTTAACAACAAACAAACTTAAAAGAAAAAAAATTACACTTACATTGATACACAACATATAAATCTGTGGGGCTCACATACAACACTGCCAATTTATAGTCCCATTTTTTTATGAGAGTATTTTTTATATTTGACTGTATTTTGAGTGTGGTTTTAGACTTGTTAGGAAAGAAAATGGAGTAGAGAAAAATGCCAAGAAAGGCCCCTGTTGATAAAAAGAAAAAAGGATATAGATAGAAGCCCAAGTTGCAAAAGAACAATGCAGCTGCTGGGAATCGAACACTACCCGTCAGGGAAATTGCATCACGCGCGTGCCATCATACGATTATTTGTACAATTGTATGAAACTTTTTACTCCCTCTATCCAGATTTGTTGGTCCACAAACATATTTTTTCAAGTCCGAAAATGTTTGTCCATTTTCAAAAGTCAAAGGATAAAGTAGGGGGAAATTACTTTTGATGATGTGAAAACAATAAACACAAAAAGTAATGGAAAAAAAGTTGGAATCCCCAAAACAGACCAACAAATCCGAACGGAGGGAGTAATATTTATATATACAACTTACGATTTTTTTTTTTGTTGCCCTGGCCCGGGGGGTTGCCCAAGCCCGTGGGCTTGCGGGGCTTACCCTGGCCGGCTCTGGGCTCTGGTTTCAGCTTCCCATCCAAATTTTTTAATATTAATTATAGTAGTATTAAATCACATTCAATAAAAGTTTCAAAGTAAAATATAATTTTTTTTTTCAAAAGTCAGAATTCTTGATAAATTCACACAACATGATGTTCAGAATTCTTGATAAATCACATGATGTTTACGCGTGTTATCGAGACCGACCCTGAGATTTTTAGGACCTAAAGTAAACAGTTAAATTGGGGCCCTACAGACCTTTACACCTAATAAACCTCAGAATGACAAAATCAAGTACTGCCTGGAACACAAATGGTTGATATTCTGCCCGGGGGGTGGGGACCGTCAAAATTGGCAGCATACTCACTCTATTTTTTTCTTCTCCTTGGGAGAAAATACAAAAATTTAAGGCAAGTGAAGAAAAAGGATGTAAAAGACTAATATCACAATTTCACTAAAAACAACCTTCAATACCACATAAAAAATTAATGGGAGCATCAGTCTCCTTATTAAGTATTAAAATTCATGCCATCTCTTCGAATTCAAGACTATGTTACTGGACCTTCGCGAACAGCTGGGCCTTGTTCAGAAAAACACTAATATCACAATTTGTTTATCACACTTTAGAGCCTAATATATGGCATAGCTTGATGGAATTTTTGGAGCTTAGCCCTGAAATTTGGTTGTAACCGGAGGCCTTAGGCAATAGCGCGCATCTCTTGCTTTAGGCTGGGGTCTGCGTGTCACTATTAATTGTGATATCGTTGTGTACTTATCTAAACCAATTTTTTCGTCTTTAGTGGACTGTTTTTATATTTTGGTCAATAAGTTGTATTTTTTAAATTTGCCTTAGGCGAGAAAAATACCAAAAGTTAATTGCAGGCTTGATCATTCATGACGTGGATATCTTTCAAAAGGAAACTCAAGTGGCCAAGCTAAACAAATCCCTCCCGGTATGGTTCTCAAATCTCAATAATCAAACAGCAAATGCATCCCCAGATAATTCTGGCTGTATTGATAACGCTATATAATGATTTCCTCAAGCAATTCTTCATCAAGCAAAGAGGCAAATAACAATGTCGAATACTCAGCGCGATGAAATTGTCGCACCAGATTTACATTCTGTTGTCAACAAGCTCAAGGAACTACCCGAAAACGATCAACGGGAACTGATTGAAGAAGCCTCTGGGGAACTTGAAGATGGCTTAACAGTCGACAAACACCCTGAAGAAAGCGAAGAGGATTTCATGGTAAGAATACTTAAGGAGCTGTTTGACAAGCTTCCTCAGGATTCTCTATGGAGGTTATGGTCTAAAACTAAAGACAAACTAATTCGGCATCAAGAGCCGATATCTACAGCAGTACCAGAAGCTAGCGAGATAGTTTATATTCAAGAAAGCGGCACGCCTATAATTTCTCGAGATGCTGGTGATGAGTTTCCTTCACACACTCATATATTCAAGTTCAAGGTGAAAAATCCGGATTTAAGACATGGTGGTGTTGCTGAAGAAGAAGGAAAAAATAAGTCGTTAGAGGCCATGTCCAAGAATTGATCATGCCATTTAATGGTGTTTTAGTTCACTTTTACTGGCTTGTTTTGTATCGTTTTGCCTCCTTAATTTTGTTTGTGTTGTGTGCAAGATAAAGAGTGATGGTGCCATCTCTTGTTATTTGACAAAATACATATTTCTTTGTACGTGCAAGATCAAGATTTTTAGCGAATGTCTGGGAAACATTTGGAAGGCTTGTGGATTCAAAGCTGCAACGCTTAATGATCAACGAGAATTTGAGAAGTAGATCTTAAGTCAATTGGTGAGGAATCACAAACGTACAATAAAATTTCTTATATCGTGTTTAATGTCCTCTGTAGTTTTTACCATTTATGAATTTTTTTCATGTATGTTAATTTGTGTTGATCTTGCACTTGTTTTGAAACTCCTTGCTTGGATTTGTTAAATAGCTTAGATCAATGATCGCGATATGGTTATATATTGTTTTTGTATAAGCAAATAAATTTTTGGCAGCCAATATCTAAATTCACTAGCAATTAATTTTTAAGATGTCTTTATTTTTTCCTGCGCCCGCATTTATTGCTTTGGTTTAGGATAAATTTTTCAAAATAGATAAAAAGAAAGAAAATTAATTTTGACGCTAAATCCCCTGTTTTTAAAGGACTGCCAAACAGGGGATAGACAAAATGAGAAAAAATGAACACATTGACCCACATGTTTTCCAAAGTTCCTCAAACAAACACGCCCTTAATACTTATTCTTCTTTTTCTAGTCATTACTACTACTTGAATACCAATTCTGCGTATGGTTTGTTGAACGATAGGCAGGGAAAATGGGAAATTGTAATACAGCAAACATACAAAAAGCAAATGGTACAAGTAATGTGTTATTACATCATCCCTATAATCATGCCATTTAATGATGGTTTAGCTCACTTTTACTGCTTGTTTTGTATCGTTTCGCCTCCTTAATTTTGTTTGTGTGGTAAAAGTTAGAGTGCTGGTTTGGCTCTGGATTAGCCACTGTGTCACTCACCTAATTATATACCCGGCCGCCAATCTTATTTGACAAAATACATATTTCTTTGTAAGTGCTAAATAGAGTTATACTATTTCTTTTCTTGTGATTTGGTTCAGAAAGTATGTATAGGGTTTATGCATAAAGGAATAAAGAAAATTTTACATCAGCCCACTGGATGCACAATAAGACTACTCTTTGACCGGTAGAGAGCATTCTTACCGGCACTCTTACGGTCAAAGAGTAGTCTTATCGTTTGCTCAGTGGATTGACAATAGAAGAACAAAAGGAATAATTGTTGGTGTGTTTGATTATTAAGTGTTGAGTTTAAGCTGAAGATCTTCAAGAGTGTTTCTACTTTGCAAAACCAAATTTGAGAGAAACCCCAAGGTAGGATTTGTAAGCAAGATCAAGATTTTTAGCGGATGTTTGGGAGACATTTGAAGGTTTGTGGATTCAAGACTGTAGCGATCAATGATCAATCAAGGAGAATTCGACAAGTAGATCTTAAGTCAATTGGTGAGGAGTCACAATCGTACAATAAGATTTATTGTAGTGTTCCAGTTCCCAAAAAAAAAAAAAGATTTATTGCTTTGGTTTCGGATATTTTGAAGAATGAAAATAGATAAAAAGAAAGATAATTAATTTTGGCGCTAAATCATGTGTTTTTATAGGACTGCAAAACAAGAGATAGACAACCACTAAGGTGGTAGCCTAGTTGGCCAAAGTGAGTAGGATAAGATTCACCTCCCTCCACATGCATGGACCTCCCAGTCCCAAGTTTGAATCTCTCCCATGTCATTGCTCAGACTTGTGTGGATTTGTGTGGCGGGCCTTTGGCCACTAGTCGCTTGCTGTGGTGACGACATGTCCTCTCGGAAAGTAGTTATGGCTGAATCGGACATTCCACAATGGGTCAAGAATAGTCTCGCCCATGGAGGATTGCTATGCCGGTCGCCCCTTGCTGCCCTTTAGCAGTTCAAAATAAATAAATAAATAAATAACAGGGGATAGACAAAATGAGAAAATTTGAACACATTGACCCACATGTTTTCCAAACTTTCTCAAACACACATGCCCTTAATACTATTCTTCTTTTTTCTAGTCATTACTACTTGAATACCAATTCCACGTATGGCGTGTTGAACGATAGGCAGGGAAGTTACAACACAGCAAACGTACAAAAAGTAAAATGGTGCAAGGTAATGTGTTATTTCATCATCCCTATAAATATGACCAAGAGTCCTGGCAAGTCTACCATCAACCAAAACAAAAATACTACGGGTAAAACAATGTCGTCGCCCCCTAATGGACAAGTCGATGCAGACTCAAGTTTCACTTTATTTTGTTCCGAAAAACTACCCGAAGACGATCAACTAAAGCCGATTAAAGAAGAAAGTTGGTGATCAAGTTGTCATTAACGGAATCGAGAAACTCCCCGAAGAAAGCGAGGTGGAATTCATGCTCAGAGAATTAACCGAGCTGCAGAAGAATCTAGGAAAGGATTCTCAAGGGAATTTTACCGACGACTGCGTCGTGCAATCAGCTGGCCTTAAAAGGCACGAAAGGAAATTAATTCCGAAAAAAAGTGAGGGTGAGGTTCCGTTAAATCCTGAGCTATTTAAGGTGAAACATCCGGATTTGAGGGGAGTTGGTGCGGGTAGTAGTGGAGCTGGAGGGACACAGGGAGAAGGAGAGAGGAAAAAATGACTAAGAAGTTTTACACTCTGTTTTATGATCAGTAGTTTTTCTTCTTTTTTTCCACTTATATTGTTGTGGAGTTTTATGGGTGCCTGGTTGTATACTCAACTCTTCACCAGAATTTAATTAATAAAAATGATACATGTACAACATTTGTTTCCAACATTGCTCCAACACGCGTCACGTCAGGCTCTCTCCCACGCCCCCATTTATGAATTTCTTCATGTATGTTAATTTGTGTTGATCTTGCACTTGTTTTGAAACTCCTTGCTTCGATTTGTTAATTAGCTTGGATCAATCATCGCGATATGGTTATCTATTGTTTTTGTATAAGCAAATAAATCTAAATTTTAGGCAGCCAATTTCTAAATTCACTAGCAATTAGTAATTTTTAAGATATCTTGCTTTTCCTGCGCCCGCATATATTGCTTTGGTTCAGGATGTAATTTTCAAAATAGATAAAAACAAAGAGAATTAATCTTGACGCTAAATCCCCTGTTTTAAAGGTCTACCAAACAGGGGGGTAAACAGGGGATAGAAAAAATGAACACATTGACCCACATGTTTTCCAAACTTCCTCAAACAAACACGCCCCGCCCTTAATACTTATTCTTCTTTTTCTAGTCATTACTACTTGAATATTGTGGAAGATATATGTATTCTCATTCTCAGTACCTTTCCTTGGATATTGTGTCAAGTATTCATTCTCTCTTGAACTTCAATGGACTTGGATTTGCATCTTGTGTCAAGTATTGATTCTCTCCCAGGGACGGAGGGTAAGAGGGAGGAGATGCGCAAGTCTAAAAAGGAATTAATTTGTATCATACTTCCTCTGTCTCCTTTTTTTGGGTGTGTTGCTTCTTAAATCCAAATTTTTTTTAAAAAATACTATTGTTACATCTTTCACATAAATTTTTATCTCCACTTTACATTTTTCACGTCAACTTTTACCTCCTCTTTCTAAAATTATCCAACATTTTTACTCATCAATTCTTTACCCACTAACTTTTCAAAAGGGCAAAATAATAATTGTACAAATTTTGATCCATTTAGTTTTCAAAATACACATTTATTAAGAGACAACCCAAAATGGAATGGTAGACAATAAAAAAGGACAGAGACAACTACAAAAGGGAGATGGAAGATCTATTCTCATTCTCAGAGGGTGTTCCACTAAGTTAGTTTTTTGAATAAACTGGATTTTCATGATTTTTTATGTAATGTATTGTGAGAGAATGACCTGTCTCGGTTTTTGAAAAAAATAGTACCTGCTTACTTGGATATTGTGTCAAGTATTCATTCTCTCCTTTAAAGGACTTGTATTTTGCATTTTGTGTCAAGTATTGATTCTCTCCCAGGGACGGAGGGTAAGAGGGGGGAGATGGCACGTGTCACTTGCAGGTCTCAAAAAGAATTAATTTGTATTGTATTCCCTCTATCCCTTTTTTAGTGTGTTATTTCTTAAATCCAATTTATTAAAGAACCATTCACCTTGTTTGGTTAAAATTTTTGAAAAAAAAAATTCTTTACACTTTTCACATCAACTTTTACCTCAACTTTCAAAAATTATCCTCCACTTATACTTTTTAACTCTTTACCCACTAACTTTACAAAAAGGCAAAATAATAATTGCATAAACTTTTACTCATTAAACTTTTAAAACACACACTTATTAAGTGGCAGCCCAAAATAGAGTAGTAGACAATTAAAACAGGGACGAAGGGAGTATGAACAGGGTTATTGTTCAAAACGTGTAGTATTTTTTGTATTAAACACATTGATGAGTGATTAATCGAAGAAATGCTGTAATTTGCGGATATTAAGTATGTCTATGGATTATTAATATAGGAAAATGTGTATCCTTTCAGGTACTAGAAATAATTAATCTTAAAACCCTTACATTTTTTAATACTAATTAATCCATCTGCTCGTAAAGATAGTCTGCTGCTAAAAAAACCTCCAATTTTTTTATTAAAAAATGAAGCACTTCCGCGCATAATGTCTTGCATTTGTTGATACAAAATTAAAGAACTAATTGAAATTTTTATCCAAAATTGCACGTCGTTTGAAAAAGCAAAAATGATAAAGGTACAACAATTAGCCTCCAACATGGCTCCAACACACTCACATGGTGTGATGAGCCACACCATGTGTAGCGTTCGAGCTATGTTGTAGACAGTTGTTGTACGCCTATCACTTTTGCTTTAAAATATACTATGTTTATGGGATAGGGAGAATATTGATTTTAAGTACCACCCCCGAGTTGAAATATTGACTCCGTCCCTGTTATCTCTGAACTTTAATGGGTGGACGGATGTTTAAAACTTTAGGCAGCCATTTGGAATTTGTTCTAACTAAGGAGACAAAATAACTAATCCGAGGTGTGTAAACTGCATGGCATTTTATAAATGGAGACCTTCTACAGGTACCGATTGGCATGCGAAGTCTACTTATAGGCCGCAGGATTTATTATTAAATTTAAATGGTCGGTATGGATCAGATAGTCGGTCTGGTCCCTGTAGAGTTACTATTATACACGTGGGGTGGGGTGTATTGTATTGGGTCAACTTAGGTAATTAGGTAAATTCTTTTGCTTGTTTGTGATAAAAAAAAATTTTTTTTTTTTTGAACGGAGTTTGTGATAATTCGGGGAAAGGAAAATGTGAGCCGGTCTAAGAAAATGAGTCTTCACCAAAAAGTAAGTGGTTCTCTTTATAAGATCAGGCGAGCTAGCCAAATGAGTCCTAAAGGAGTAAAACATGGAAAATAATACTAAGATTGAGTCAACTCCAAAAATGGAAGAAAACGGAAAAACAGATCACCAGGAAGGAAACGGAGAAACAGACCAGCCTAGCTACCTGATCACAATCAAAGAAATGGAAGACAAAATCAAGGAAACCCCCAAAATACTCAACCACACAGCCGGAAAAGAATCCTGTTGCATATTCAGAGCCCCTCCACACCTAGTCCAAATCAACGAAAAAGCCTACCACCCTCAAATACTCTCAATTGGCCCATACCACCATGGAAAACCACACCTCAACATGATCGAAGAGCTCAAGTGGAAGTACCTCGGCCAACTCCTCGATAGAACTCCTCCAAATGGGCTAAAACTAGACGGATACCTAAAACTTATCGCGCCCATGGAAAACAAAATCCGTGATTGTTACTCAGAAGTCATCCCTTTCAACGGTTCCGACCTCATTAAAATTATGGTACTCGACGGGTTATTCATCATTGAGCTTATATCCAAATCACAAGGTTTGGCTCCTCTTGCTGAAGGCGATCCTATTTTCAACATGGATTGGATTTGTATTTTCCTCGACAGAGATCTCCTTCGGTTGGAAAATCAGATTCCGTTTTTCGTACTTCAAACTTTGTTTGAAAACACGAGAGTTACGAGGAGATCTGGTGGTGATGATCAATCGCTAGCGAAACTATTTTTGGCTTATATGAACAATGTGATGCGAAGGCCTGATGAGGTTTTAAAGAGGATTGGAAATGTTGAAGGGAAACATCTACTTGATTTATTTCGATTGAGTTTTATCCCTACTTCACCTCAACAAAAACCGAGAAATAAACACGTTCAATTGATCCCTAGTGTGGAAAAACTCGACGCGGCTGGAATCAAGTTCAAGGCTACAAAGTGTGACACGTTCTTGGAAATTAGATTTCGCAACAGGGTACTGGAAATTCCACATATAGGGATGGACGACCTGACCACCTTGTTTTTCCTAAACTCTGTTGCGTTCGAGCAATGTTATTCTAATTACTGTTCGAATCACATGACCGCTTATACGATCTTCATGTCGCTCCTCATCAAAAACCCTATTGATGTGGGGTTTCTGTACGATAGAGAAATTATGGAGAATTTTATCGGAACCGAAACGGAGATGGTTCAATTCTTTGATGATATGGGGAAAGAAGTGGTTTATGACTATGCGGATAATTATCTGTCCAAAGTGGCTGAGGATGTGAATGAGTATCGAAGGAAAGGTTGGCATGTGCAATGGGCCGGATTCAAGCACACTTATTTCAACACCCCATGGGCTTTTATTTCAGCATTGGCTGCTTTTATACTTTTGCTCTTAACTATTATTCAGGCTTTCTTCGCTGTTTATCCATATGCTGGAGGCAAGCGTATTGGGTGAATGGTGGAAAACAGTTAAATTGTTCAGTTTGGTGTTAGTTCTTTGCTCTTCCAGATGCTTAGTTCAGGCAATTTTGGCAGGGACATTGGCATTGCGGTGTTCTTTTACAGGTCTGGTGTTTTCCCGCTTTGTATTTTTTCTAATGCTTTGTGTGAATTTGGTTTGGTTTTCTCTGCACTGAAGGTGTTTTAATTTGTTGGTTGAGTTATGAGGTTGAGGTGTTTGGTTTGAGCGTCTTTTCCTTTCATCCCTGGTTTTTGGATTGGCGTCTTGTCTTCTTTGAATCCCGCGGTGGTGTTTGTTGTTGTGCCCTTACTGCTTTTAATCTTTGTATCTTCTTCAAAGATTAAAGAAAAATAAAATTCTATTGTGTCCATATGATTTCGCTTATCAAAAACTGTCTATATATATTGGTGCTTGCTTGTACTTTTGGCAATCAAATTTTTTGGTATGGAGGGTTTGATCTCGATTACAGCAAGGGTTTCAAGTTTCTTCCTCTGCTATTAATTGCCATACCATTTCTTTGAGTATTAATTACTACACCGTTTTTTTTTTTTTTAATGTATAGAGACCATAAGATACAATCTTCAAGGCAAATCTCAACAAAATGAAAAAAAAAAAAAAAGAAGAAGAAGAAGAAGAAGAAGAAGAAGAAGAAAATTTCTGTAATTTAAGGCAGATAGATAACCTACAATCTTTAACTAATTGCCAAGTTTTTTGTTCTCCGCATCTCCAAAAGTAAGTTTTATATTTCTCCTCTAGTAACCAGTACCTCTCATAACAAAAATTCAGTAATTACATGATTCTTTATTAGTCAAGTATTTTTGCTCAATTTATTAAAGCATCTAACTCAAAATCAATTGCCAAAAAGTAGAGAAGCCGCTCAGACATGTACTGGTATTAGAGGTTAACGATAATTAACTCATGTGAAACAAGTTCTGACACTCTCCTGCATGTGCAACTCTTGACCCAAAACAAATAATCTATGACATTGTGATAATTACGAAACAAGGTGCAGTCATGGCACAAACAAGGGAGCAATCAGTCAAGAGAGTGTTGTCCAAAAGCTTTTGAAAACCTAACTCTGATACCATGTTAAAATATCAAACTCAAAATTAATTGACAATAAATGAAGAAGCTCCGCAGGCTTATTCATTAATTTTGAATGTTATAGTTAACTAATGTGGGACAGTCGCCAACAATTAAAAGGGATTGAGATATTACAGTTACAGGGAATGTGACACAGAGACTACAAATTAAATGGGTCCAGTGACGGAGTGCTTACTAAACAAATCCCCCCACATGGTTCTCATTATTATTATTCAATGAATGTATGTATCGAAAACTCAATGCGACAAAAAAAAAAATTTTGAATGATAATTTTTTTTATTAATCTTTAGAAACAAATTATAAAAGATTTTATATAATGGACGAAATTGTTACACCAGATTTACATTCTGTTAGCTAGCTAAAAGTTTAAGAAGTCACAACAATCGAGAAACACCCTGAAGAAAACCAAGAGGATTCCATAGAAAATTTACGGAGCTGTTTGACAATCTTCCTCTGGATTCTCTATGGAGTTTATGGTGGTCTTTAAAACTATGGGGTGCTTTGGGTAAAAAACCAAAAACCAAAAACTAAAAAACCACTTTTGTCCTTATTCAAATTTTTTTTGCATTTGTTAGTTTCGCGTCAAGATTTTGTGGTTTCTGAATTCCTCTCGGCGAGACGAATCTAACGAGTATAAATTTATGGTCAAACCAAATATTTTTTTGAATAAAGCCGAAATACTTGGATTATTGGCCAATAATCCACCTATTTTGGCTTTATTCAAAAAAAATTGAGTTTTGACCATAATTTTATACTTGTTAGATTCGTTTCGTCGAGAGGAATCCAGAAACCACAAAATCTTGATGCAAAACTAACGAATGCAAAAAAAAATTGAATAAGGACAAAAGTGGTTTTTTAAAAACCAGTTTATGATTTTTTACCCAAAGCACCCCTATGAGACAAACTAATTTGCCATCCAGAGCCATTTTCGATTGTATCAAAGCTAGCGAAATTATTTATATTCAGCAACGCGCCGAATTTTCCTCGAGATACTAAAAAAAGTAAGACTTTTATAATAAAACACAAATCCCCGCCTCTAAAAAATCTCTCCCTCGAAATTCTCACCCTTCACTTCAAAAAATAAAATAAAATTCCCCCTCCCGCACGCGGCTCCTCTCTCTCTCCCGATTTCATAAATTAAAAATACCCTAAAATTGTGAGAATTTAGGATTAGAAATTTGGAGGCTTTTTTAGCCTTGCTACATTTCCTTGTAGTGTAGATGGATACTCCAGCAAAACTCCCTACTCTTTGCCAGGGAAGAAGAACAAATAGTTGATAGTTGGTAAGGCATCAAGAGGTTTTTCCATCCGGTCATTGAAACATGATTTTTTTTTAGACTGATACCAAGATGTGCTTATTTTTTCATTAGTTTTTGATATTGATTTTTGTTGGCGTCCTATCGTATTTTTAACGTGTTACAACAAAAAACACGAATCCCCTCCAATCTAGTTGATCGATTTGGCTCTCTAGTTCCGGGCTTACGGTAACGGTTGAAACCAATCACTTTGTAGAGCCCAAGAAGTTCAATTACTCCAACAATCATGTTGATCACATATCTTTTGATATGGTTTCAGACATATTTATCTTAAAAAAAGAGTTCAATCCATTTTTCATTCTTTTATCGTATTTCGTAACCATATCTAATCTACGTGATTTTTTGAGTGCTTAATATTTTCAACACATTAATATATTATACAAACTAAACAAAGTCAATCCAGGGAAGACTCACAATATGCTGAAACTGGATCGTTCCTGGATATGATTTAACTCCATATCACATTCAAATTTAAAATGCGAAAAGGCATGTATTTTAATTTTGTTTTTGATAATGCAGGGTGTCCTGGACCTAAAAAAGACATACCTTCTCTCTTCTTCTTTTTTCAAAGTGTTAAACGTCGTAAAAACAATTCTTCCTATTTGAAATTAATCGGTACCAGATTGAAACTTGAAGGGGTCAGGCCATCCCTAGCTCTTAGTATTTTTTTGTTCAATTGTTTGTAAACTTAAATTTAATTTTTGCTTTTCCATACGGACCTAATCCATTTTCATGTTTCCAGACCTAGTTTCAACGATCCAAATCGCTCAACGTCTTTAAAACATGTTTTTAAAGGTTTAGGCAGAAAATCTTCAAAAAAAAAAAAAAAAAACCCGGAAGGGCTTGATCCGATCAGTTTTCGATAAAACTGTACATATACAGTTTTTATCCATAACTGCTCGGATCAAACCCTTCCGAGTATTTTTTTTTAAAAATAATTTCTCGCGAGAGCCCCTAAAAAACATGTTTTAAAAATATTGAGTGGTTTGTCAAAATTAAATAAAGGTCCCTTAGTGAAAACTCCTAGTTTTATATGTATTATAGTATAAGTAACATTTACTATTTAAGTGTTTATGTTTATATAAGTGTTTTAATCATTTATTGACGATTAAAACTAGTAGTATTTGGGCTCATTAACCGATTTGTAGTTTTTTTTAAAACTTTATTAAATAAAACACGTGTTTCTGAACTTTATTCCCAGACTACGTGAAGTCATGGTTAGCAACCACGTTTTTTTAAAAACGTGTTTGGCAAACACGCTTTCACGGTTGGTTAAGACGGATTAACCCAAAAATTAAGATGATCTTAATCTGGGTTAAAATCGTGTTTACAACTATTTGAGTGTTTATGTTTATATAAGTGTTTTAATCATTTATTGACGATTAAAACTAGTATTTGGGCACATTAACCTATTTGCATTTTTTTAAAACTTTATTAAATAAAACACGTGTTTCTGAACTTTATTCCCAGACTATATCAAGTCGTGGTTAGCAACCACGTTTTCTTAAAACCGTGTTTGGCAAACACGCTTACAAACACGCTTTCACATTTGGTTAAGACGGATTAACCCAAAGATTAAGATAATCGTAATCCACGCCTTTATTAGGCGTGTTTTGTTGGCACGTTTATTTTGCCTGTGATTTAAAAAAAAAAACACACACAATACTTATTGGTCACTTGTTTACACGGAAAACACAAGGGATTATTCTGACATGGAACTAATCCATCCAAGGTCAGCAGTGAACCAAGCACGCTTTTGAAAGGCGTGTTGGCTACCCACGCTTTCAGTAATCGTGTTTTCTACACACGCTTTTGTAGGCGTATTTGTTTCCCCTTGCCTCTGTCTCTCTTATCACTTGTTCGTGCGAGTGTTATCGCTTTTGTAGGCGTATATGGAATCTATGGATTCACAGAAGGAAGAAGCATCAGTTACCGCAGGCTTCGATGCTTTCTGCTTTTGCTATTGTAAGCCGTTCTCTTTCCTCCCTCGAATTGAGTTTCATTACTTTACACATTACTCGTTAAATTTGATCAATCAATTGTTCAACTTTAAGTTTTTCTCATTTTGCTAGGAAGTTCAACTTTAAGCTTCTTCTTTTCTTTTTTTTTATTCAATCTGCAAGTTAAAGCTTTAATCCATCGTTTCTGGTGGATTTCCCGGCACTTAATCTCCTTGTAAAGCAATGTAGTCTTTTGGCAAGATAATGGCTAGGGTTTTCTTATTGTTTTTTGACAAGTATGGGTAGGGTTGCCGTATTTATATTTGTATAAACACTTTTTGTTTCTTATTACTGATAATACTTCTTTCCTTTGTATTGCCTGACGCATTCTGCATTCATTTTCATGAAGCGAACGTTAGATATGAAAACTGCTGCCGTTCTAACTGTAGGACTTGGGATTTAATGGTTGATTGTTTAAACAACAAACCAACTGTTATTGATTGAAATCTCCAAAATAGCAGATAAATTTAACCAACTTTTATTCAGATCATCTCCATGAAAAGGCAGGGCATTTGCAGGCATGGTGGTGGAAGGGTGGAGAGGTCTGGGCAGCGGCTAATGATGTACAGGCAGGTGAGTGTAGAAAAAATGACGTTTAAAGTTTATTTAAGATGAAGGCATTTTGGGGCCAGATTACACTGCAGATGTGGGAGAACCCCGGGGCTTGAAAGAACTAGTTTTGGGAAACTTTGGGTTCAAATAAAATCACTCTAATTGAAAGTTACTTAATATTAGCCTAAGGGAATGTTGATAAAAGTGCAGTTTAGTTGTAAGAACTGCTTTGCAATTGCATGCCCACCAAGGCTACCCTAAATGTAGCAGATTTAGGTTATCTTTGATACTTTATAACCTATGTCACGTTAAAGATACTGAGGAATTAAGGAAAAAGATTACACTTTTTCTCCACAAGAACAACCTGCAAAAATCAACTACTTTAGATACGGGAACTATTCACAAGAAACGAGCACCCATGAAACAACCCCTCCTCTCAAAGAGAAGAAAGAAAAGTAAACAGAGAACATAAGGATTCTAAAAATTAAATAACTAATGCATTGTGACCGTTTAATTCTATGGATAGTATTCACATAACTCCTGACAAAAATATAGTCGGCACTTATTTCGACAGAATCCACCGAGGGTTGTTGGTTGTCCTGTATACCCGCAGATTAGAAAATGAAAAACAAAAACAGATCCTAGGATGCTGAGATTGAGGCCTACAAACAAGGGAAGGGAGCTCAAAATAATACTTTCATTGGAGATACTTATCTTCTTTCAAATGTTTCTGGTTCCATTTCGATTGGACAACAGTTCCATTCAAATCATGTGGTTGCTCACTGCAGTTTCAGTCACTTTGTCTCCTTAAGTTTTATATCCATCCTTCAATGCCTTTTGGTTCTCTGTCTAATTTTTTTTTCTTTTTTTCGTCGAACAGATGGTTTTCACATTTTGTCAGCTCCAGTCCATCAGACGCATCTATATTATCAGCTTGGTTTCCTCGATAACTATTCAAGAAATGGATTGCAATTTTCAGTTGATTAAATCTGGAAGCCAAATGATCTTTTGAGGTGAAGGTATGTCCTTAAAGCACCGTATGAATGATTATTTATGTTGTGCCTGACATGGCCACTAGCAACCTTACATGCATGGATTCTTGAACCAGTTTTGGTATAGGCCAAGGCCAGAAGTGTTTGCTACTTTTTGTTTGCTACTTCATTGGAGTGTTTAATTTGAAGATGACTGATCATCCAGCATTTATATTTTTCCCTGCATTGAACCTTTCCTTCAAATGAAGAAAACCCCGTACTTATATATGTTTTGTTTATTCTTCATCTATTTTATGTCCATTAAGTATTTGGCTCAATTTGTTAAAACATCCAACTCAAAACCACTTGCTAAGGAGTGGAGAAGCATCCTAGGGTCATTTACTAATTTTGGAGGTTATCATTAACCATTTTAGGACAAGCTCTAACACTCCCCGCACGTGTGACACCTGATAAGCACGTCCAGACATAAAGAAAGGATCCATAACATTGGGATCATTACTAAACAAGATGCACTCATGGCACAAACAAGGGAGCAATCAGTCAAGAGAGTGTTGTCCATACGCCTTTTAAAGCCTAGCTCTAATACCATGTTAAAGTATCCCACTCAAAATCAAATGGCCATGAGTGGAGAAGCTTCCCAGGTGCTTGTACTAATTTTGGATGTTATAATTATACAATGTGGACAACAATTAGCAAATATGGAGAGATTATGGGGAATGTGACGCATAAAATACAATACGGCTTCCCAGGTGCTTGTACTAATTTTGGATGTTATAATTATTTTGGATGTTATTACTTACCAACATACATATATCTAATGGTCCCAAAACTGGAGCCCAGACCCAAGCTTACTGGGCCTATCCCAGGGCCGGCCGAAATGACAAATCTCTCTACAGGTATCCTTCTTCAACGTCAATACGGCTGGGACTTCAGAAAAATACATGAGAGGACAAAGCTGCATGTGCTTGTGCTTGAGCCGAATAAATTGGGCAATTAATGCACGTGGTACGGCACATCAGTGTTAATTTTTTTGTCGATGCATAGTGAGAATGGAAAGCAAGGAAGTGATGATGAAATGGAGGGATTAATTCGGCTCGGTTGGATCCAGTTTGTTTACTTTTTTTACATCTAAACCGACCGAGTCGAGCAACATAACTTGGGTAAGACATAGTTTTCCAAAAGATTTTAACAACTTGGTTGCTAAAATCAACCATGATTTTAGCAAATGAGTTCAGCAGATGCTAAAATCATGGTTTTGAAATAAAAAAATTAAGTGTTTCCGTATATTATTTTTTGAATTTTTCACACCGAATTAAAGTACACAAGGAGTATTTAATTTGGTGCGAAAAAAATCGAAAAACGATACACGGAACCACTTCATTTTTTTTTATTTCAAAACCATGATTTTAGCCGCTGCTGAACTCATTTGCTAAAACCATGGTTGATTTTAGCAACTGGGTTGCTAAAATCTTTTGGAAAACTATGCCTATATGTTCGTGGGGTTAAAGGTGTAAACGAGTCGAGTCAAGCCGAGTTTTATTGTACTCGAGTCAAAAACTTGTGCTCAAACTCGGTTATAAACCAGCCAAATCCAGTTTATTTACTAAACGAGCTTCTATAAAAGAGTCTGAGAATGAATCTTTGCTAAAAGATTCTTATGAGAGCTAAAACCAAATATTTTAGCAAATGGCTTTCTTATTTCAGATTTTAGCTAATGTTGATTTTAACAGATTTTATCAAATAAACCCGAACTTGGATATGAATTCACAAAAATTTTCCAAAGTTGTTTACATCCCCAAAATATCTTTCTCTCCGTCCCTTTTTAAGTATTTAACTTTCCATTTTGAGCTGTCCCTAAATAAATGTGTGGTTTGAAAAGTTAATGAGTAAAAGTTTGTACAATTATCATTTTGCCCTTTTGAAAAGTTAGTAGGTAAAGAGTTAATGGGTAAAAGTGGAGGATAATTTTGGAAAGTAGAGGTAAAAGTTGATGTAATTCAAGTGTAAAGTGGAGGAAAAAATTGATGTGAAAAATATAATGATGATGTTTCTTTAATAAGTTGGATTTACGAAGTAACACATTTGAAAAGGGACGGAAGGAGTGATGGACAATCCCAAATTCCCTGCCAATCACCAACTTATGCCGAAAACTTTTTACAAAGAGATGAGAATAGTGAGCAAACAGTGCTAGTTGAAACTTTAATGAAGAAGTCCTGAATTTATGGGTTTTGCTTCATTAGTAGTTGAATGAAGTCAAGAGTTGGATGGAGAATTAAATAGGAAAATGAAGTCTACTCTGTCAAGGAGTTTAGTACAAGTTGAATTGAAATTTAATTTTTTTGTGGCATTCACTTAGCCAAAATTCTAAAACATTTGGCATTTTTAAATTGAAGGACAATGAACTTTTGCCATCGAACTTAAAAACAAAAAAACATTTGCCATTTTTAAAAGTAAGGACAAGGAACTTTTGCAATCGAACATAAAGACAAAAAAAAATTAGTAATGTGTGTCACTAATTTTTCAAAATTCAAATTTCGAATATAAAATTCAAAAAAAATACCACCCCACCTCCGGCCGACCACCACCCAACATCTAGCCGAGCACTTCCGGCGACCAAAAAAATTAGTGAGGTGTCACTAATTTTTAAAAATTCAAATTTCGAACACAAAATTCAAAAAAATCACCACCCCACCTCCGGCCGACCACCACCCCACCTCTGGCCGAGCACTTCCGGCGACCAAAAAAATTAGTGAAATGCCACTAATTTTTAAAAATTCAAATTTCGAACACAAAATTCAAAAAAATCACCACCCCACCTTTGGCCGAGCACTTCCGGCGACCAAAAAAATTAGTGAGATGTCACTAATTTTTAAAAATTCAAATTTCGAACGCAAAATTCAAAAAAATCACCACCCCGCCTTCGGCCGACCACCATCCCACCTCTGGCCAAGCACTTCCGGCCACCCAAAAAATTAGTGAGGTGTCACTAATTTTTAAAAATTTAAATTTCGAACAGAAAATTCAAAAAAATCACCACCCCACATCCGGCCGACCACCACCCCACCTCTGGCTGAGCACTTCCGGCGACCAAAAAAATTATTGAGTTGTCACTAATTTTTAATAATTCAAATTTCGAACATAAAATTCAAAAAAAATCACCACCCCACCTCCGGCCGACCACCACTCCACCTCTAGCCGACACTAGACTCCAGGCACCATTAAAAGAATTTCCATTTCTGGTACTGCTCGGTTACGGGAGCGGATCCGCTATCCTGAACTTCCTGTTCCAGCTCCCTGTCCCGTCCATCCGAACCGTCCATTGGAGCAATCGACGACTCAGATTTCATCTCACCCTAAACAAATCTGAGCCATACACATTCATCTGCGAATTTGAGCTGTCAAGTACTTAGATGGACGGCTCGGATGAACGGGACACGGAATCGGGACAGAGTTTTCGGTGCAGATCCGCAACCCTCGGTTACATAATCAAGTAAAATTCAAAAAGCAATGCTATATAGAGAAATAAAAACTTTCCCCCTAAACTGTCTAAAAAGCATCGTATACATTACACTAGTATATTGATCATCAGAAGAATCTGAGGGGAAACTAATACAACTACAAGAACCCTAGCATTGCTCTTCCACTAATAGCTTCATATGTTCAAAAATCACATTGGACATTGATCCCAATCACTAGGGTTGTGTTTGGTTTGGATTTTGAGTTTTGGTTTTTGTAATGATTAGAGGGAGAAATAGAGATAATAATTAAAAAATAGGTATTAATGATTGGAGAGAGATAGAGAGAAAAATTAAAATTAAAATTAAAAATAGGAGTAATAATTGAATAATATTTGAGAAAAACGGTTCTTGAAAACCAAAACGAACAAGGCCCTAGGATTACCAAACAAAGTAAAAAATAGTAAAATCGTTTAGATATTTTGTACCAGATGAAGGAATTAAGTGAAACCCAACGACAGAGCCAGTGACGTCCCTTTCCGCGCCCAAAAGAAGACCCTCCTTCTTCCCCTTCTTCTCTCTTCAATAATCGAAGACCCATCTTGTGAGCTTCGAAACCCACCGGCCTTACTCCCATCCCTAACTGATCTACGATGCGTCAGGTACCCAATTTTGTTGGCGTTTCTCCGTCTCCAAGACGAACATACACCCAACTTCGGAGTAGTAGTAGTATTTGTGAATTGAGGAACGATTTGCAGGGGTGGAGGGGCGCGCAGAGTCCCCATGAGGGAGAGAGAGAGAGAGACGAGTGCGGACTGCGGACGTAAGGGATCATGAATGGAGAAAAAAGAGCAAAGGAAATCTGTGAAACGAAAAAGGAAAAGGAGAGAGAGATGGGATAGAGAGGAGTGGTGTATCCACAAGAAAACTGATGGAAGTGCGAAACTCGAAAAGAGATCCAAAAACGACGTCGTTTCTCGTTGCTGCTGGTGTTTTGGATTTTGACACTTGGCGGCATGACCAGTATTTTGCGGACTGTATCCCAATTTAGGCCTTCCGGCTATAGGATAGCAAAACTTGAACGACCTCTCCTACGATGAAATATGCGCTGTCCTTCTGGTCTATTTGAAATATCCCGTGTCCTTTTTTTAAAAGAGGTAATTTTTTTTGCATTTTTCACTAATTTTTCCTTAAATATTTGAGGAGTTGTGGTGGGTGGAAGTGGCCCTAAATATTACTCCCTCCGTTCATTTTTAAATGTGTTACTTCGTAAATTCAACTTATTACATAAAAATCATCATTACACCTTTTACATCAACATTTTCCTTCACTTTACACTTTTCACATCAACTTTACCTCTACTTTTCAAGAATTATCTTTCACTTTTACTCATTAATTCTTTACCCACTAACTTTTCCAAAGGGCAAAATGGTAATTGTACAAACTTTTACTCATTAACTTTTCAAACCACACACTTATTTAGGGATCAGCCCAAAATGAAAAGTTAAATACTTAAAAAGGGTCGAAGGGAGTAAAGCATTTATGTTGAAGATGTAAAATTATTAAAAATTATTAAATATTACCCAATTATATTAAAAATAAATATTTAAAAAATTGGAATCAAAGTAATTGACCAATTAAGTAGACTGGCAAAATTATTTTTTAAAGATAAGATATGTGTTGTATTTTACGTTTCGTAAAAAAAAACCATAAAAAATTAACTATAAATAAAATAGGATATTGATAGTCGCACTCCCAAATTTGATGCAGGGGCTCCAAGTTACAATAGTCTTCCAAAATTATTGTTTTGCGAGTTTCATGATTTACTTCAAACATTTCAAAAAACCTTTACTCTTCTCATTGACTTCAGGCACTCAAAAAAAATAAATAGTTTTTTTTTTATCTGAAAAAATCAGATAGTTGCTCAATTCCTTTTACTGCACGTCACTGAATTGCCTACTTCCATATGTAATGTTTCCTTGGTAGAGTCTCTATGTTATTGTCTCTATGTTCTGCACCAGGACAACATGGACAAGTGGTCTTCGGCCTATGATTGTAGAAACATCATTTTGTCCATGCAAAGTCTCTTGAGAGTTTTGTTATTTTTTCTCTCAAGAGTTCTCTAACTTTGGTGATGTGTTTTATTTGTCTCACTATGAGTTTTAAAATGTAGATTTGTGGCCGTTATGAAGATTTTGAGGGAAAAATGGTAGATAATGAGTACGAAAATATAAAGATCTTATGTCGTAGCCGTATGAAGATCTTGTAGCATCAACATTTTCAATTGTGGGTCCCGTTTATTTTGGAGAATTCTAGTAATGTTCAGTTTTTTTTTTTCTTTTCGTGCAAAGTCATGACGTGAAGCAATCTGACATAAATGCATGTTTAATGTTTAGAACCTAATACTTATGTTGTGGATGTTTAATGTTTGGAATGTAATGTTAACGTTTAGAATCTAATGTTTATGTTTGATTTTGGTTCATTTTTTTGTTTGGAGTGCCTTAGTAAATGAGAACATAATTTAGGGGTGGAGTGCTTCCATAATTTTTATATCTTTAAAAGGGTAGTTTTGTAACTTCATTAAATATTGGAGTGCCTGCGTAAAAAAAGGGAGCCCCAAAATCAGCACCCATAAAATTACTCGGCCAAACCATAAAAAAATTACTATAAATACGTTTCGTAAAAATAAAAAAACCTATAACGTTTTGCATTGGAAATCTCATGGAAAGAGAAAAGGAAGCAAAGTCTCAATGAAAAATCGAACACTGGCATATAACCTGAAAAAATAGAGAGCTTTTTCACTAGGCCAAATCTCTCTCTCTCTCTCTCTCTCTCTCTCTCTCTCTCTATATATATATATATATATATATCAAATTGGGGGCACTTAAATTGGACCCAAAACTGATGCCCAAACCCAGGCCTACCGGCCCTGGTGACAAATCTCTCTACTGGTAAGGTATCCTTTTTCAACGTCAATACGACTGCGACTTCAGAAAAATACAAAAGAGAGGACAAAGCTGCATGGCTTGAGCCAAATAGATTGGGCAATTAATGAACGTGGTACGACACATCAGTGTTAAATTTTTTTGGTTGAAGGGGCACATCAGTTGACTACTCCACATGGATACCTTCAACGTCAATATGACTGCGACTTCAGAAAAATACAAATGAGAGGACAAAGCTACATGTGCTTGTGCTTGAGCCAAATAGATTGGGCAATTAATGTACGTGGTACGGCACATCAGTGTTAAATTTTTTTGGTTGAAGGGGCACATCAGTTAACTACTCCACATAAGCACAAATAAATTGGGCAATTAATGTACGTGGTACGGCACATCAGTGTTAAATTTTTTGGTTCAAGGGGCACATCAGTTAACTACTCCACATAAGCACAAATAAATTGGGCAATTAATGTACGTGGTACGGCATATCAGTGTTAAATTTTTTTGGTTGAAAGGGCACATCAGTTAACTACTCCACATAAGCACAAATAAATTGGGCAATTAATGTACGTGGTACGGCACATCAATGTTAAATTTTTTTAGTTGAAGGGGCACATCAGTTAACTACTCCACCTAGACTGTGAGAATGGAGAGCAAGGAAGTGATGATGAATTCGGGTCGATTCGGTTCGATTTGATCTAGTTTGATAACTAATTTTACTGCTGAACCGACCAAGTCGAGCCACATAACTTGGGTAATAAATATCTGTGAACTTAAGGGTGTAAACCAGCTGAGTCAAGTCGAGTTTTATTGTACTCGAGTCAAAAACTCGAGCTCAAGCTCAGTTATAAACTAGCTAAGCTAGTTTATTTACTAAACGGGCTTCGATAAAAGAGCCAAGCCCGTATGAGCCAAGCTTTTGAGTGTAAAGCTCAACTCGTTTACTTAACGAACCAAAAGAACTTGATTTCACCCCTCAAATATTCTCTCTCTTCAAATTTTAGGAATATCCCTCTCCTCTCAAATCTCAAAATATTATCATTTTATTATTGTCGATTTTAATTTCCATTTGTTATTTCAATAGTGAACCATTTGTTTTGTTCCAATTTACCCCAAAAGTGATGCGGCGGAATTCACGAGAGAATAGTTAGTGTACTAGTCCAAACGAAATAGGTTCTCGAATCCACGAGATGTTCTTGAATCCACAAGAAAAGTGAGAGAAAATCTCATAAATATTATTGATTGATTAAAAGTTGAATAATGACATAGGCTTACAACACTTATTTATACTAGTAGTAGATCTAACTAATAAGGTAGTATTTGGCTACTAAATATAACTTGGAGTAGGGACCAAGCAAACTAGAAAATATGAAACTAGAATTGTGTTAAACAGGCAGTACTAAATAAGATTTGCAACTAATATTATTCCCTAAAATTTGCCAAAACAAGTGACAGAAAATTAAAATATCCTAAATTAATCTTTTACTAAAATAACATTTCCATACATTAAAACTTTGTTATATTGTCCTGCATCAAAAGCCACCTGCAATCACTTCAATTTTACCGTTGCAACCTGCAACAAAAATATTACTGTTGAACATATATATTAAAAAAAAAAAATTTAAACCTAACTTGCATATAAATATGTAACTCAATTTTACATGTTTCACAACAAAACACAATATGATCTCTTGTCCTTTTCTTTTATCAAAGTTTTTCATTTGATAAAATCAGCTAAAATCAACTAAGAAATAATCTGTGCTAAAAGATTCTTGTGAGATCTAAAATCAAATATTTTAGCAAATGCTTTCTTATTTCAGTTGATTTTGGTAGATTTTATCAAACGAATCCGAACTTGAATATGAATTCCTAAAATTTTTCCGAAGTTGTTTACATCCCCGAAATATCTCTCTCTGAAATTAGTAATGAACAATCCAAAATTCCCTACCAATCACCAGGGCTGGCCCTGAAATTTTCGTGGCCCCAGACAACAATGTAAATCAGGGCCCTATGTTTTTCCTAAAAGAAAAAAAATTAAAGAACCAAAATTAATTTCAAATGATAGATACCATGTTCCGTGTTTGCAAGAAGTATATAATTAATTGAAATCGGCAAATTGAAGTTTTATGAAAATACACGGGGTGTTTCCCCCCCCCCCCACCCCCCCCCCCCCCCTAGTTATGACACCGACAAAGAATTTTTAAAAAGTTGACAGAGTACAAACAATATAAATATAGCGGAAGAATATGTTCACACAATTGGGGGAAAAAAAAAAGATAAGGTTAATTATTGCACTGAAATTTTTTTTTCTTATTTTTTTTCCTTGTCAAAACAAGGCCATAGTAAACAAAATAGCATTAGAAAAGTAAAAGGGGGGCTTGGGTGGAACTTGATCTCCGGCATTTACCGTGGTAAACTAACGACTTTCCACTGGGCCAGTTTCTTCTTTAGCATATGTAGCGCTATATTATATATTTATTACTTCTAAACATATATGTACT
Organism: Vaccinium darrowii; assembly: GCA_020921065.1. NCBI lineage: Eukaryota > Viridiplantae > Streptophyta > Magnoliopsida > Ericales > Ericaceae > Vaccinium > Vaccinium darrowii. Next base: position 32,684,121 of record CM037156.1, read on the forward strand.
TAATTAGAGACCCAATTTTGGTGACCCCAGGCCCTACTGGGCCTATGCCCAGGGCCGGGCCTGAGCACCTCTAGTGTTGAGAGAGAGTTGCAGGAAATTAGGGAAACTAAAATGATCAGCTCGTCGAGCAAAATATGATCCGATCAAAAATCTGTTCGATATATTGGACTTCATACCACGACGAATCGCTTATGTTCAATGAAAAAATAGACGGTTAAAGTTTCAAACTAAAACGGGATTGGTTTAATTGGTCACTGTAGTTTATATTTTTTTAAGATATGCACGTCATCACTGAAGGTTGCAATTGTAGTTTATATTTGTGACTTAAAGAGAAATCCATAATATTGATACAAACTCATGGGTAGAATTCATCTGTGAAAACCGGCTTACAAGGAGAAGGTACCCAAGAGCTCATGTACATAAGGCCAGTTCATACTTAGTCAATGAGAGACATTAGGATCGTAACACACCACAACACTCCGCAAATGACATCTATGGCGGCTCACTCTATCGACACTAACCGGATGGTAGCCAATAGCCATTACGCTAGCTGTTTTTTTTTTTGGGCGACTTCACTCACTTATCAGTGTGCAATACTTATTAGGTATTTTAATCCAGTCTATAGGTCACCCATTCCGTAGGTCAAATCACAATGTGGTGGCTAGCTGTGATACCAATGGTACAAACTCACGGGCAGAAGACTAGAACTTACCCTAGATACCCGGCTTACAAGGGGAAGGTGTCCAAGAGCTTATATACTCCCTCCGTCCCACATTGTTGGGTTTCTTTACCTTTTTGAACGTCTGAAAGAATTGTTTATATCTCGTAATTTATGATATTTTTTGTCATTTCAACAACTTCGTTATAATAGAACTAATTGAGATCTATCAAACAAGATCCATATTGAATATAAAAAACTTAGTAAATTAACAATTATTGACAATTCTTTAAGACATCAAAAAAAGAAAAGAGGCACAACAACGGAGGGAGTACATTATAAGGTCAAGTCTATACTGCCAATGTGGAACAATAGGATCTTTACAAATATCACACGTGATTTGGATGGAGATCATGTGGATCCATAGCAAGAGAAACCGAATCCACTTGTTATTCTGGTGGCAAGGCTACTGCCTTCCACAGGTAATTCTCAGGTTTGATTCCCAGGCTCCCAGTACCTTTATTTTTTATTTTTTATTTTTTAACATCCACAGCACCTTTACTCTTACTAATAGATTTTAAATGGTTAAAAACTTTTACTGTATCGAGATTTGAACCCGCACAAAACCAACTTTGGTAGTGTGGTGCCCGGATTATAGATGAACCCTTTTGGTTTGACCCTTCTCCACCGTAGGTGACGGCTCAAGACTCTACTGGTACTCCTGCACAAGGAACACCCGTCGTTAGATTAATTCTGCTTTGTCCAAGGTAGTTTTAATGAACTTCGTTATGTAAGTGTTGCTAGACTACTTTTATTAATATATTCTTCTTTACTTTGCTAAAATAAAATAAAAAAAGAACTACAGAGAATTAAACTAAACCGACGCAAAGCCGCAAAAAAACCAAAACAGGAAAGCCCCAAACTTATAAAAGAGACACCGCCAACACCAATGCCTCTGCCAAACTACCTGAACCAAGCATCCAGAAGCTATAGAGCAAAAAAAAAAAAAAAAAAACCTAACACCAAACCGAAAAATTTACTAGTAACTGTTTTTCACCAATCACCCAGGACTCTTGCCTCCAACATATGGATAAACAGCAAAGAAAGCCTGAACCATAGTCAGGAGTAGAAGTAATAAAGCAGCCAATGCTGAAGTAAAAGACCATGGGGTGTCAAAATATTTTCTCTTGAATCCAGCCCATTGCACATGCCAACCATTCCTGGAATACCGATTCACATCCTCAAACACCTTGGACAGATAATTATTATTAATATCGAAAGCCACTTCTTTTCCCAAATTATTGAAGAAATGAACCAACTCCTTGTCGTTCCCGAAATAATTCTCCCATGGTAAATAACGATGAAACCAATCACCAAGGGTGTGTTTGTTGCTTCCAAATTAATTTCTTGAACTCTTTGTTTTTAATGGTTTCTGTGGATCTTTTTTAGAGCTTGTTTTACCCTCTTTGGATTGGAAACAGATTCTATAACCTGGTTTGTTCTATAGGCAACGCTGTTCTGCTGCTTCTGCACCTGTTCCATGACTTATGTATTTAAAGTGATTTATACATTTGATGATATCACTTTCTGAAGAGGCTGTCATCCATTTCCGATTTGAGACGTCTTATATATGCATGATATCCACTGTTTTGTTTAATTTTCTTTTAAAAGGTTATTTATTCGATGTTTGTCCACAAGATCAAGTGAATGGGAGCGATAGCAGCCCTATACAAAAATATCATTAAAAGTACACTTTTTTTGGTGCAACAGAAATATAGTTGAAGTTTTACTTGGTCAAATGTGACAACATATGAACTGTAAATGTGGTGCCTCAAAGTGCCATTGGATCTTCTGAGTTGATCTCAGCCATCAATTACCCACTCCCCTCTCTCTCCTATAACCTGCACAACCGGTTGAAAATTTTGAAAACCCTAAAAACGCGTTTGGTGGTCTCTCATGTGACACCCATTCTTAACAAGAACGTGCATCACATTTGAGGTGACATTTTGTTTCTATTTGGCATTTTATTTAATGTGTGTGCTTTTCCCACCATTGGTAGAGTGATATTTTCAACAAAAAAAAAAAAAAAAGGAATGAAAGAAAGAGAGAGTGTTAAGCCGTGGAGGGCAAGGGAATGGTCCCCTTTCATTCTCATTTATTGTTTGTGGAAAATTTGAACTCTAGGGACATTTCATGCATAATTGACTCCAAGTTAATACCAAGCCTACCACAAAGTCTACCAAGTCAATAGGAGAAGATTTTTATTCCCCACTTCCTTTGCCAATAATCAGGGAAGAGAGAGAGAGAGAGAGAGAGAGAGAGAGAGAGAAGTTGGAAGAAGAAGAAGAAGGAGGAGGAGGAGGAGGAGATTGGGGGAAAACCAAAATAAGGTATGAATTTGTGTTTAATTTCTAAAATTCTTGAGATATGTTGCTCTCTTACAGGTTAATCTGGTCTTTTGCATCTTACAATAGTGATTTGGGGTTTGTTTTTACAAAATTCGTGGAAGGGAGGTGAGGGGGTTCACTGACAGGTTTTATAAAATCAACTCTATCATGGTATTTGGCGAATTTTAAGACATGGTTCCCGAAGTCAGGATTTTATGATATTTTTAAATTAGCTACCCATGGATGTATTTTGTGTTTTTTAAAAATTTGAGAGTTTAATTCGAAGTACAAAAAATATGAAAATTCGTACATCAATCTGCTGGCAGATTCGCGTCTGTGCAGACAGCACAGACACATCTTGGGAAAACGGTCATAACTCCTATCTTGGGTGTCCGATTTGTGCACCGTCTTTTGATTATGAAACTACACACATATAAATTCAAAAGTATGCTAGGGTTGCGCCTTAATTTCTTCTAGAGAATAGCAGTTTTTAGTTTGAATTTGGAGAAAAATCTGTTTTGGGAAATTTTCAGCAAGCTTTGGGTCTGTTTGGCAGTTGTTTAAAAATAGTTACCAAGCTCAGAAAATTCTGAATTTTTGATATGATAATTAAGTATGTGTCTAGAGTTTGTGGTAAAACTTTCGTGCGAAACGGATAAGTAGATTAATTCTGAAAATTCGTAGAGCGCAGCACTATTGGGTCGTAGGATGCAATTGCATGCATTTCATTTTATTTGGGCGTGGACTTTGGTAGTGAGCCTTGTGGGTGCTGTATAATTGGCATTATAGGTAGTGATATTGTAAGGATGATCATGGTTACGTCTCTGGTGTGTAGAGGATAAGTCTATAGCGGAATTTGTCCTTTTGTGGAAGGTGAGAATGTACAACTTCTATAATAAATTGAAATGTTGTGTTTTTCAAAATTGTTTTGTGATTATTACTGCTTTAGAAACTCTTCTTATGTTTTTTAGTATAAATTGGCAATATTTTTTTTTGGATGAATCAAATATTTTTGGTGGGTGGAAAGAAAATTTTTATGCATCTTGTGCCAATGTTTTAGTTTGCAAGCTTGGCAACTTGCATTTGTGGGTTGTGCCATTTGTGGGCCGTGTGCCAATGTTTTAGTTTCCAAGCTTGGCAACTTGCATTTGTGGGCTGTGCCATTTGTGAGTTGTGCATGCTTAGTTCTTGCTTGTTTATGTGAGTTGGCAAACATTGTGAGCGTTTGCCCACCGGTAAGCTTTGCTTACCTTTGTGGGCTGCACTTACCATTGGTGATAAAGAATGGCCCTCGCCACCGCCACTATATGTGAGCCTGTGAACACATACAAAACCCAATTCAACAATGATCTCATTTCCATCAAAATAGGTTGCACAAGACCAGATTCCAGCAGTTTAAAAAAAGAAAAAAAAAATTGTGTGGATCACTTGTACAATTATCGCTGTATCGAACTAAATAAGCTGTGATCAATTTAGACACGTCCTATAGTTGAGGTAAGTATGTCTAATTTTTAGTAAACACGTGATATAGTCGTGGTAAGTAGGTTTAGTTTTTAGTAGGTTCTGTTAAATCATCCAATCGACTAATGTCATATTCATCATCTTCTTCTTCTGTTAATTCATCCATCCGACTAAAGTCATATCCATTATCATTGCTACCATTAATGCCATGAGAAATCTACCACCTACGAAATTGAAAATAAATAAATAAATAAAAATAGAAAACCGTCTTTGTACATTGTAAATATTACCTTCTAATGGTAGAAATTTTCATTTTTTATGATAAGTATCACTGAATAGGTAGTAACTGTATCTTTTCCCAAAGGTAAGTATTAATAGAAATCGTTGGATGTTCTCATTGCTAGAGTTGTCACCAAAGTCTATCACGTCATTATCATCCATCTTTCGAAATCTGGTAAAAAAGGACCATAGTTAGTGGTAAATATGACCTCGAATGGGAGAGAAAAATTCATACAGTTTGGTAACAACATTACTGGTAACTATCTTCCTATCTAATGGTAGATATTTTCATACAATATGGTAAGTAGGACCTTAACAAATTAGAAATGTATCATTTGAAAAAGATGCATCTCATATTTGCCAAACTTAAAAAATGTATACATTAAAATGCCAAATGTATCATCTGTGATCAAGATCTAGGATCGAAACTTTCTTATTGTGGAGAAACTTACTTGGAGAAGCTCTTCAATTTGTTGTTCTTCAAAGTTCCAAAGCTTTTTGAATGAAGATCTAAGCTTTCTTGTGAGACAAGAAGGAAGATGTATGGAATAGTTGAAAAAAGATGCTACAATCTGATTGAAATTAATTTTGAGTAGTTTAAGGTAGGTAGGAGAAATTTAATTCCATTAATGGCACAATGTGTGGTATGTAAGAAAGAATTCAGACTTGTTGCACTTTTATAAAATATATGAATACGTAGTAACTCTTTCCTTTCCAAAAGGTAAGTACTAGTAGAAACCGTAGTATGTTCACACGACATACGACTTGTTATGGTGGTAAAAAAGATCAGATGGCGTGGGATTCATAGCCTTATTCTATGATAAGTATGACATTAATGATGGGTAGATATACATTTATGTAACATAAATGCACTATAATAAGGGTAGTTGGGAATATAACTACCAATATATTTAATTTCTCTTAGTTGTACTTAATTTGTATTATCTTGTACTTGAAACATATTTATCTTTAATAATTAATGAAACTAAATAATATATTGAATGAGGGATTATGGATCAATAGTTAGTAGTTACTATTACATTAGTCAATTATATCATCACTCATTAATCGTTGTCAACCAACACTACTGTTAGTACTACATTAAGTAATAATATTGATAATATCAACCTAAATTTACCAATTCATTTAACCAATTGTATTAACTACTACATTAACCAATTGTATCAATCACTCATTGATCGCTCTCAACCAACACTACTGTTAATTACTACATTTAGTAGTAATTAACATTGATAATATCAACTTATATTAACCAATTCATTTTAGCCAATTGTATTAATATTCGCTCAATCATCCCTCCTTATCATTGACTATTAGTTGTTAGATTTACAACTTATATTATATTGATCAATTTTAAAATTGTTTGATCAATCACTTAAACTCTTAGTCGAATGACTCTGACTACAATCGGTAATTGTGATTAATCGTCAATCAAGCACTCTCTAATGCCAATTGCAACTGTTAATTGTTACAATATCACGTTAATCAATTGTAAAAATTAATTTAATTTCTTGTTTCGCATTTAAATCTAATTTTATTAAATACTTTATCTTAATTTAGTGGAAGGTCCTACTAAATTATTTAATATTTATTACTTATTGATTTATCATTTTTCATTCAACATTTTTATTACAATTATTGTGGCGTGTGTTTAAATAAAAATTATTTTTGAAAATTATGAAAAATAATAAATAAATATCCCCTTTCACATGGTCATCATATATTTGATAATTATTTAAAGGTAAATTATTTTAAATTATTTTAATGTAATTTAGAGATTACTATTATTATTATTATTATTATTATTATACAATAATTATTTTTCATTTCAAAAAATTGTTCTAAGAAATATACCTACACAAATTAAAAAATTTAATGAAAGCCTTTTTACCTCATTTTTTTTAATGTGGAGACTACAAAAAGCTTAGCTAAAGGATAAAATTCGGAGTGGATTAAGTAAAAAGTGGTGTGGTGTTATAACCCAAAAAAGTAAGAATTTTCCCGCTCAAAATGGTGACTTGCTACCGGATTGACCAGTCGGCCTTATTTTGTGGTAAGTATTCCCTTATTTCGTGGTAAGTATTGCCTTATTATGTGGTAATATTTAGCTTATTTGGTGGTATGTATTTCCAGTTTTCATGGTAAGTAAAGTGCGAGTTTTTGGCGGAAAAACCGCAAAACCACCTCGTTTTTGGCAAAACCACTTACTTTTTTGGATCCAATGGCTGAGATTCGTTTATTTTAGATCCAATGGTCCAAATTTAGTGGGGCGCCGGTGCCCCAATACTACATTGGGGCGCCGGTGCCCCAATACTACATTGGGGCACTATAGAAAGATTCAAAAGTAGGACCAAACATTGTTCTTTTATTTTTCATAAGTGAAACGCAATATCACTCCAAATTGACATCCATCCTGAATCCTAAATTTTGATCCTACTTTTGATGAGGGAAACATTCTTGGAAAACTAAGGCTATGTTTGGAACATGAGGAAGGAAAGGAAAAGGGGAGGAAAATAAAATGAGAGGAAAGTAAGAGGAAAGTGGGAGGAAAATTTCACTATTCACAAAACTTCATTTTTTTTAAAATTATTTTCCCTCCTCTTTCTCTCCAAACCAAACAAGAAGAGGGAAAATTTTCCATTTTCCTTCCCTTTTCCTTTCTTTCCTCATGTTCCAAACAGAGCCTAAAGTTAATCGGCTATTAGCCACCACGTGATCGAATAAAATCCTATTTTGAAGTGCACTCAACAACAAATTTGCAATCATCTTTTCCAGAGCAAGTACTTCGGCCATGGAATTATCCGACTGAGGGGGGGTGCTGTGCATCCCCATGCACAACACCGTGCTGTGCAGCCATGGCGCGGCTGCGCCGACACCTTTCCGACGATCGAAGACGTTCGCCGCGTATACCTCGTCGAGTACTACACGTATGCCAAAAATCAACTCGATAAGATATCTTTAAGTATGTTATCGGAACACAAATACTTTTAAAAGAAATTGACACAAATGGACACAAACATGGGATCAAAACCACTTTTTCATGTTATTTGTGTTCTGATGAGGCACTTAAAGATATCCGATCGAGTTGATTTTTGGGACACTTGTAGTACTCGACGAGGTCTACGCAGTGAATGTCTCTAATAGTCAAAAAAATGCCAGCGCGGCCGAGCCATGGGGCTGCACAGCACGGTGCTGTGCATGGGGATGCACAGCACCCCCCTCAGTCCAAAATTATCAATGTCCTCTTTTTTTTTTGCAAATGACGCTCTTTTATTGGCATACCCGATTTATCAAAATTGATTGATTGGCCCATGGCCACTCCGTAAGACTCCAAAATACTCTTAAAGATTTTGCATTCCCTCAATTCAGCCTTAGCAAATAAAAGAGCATCATTTGCAAAAAATATGTGGGAAAGCACAGGACAGTGGCAGTTAAAACGAATACCTGAAATAGTTCGACGATCAACTTCCTTTTGAATCAGCTTGGAGAGGACATCCTTGATGAGTAAGAAAAGGTAAGGGGATAGCGGGTCCCCTTGCCTCAAGCCTCTCTCTGGGAGAACTGCTGCCCTAGCTTCCCCGTTTGGACAGATAGTAAATCGCACTAAAGAAACGCATTCCATCACCCACTTAGTCCACTTACCATCAAACCCCATTTTTATCAATAAAGCTTCTAGGAAGTCCCATTCGACACTGTCGTAGGCTTTGTTGAAATCTAGTTTAATAGCCATGAAACCATCTCTTCCTTTCTTCTTGTGGTTAAGAAAGTGGAATGCTTCATGAGCAACCACAATACAGTCTTGGATCATCCTTCTAGGGACAAAGGCCGATTGATTGTGAGTGACAATGAAATTAAGGATGCTTTTAAGCCGATTTGCAAGAACTTTAGTAATGATTTTTAAGAGAAAATTGCATAGGCTAATCGGCCTAAATTGGGTAAGAGTCTCCGGAGATTGGACCTTTGGGATCAAAACCAAATTGGTAGCATTGAGTTCTTTAAGAAGATGACCAGTGTCAAAAAACCTCTTGATAGCCTTACAAACATCCTCACCCACAACATCCCAATAATTCTGATAGAAGATCCCTGAGAAGCCATCGGGTCCTGGAGATTTCAGATCTCCCAACTGATAAACAACAGCCTTTATTTCCTCATTGGTGACTACTCTAGTTAGAGATCTGTTCATGTCCTCCGAAACACATCTGTCAAGCATTTCTAGATTAGGCCTCCAGTCTCTGGCTCCTGAAGCTCGGAAGAGATTGGAGAAAAAACCTTTAAGGTGAGCATTAATGTCGGGGTCTTCCGAAATCCAAGTACCATTGTCGTCTTTAAGCTTAGAAAGTTGATTCCTTTGTCTCCTTTGGACCAAGGTTGCATGAAAAAAGGCTGTATTTTTATCCCCGCATTGAAGCCAATTAATTCTGGATCTTTGGTGTAAGTACATTTCTTCACGAAGCATGGTGAGTTCCAGTTCCTCTTTGATACGTCTTTCCCTTTCTTGATTATCTTGGGTAAATTGAAGTCGCTGCACTTGACCCAATTGAAGTTTGAAAGACTTTATCCTGTCAACATTGTTGCTGAATTCTGCTCTTCCCCATGCCTGGAGGGCTCTTTTGCAATTTTTGAGCTTCTGAACTACCGGGAACATGGCTGAACCTCTTTGGAAGGGTTCCCATGCGGAAGTAATAGAACCCTTACAGTTTTCACTGGTGCACCACATAGCCTAAAACTTGAATTTGTGAGGAACACGCTTAGGTGGTATGCAGCAGTAAATGACAATGGGGCAATGGTCCGACCCAATCATCAGCTCATGGAACACCTGCGAATAATGAAACATAATTCTCCAATCCACCGTTGCTAGAGCTTTGTCAAGCCTTTCTCTAACATTATTGCCTTCCACTTGATTGTTAGACCAAGTGTATTTTGGCCCTTTGAACTCAAGGTCCATAAGAGCACATTCAGAGAGAAGTTGTTGAAACCTTTCCAGTCTTGATCTATTACAAGAGCCCCCTCCTTGCTTCTCCCAAATCGAACCTACTTCATTGAAATTCCCCACACATAGCCATGGAAATTCATTCTCTGCTACAAACGATTTTAAGTAATCCCAAAAACTCGCCCTTTGTTGCCATCTCGGGGGAGCATAAATAAACGTTCCCAACCATCTGCCAGGAATATTAGGCCAAGACAGAATGCACCTAATAATATTCTTAGACTTCCACCTGACTTCAATATCCACCTCCTCCTTCCACCACAGAGCAAGGCCTCCAGAAAGGCCAATAGGATCAACACAACAGCTGTTAGGAAACTAGAGACGCTTCCTAAAATGATCTAGTGTATTTATGTTATTCTTAGTCTCCATCAGAAATACTACTAGGGGACGATGGGTTGTACACAACTCTTGTAAGATCTAGAATGTTAGGGGATGCCCCAACCCCTGAACATTCCAGCTGAAAATTACCATTTATCTTGTAGCTGTTTAAGGCCAGCCACCAGAGCCTTTCCCAAATCGAGAGCCCAAGTTCCTTCTTGGATTTGACTGTCCATTCCATTGCGCATAACATCCACAGCTTGGCTAATATGAACATCCACCAGATTCCCATCACCAAAAAAATTCCCTATGCACATATTAACAGGGGTCTTGGTTCTTTTGGTGTATTTGAGTTTTGGTTTGAGAGGAGACAAGTGTTTGGGAAGAGGATTAGGGACAGGATTAGGAAGGGTTGGGTCAAGTTCATAGATTTTCCGAAGCTTAGATTTGCCAAGGTTTTCGGGGGAGTCAGGGGAGGGTGGAGCTTTTCTTTTGAGAGAGAGAGTGATTCAAACTCAGTTGGGAGAGTGAAATCCATGGGGGAAGAAGCAGTTTGAACCAAGTTAGGATTAGGCGTGTCAAGGTTTGGCAGGCTAGTCTTAAGAGGAAGGGAAATATTTGGGCTGGGTTTATGGGTTGTATCCTCTATGTATAGAGGTTTTGGGCCTGTAATAGAAGGAAAGGAGTGGATTGGATCTGGTGTATTGGAATGTTTTGGGCTGTCGTTGGGCTCAGTAACAAAATAATATTGTTCTGGGTTAGTGTCTGTGGTATGAGGTTGTATTGGATTGGGGTCATTATTTGGGTTAAGGAGTGAGAGGATTTTTGGGCTTGTCAAAGATGGAGGATTTGGGCCAGAGGGGAAATGAGTTGGGCTCAAAGAAGTAGCAAAACTAGTATGTGGGTTAGGGAAGATAGGCCCAATGTTGGTTGCAGTTGTGATTACAGGTTGAGTGCGAGCAAAGGGAATATTTTGATGATTCAAGGATAATGGTAAGACAGAGGATGATCTCGGACTAGTACCTATCGTGGTGGAGGTGCTACCACCTGGCCCATCAAGGACACTGGCCAAATCGTGGGAGTGCAGCGTTTTTGCGCCCTCGTCCATGGTACCATTCTGTTGGGCATTTGGGGTTTCTACGCGCTCAGGAATGGATATCACACACGCCCCTTTTCCGATCAACTGGATTTCCGGTTGTCGTTGTAACAGTGAATTCACCCTAGCTTTCGCTTCGTTGACCTGTTTACGAATAGTTTCTGCCGGAAAATGTGACATTCTAGCGTTACCAGTCCTGAGTTATGGTCCATAACCTGATTGCAACCCTTCTTCTCTAGAGACAAAATCTGCAGGTTTTGCTCTCATGACCAATACAACCTCACGCATAACAAAAGTCCGAGAGCTTTTCATATTTGTAGGAAATCCACAGATCTCGCTTTTTTTTAACTGGCCACAGATCCCGCTTGATTTGATGTTTTACCAACTATTCTACTATTTGAGATCTATAACATGAATGATCCTAATCAGGTTTAAGTTTTTGGGCTTGGGATTCAATCCATTTTTTCAACTCACACGAGCCTGCGGCACTTGAAACCCAGTTCCAAATTCTAGGTAGTTTTCTGGCAGTTGCGATTACAGGTAATGGGTGTGGAGGCCAGGTACTTAAAAAGTAAATTGTTTTGTTTGTTTGTGGCAATTTGGGGAGAGGAAAATGTGAACGAGTCTAAAAAAACGAGTTTTCTACAAAATGTTGTTCTCTTTATGGGATAGAAAATAAATGAGCCTGCGGTGCCCGAAAACCCAGCTCCAATAGTCAAAATCCCAAATTCTAGGTAGTTTGCTGACAGAGCCGGCTTACCCACAAATCCTAAGAACTTTGGGCTTTAGGTCCACCAAAAACCCAAAATTTTTAGGGCCCCCAATCAGTTAGGAATCCTACATATATATACTAGGCCCAATATAATTTTTGTGTAACCCCTCTATACAAAAAAATGGCCCAATTTGAATTTAGGGCCCAATTCGAATTTAAGGCCCAAAATTCATGTGGTGGCAATTATGAAATAACAAACAAGTTGAGGCCTAATTTCCTGAATTTGTTAATAGAGGAGTCTGTGCCCTCCATTACTCTTTACTTCTGCAACGAAAAAGGTTAAGGAAAAGACAAACAATTGTGCAATTGAAAAGGTGAAGGGCCGAATTGGAATCTGGAACTGAACGACCGTGGAAGATGATTGTGAAAACGTGAAGGACGGCAGACGACACAAGTATGGACCTATCTATGGGTACACCACACTTGGGTACCCTAAGTGCACACCAGCCCATCTCAATCGTTCAAAAGCGTTTTAGACGTTCCAAATTTTTTACAAACTATGTGCGCAAAGAGTTTAAACTATTCACGCAAATAGTTTGGTTAAAATTTGAAACGTCCAAAACGCTTTTGGACGGTTGAGATGGGCTAATATACACTTGAGGTACCCAAGTGTGAGATACGCACGTCATTTTGCACAAGTATTCGGCTTGAATTTTGAAGGCCCCCTTTTTTTTTTCTTTTACAATTACCCCCCCCCCCCCCCCCCCCCAAAAAAAAAAAAAAAGGGCGCTCTTTTACCATCTTCAAATCTCCATATCTATCAAGTAATTTCTTCACTACCTTATGCCCTAATTGATAAAAAAAAATTAGGATTTTCTTTGTTTATGGTGATGATTCTGGTGAATCTACTAAGGGGATGTTCCACTAACTCAGTTTTTTGAAAAAACTGGTTTGTCACAGTTTTTTATGTGATGTGTTGTGAGAGAATGACCTGTCTTGGTGTTTGGAAAAAATAATTTTTTGTTAGTGGAACACCCCCTAATATGGATCGGATTAGAGTTTTTTTATTATCTTATGGGTGCTGATTGGAATTTGTGAGCCTTAAAGACTTAATTAGTACGTTTGCTGCTAAAAGTGCGAGACAACAAATGTTCAAATGATAGATTTTGAAATATTATAGCGCTTGTATATTTTTGGATAACAATAGGTTTGCATTTGTAATGGTAAATCTTTTGTAATAGTTTTTGTAAAAGACTCTTGATTGACCAATTTTTGTACGCAAAATATAGGGTGTGCCTCGTATAATAAGTTCGATTTAGACCTCCGAAATCTATGAGCCGGCTCTGTTTCCTGACAGTTGAGATTTGAGGAAGATGTTTCCAACTACCATCCTTGTCTTCTTGAGGGCTAGCCAAATGAGTTTAACTGTACACTGCTAGAGGAGTAAAACTGGAAAATACTCCAAGATTCAGTCAACTCCAAAAATGGAAGAAATCGTGGAAACAGACCACCATTACTTGGTCACAATCAAAGAAATGGAAGAGAAAATCAAGGAAACCCCCAAACTACTCAACCAAACAGCCGGAAAAGAATCCTGTTGCATATTCAGAGTCCCTCAACACTTGGTCCAAATCAACGAAAAAGCCTACCACCCTCGAATAGTCTCAATTGGCCCATACCACCACGGAAAACCGGACCTCAGCAAAATCGAAGAGCTCAAGTGGACGTACCTCGGCGAACTCCTTGCTAGAACCCCTCAAAACGGCCTAAAACTTGATGGATATTTTGAACTTATCGCGCCCATGGAAAACAAAATCCGTGATTGTTACTCAGAATACATCCCTTTCAACGGTTCTGACCTCATTAAAATGATGGTACTCGACGGCTTATTCATCATTGAGCTTTTATCCAAATGGACACGGTTGGCTCCTCGTGCTCCAGGCGATCCTATTTTCAACATGGCTTGGATTGGAACTTTCATCGACAGAGATCTCCTCCGGTTGGAAAATCAGATTCCGTTTTTCGTACTTCAAACTTTGTTTGAAAACACGAGAGTTTTGAGATCTGGTGGTGATGATCTATCGCTAAGGCTACTATTTGTTTCTTTTTTTAACTATTTGATGCCGAGGCCTGTTGAGGTTTTAAAGAGGATTGGAAATGTTGAAGGGAAACATCTACTTGATTTATTTCGGTTGAGCTTTATCCGTCCTTCGCATCCACAACATCCGAGAAATAAAGATGTTCAATTGATTCCTAGCGTGGAAAAACTCAATGCGGCTGGAATCAAGTTCAAGGCAACAAAGTGTGACACGTTCTTGGATATTATATTTCACAACGGGGTGCTGAAAATTCCAAAGATAAAAATAGATGACGCGACCACCTTGCTTTTCCTAAACTGTGTTGCTTTCGAGCAGTGTTATGGTTACTGCTCGAATCACATGACCGCTTATACGACCTTCATGTCGCTCCTCATCAAAAACCCTAGTGACGTGGGGTTTCTGTGCGACAAAGAAGTTATGGAGAATTATTTCGGGACCGAAAAGGAGGTGGTTCAATTCTTCGATAATATGGGGAAAGAAGTGGTCTGTTCCTTTGGAAATAATTATCTGTCCAAGGTGGCTGAGGATGTGAATCAATATCGAAGGGAAAGTTGGCATGTGCAATGGGCTGGATTCAAGCACACTTATTTCAACACCCCATGGACTTTTATTTCGGCATTGGCTGCTTTTATACTTCTGCTCCTGACTATGATTCAGGCTTTCTTTGCTGTTTATCCATATGCTGGAGGCAAGAGTATTGGGCGAATGGTGGAAAACATTTAAATTATTCAGTTTGGTGTCAGTTTTTTGCTCTTTGGTCTTCCGGATGCTTAGTTCAGGCAATTTTAGCAGGGGCGTTGGCATTGTGGTGTTCTTTAACAGGTCTGGTGCTTTCCCGCTTTGTATTTTTTCTATTGCTTTGTGTGAATTTGGTTTGGTTTTCTCTGCACTGAAGGTGTTTTGTTGGTTGAGTTATGAGGTTGAGGTGTTCGGTTTGATGGTCTTTTCCTTTCATCGCTGGTTTTTGGGTTGGCATCTTGTCTTCTTTGAGTCCCGGGTGGTGTTTGTTATTGTGCCCTTACTGCTTTTAGTCTTTGTATCTTCTTCAATGATTAAAGAAAAATAAAATACTATTGTGTCTATATGATTTCGCTTGTTTTTTTTTTTTTTTTGAAATAGCTTCTTTTATTAAGAACCAACCAAAGGATTTCGCTTGTTGGTTATATGCCCCTCAGGCCTCAAATCATCCTTGTCAAAAACTGTCTATATTGGTGCGCGCTTGTACTTTCGGCAATCAAGTTTTTTTTTTTTTTTTGTATGGAGGGTTTGAATTCGGTCATAGCAAGTTTCAAAATTCGGTCACAGCAAGGGTTTCAAATTTCTTCCTCTGCTATTAATTGCCATACCATTTCTTTGAGTATTAATTATCACACCCTTTTTTTTTTTTTTTTGTACATAGGGAACATGGAATACAATCTTTAAGGCAAATCTCATCAAATGAAAAAAAAAAAAAAAAGAACAAGAAAATTTCTGTAATTTAAGGCAGACAGTAACCTACGATCCTTAACTAATTGTTTAGCTTTTTTTGCTCTCCACGTCTCCAAAAATTTTATTTTTCTCCGCTATTAACAAGTACCTCTAATAACAAAAAATTAGTAATTACATGATTTTTTTATTAGTTAAGCATAGGCAAACTTGGTATTTGCCGGTTTATTTTGGAAATTGATATTAATACTCCCCATATTGTTAACAGCATTCCAAAAAGAGAGTGCCAAGACCATGTAGGGATTGATATTGGCACTTCTCTTTGCAGTGCCATTAACAAATTAGGGAGTGTCAATATCAATTCCCTTTATTTTTTGATTGATAAGAGTCGTAGATCAATTCCCTTTATTCTCTTTAACAAGAGTCGTAGGGCTCGTTGAAAAGAGTATCCAGTAAAAATATTATCTTGTTCGGACATCGATAGGTATAAAAAAAGATTCATATTTTTAGTGTTTTGATACCTATCGATGTCCGAACAAGATAATTTTTTTACTGGATGCTTTTTTCAACAAGCCCTACGACTCTTATGGTTCAGATAAATGGGTTACCGAGCCTACAATTTTATAACTTTTCTTGAAGGTTCTTTTAAACTGGTAGGATCTTGAATTCTGAATGAAAATCAAACGAATTAGATCAATAACGTAAAAATATCCAATGGACCCGATTTTCTATGAGACTACTTGAATAATTATTTTTAAATTTTTTAACGGTTTGGATCGTTAGTGTGAGATCCAAAAGTGAGCCCCACAAAATTGCATTTTGCAAAGATTTGGAGTGGCACCAAATTAAACGATGCCATCTTGGCTCTGGGGACAGGGACTCAGGACAGCTGATATGGAGCCGTCCATGAATAAAATATTCTCCTAAACAGGAGACATCCTATTGTCAAAAGCTTCTATTTCTGTGATTCCGTTCCTTAACATTGACGGGAGAAGATCAATTTTGACGTCTGAAATATCTTTTTTGATTGATTTTCTATCGATTAACATTGACGAGAAAATCCTTGACACAGCTCAGTTAAGCTACACCCTTCTTTTTTCTTTTTCTTTTCTTTTTCTTTGTTTGAGAGGAGAAAGGTGAAGTTTTAGTGTTAGTCCTGATGAAGTGTGTTTCCAATTTTTGGGATTAAAATGACGTAGTTTGGAGGACTTAATTGGTGTCCTTTTTTTGGCATTTGCAAGGAGTTATCATGCTTGCCAATCCCTCTTCAACAATTATTTCACAGCACGGGATTATTTCTGGAAAAATCTTGAAGCCGTACGCGTCACTACTACTCAAACTATTTATGGTACTTTTACCATTTGGACCATGCATTACATTTGGCAAATGCAGTACTTGCATTGAACCATATGCATCACTCTCTCCTCTTTCTCTCTCTCTCTCTCTCTCTCTCTCTCTCTCTCCTCTTTTTCTCTCCTTAACTCTCCCCAAATTTAGGTAGTCACTTAGGGCATTTTAGGTAGTGAGGGGTGTCACCTCGGATTTTAGGGAGTCAATTTTTGTGCACTAGAGACTATTTTTTGAGTTTTTCTTAGCTAACTAATTAAGACACTTTAGGAAACTCTTTTAGATAGTGCACTAGAGATAATCTGGCATCCAATCGGGTCGTAAGATTCTTGAAAATTGTCAAGAATTGGGAGTTTCCTGCTAGCTTCCTATATTCCATTGTTTCATATCAGCCATATGTTGGGTTCCAAAAGATCATTGATCATCATTAATGTATGTCAAAAATTTCCTGCAAAATAGTATGTTCACATGTTTATTTGAAAAGGGGGCCCATCATTTTCTATGTCTTGATCCTCATACGAAATCTTTTAACTGTTACATCCTGCCCCAATGTGTTGCATTTTCCCCTATTTTTGGCTCATGTTCCCACTATTATTGTACTCCACTTCCATTATGTATTAGTTCCATGTTGCTGGCATTTCAAAATTTTCCTTTCTTGCATTATTGTTGCACGACTCCCACGGCAACATACATGGCCTTTCACGTGAAACACAGACATTCTGGAGATGTTATGATTTATTTTAAGGTCTCACATTAATGATATGAGCCGTCTTCTTCAAATTATTATTTACAAAATCAACTCATTAGAATGTTAGTAAGGTATTGATCGATTAATTCAGTTTTTTTTCACAGCAAATGCTTGGAAGAAAATCTTTCAAAGACCTAACCAATATTCGAATAAGTTGATTTTTTGTAGGAAATGCTAAAACAATATTTTGTTCCTAGACATTGTTTGGAGAAAAAAAATTTGAATGAATTGATCAAGACATTACCAATATCCGAATAAGTTGATTTTTTTAATTTTTTTTACAAAAATCTATAAAACAATATTTTATATAACTTAAAAGACTTCAATCATTAGTGAGAGATCTCAAAATTACTCTCACACAAAATAGTGTGGTATACCCATAGTTGGCCCACATTATACGTACATCCACAAAAATTGTTATAATAGTATAATTACTATTCCTTTCGTCCCTTTTTAAGTATGTTGCTTTGTAAATTCAACTAATTAAGGAGATATCGGCCTTATTCGTTTTGGGTTTCGAGACTAGGTTTTCTCAATTATTATTTAATTATTACTCTTATTTTCAAATATTATTCTCACTTTTCTCTCTATCTCTCACTAATCATTAACCGCATTTTCAAATATTATCTCTATTTCTCACTCTAATCATTACCAAAAATCAAAATCCAAAATCTAAACCAAACACAACCTTCATCATTACATTCTCACATCAACTTTTACCTTCACTTTATTCCCTTCACATCAACTTTTACCTCCAATTTTCAAAATTATCCTCCACTTTTACTCATTAACTCTTTACCCACTAACTTTTCAAAGAGCAAAATAATAATTATACAAACTTTTACCTACTCCCTCCGTCTGGGCTTGTTTGTCCCTCGTTCTGTTACAACCGGATAAGAAATTACTGATATCTTAAAACTGGTAAGTAATTGTGTATCAAATATAGATCTTGTTTAATAAATCTCGATTAGTTCTGTAAGAAAATATTTTTAAAATTACATAAAACATTATAAATTATAAGATATAATCATTTGAAAAGTGGCACAAACTCCTAAAATGGACTAGCAAATCCGAACAGAGGCAGTGTTAACTTTTTAAAACATACACTAATTAAAAGACAGCTCAAAATTAAATAGCTGATAATAAAAAGGGACGGAGGGAGTGACTACTATAAAAGGGTGATGGAAGATCTATTCTCATTCTCAGTACCTGCTTACTTGGATTTGGTGTCAAGCAGAGGCGGATTCCCGGGGTGGGGGGGTACGTGCACCCACTCAAAATTGGAAAATTTCATTTGTGTCTGTATATATTTTATGTAATTGTATAAATAACACCTAAAATTGAAATATGTCATTTGTATATAAACTTAAAATAATTAGATTTATCTCATTTGTATATGTCATTGTTTGATTTATAATGGTCAATTTAAAAATTGCTAGTGTGGTTGTGGTATAAACATCTTACTTGTTGTTGTTTAATATAAAGGGTCTTGCTAGCATCCACCCATTAGGCAGAGGATAATATGACAAACAAATTCAGAAATCAATTATAGATATCAACACGCACACACACACACACACACACACACACACACACACACACACACATATCAATACACTTTTCTCAGATATCCGTACATTTTCTGCGCATTATACTAGACTCTAAGGGGTGGATGTTAGCATTTCCTATTATGAAACAAATTTTCTTGACATGGTCAATTGAGTGTCCTCGCTACATCAAATTTCTGGGTCCGCCACTGGTGTCAAGTAGTCATTCTCTCCTAGACTTTAATGGGCTTAGAATTTGCTTTTTGTGTCAAGTATTGATTCTCTCTCAGGGACAGAGGGTAAGAGGGGGAAGATGGTACGTGCCACTCGCGGATCTCAAAAAGTATTAATTTTGTATTATACTTCCTCCGTCACTTTTTAAGTGTGTTGCTTTTTAAATTTAATTTATTAAAAAAACATTATTATTACAGGTTTCACTTCAATTTTTACCTCCACTTTACATCTTTCACATCAACTTTTACCTCCACTTTTACCCATTAACTTTTTAACCACTAACTTTTCAAAAGGGCAAAATAGTAATTGAACTAACTTTTACCCATTAACTTTTCAAAACACATATACTTATTAAGGGACAGCCCAAATAGAATAGTAGACAATAAAAAGGGAGAGAGGGAGTATGAACAAGTTCATTGTTCAAAACGTGTGGTATTTTTTTGTATTAAACATATTGACAAGTGATTAGTCAAAGAAAAGTTGTAATTTTCGGGTATTAGTATCTCTACGGATTATTAACATAAGAAAATGTGTATCATTTCGGGTACTAGAAATAATTAATCTTAAAACACTTGTATTTTTTTATACCCATTACTTCCTCTGCCCGTAACGGTAGTCTGCTACTAAAAAAAACCTCCAATTTTCAGATAAAAAAATTAACCTGTTCCGTGCATAATTTCTTACATTTCTTGACATTAAAGAATTAATTGAATTTTTTTATTGAAAATTGCACATCGTTTTAAAATAGACTATCTTTATGAGATGGAGAGAATATTGATTTTGGGTACCAACCCCGAGTTGAAATCTTGACTCCTTCCTTGTTCTCCCTGAACTTTTAATGGGTGGACAGATGTTTAAAACTTTTGGCAACCATTTGGAATTCAGATTTACTTTTTTACAGATGATTCGCAAAGAGGGGTTTGCACTGAGCAAATCTCCGCCATCCATTCCGAGATCCAACAGCTCAGATAACGGGCTGATTTTATTTTATTTTTTAATCTAAGATGTTTTTAATGAGGAGAGACGGTACATTGATCCGGACTATTGGATCTCGGGATAGACGGTGGGGATCATTTGCTTGGTTCAAATCTCTTTGGAATTTGCTCCGACAAAGGAGACAAAATAACTGATCAGAGGTGTGTAAGTGTAACCAAAAATTATATGGGTACACCTAACTTGCACCCCATATGCACACCAAAGTGATGTGGCAGACAAGGAGAAGCCCAATGTGTGGCCCACCTGAAATGATGAACTTCTCCTTATTTGCCACACATTGGGCTTCTCCCTATCTGCCACATCACCTTAGTGTGCATGTGGGGTGCAAGTTAAGTGTACCCATAGCATTGTTGTAAGTGTAACTGCATGACACTTATAAACGGAGACCTTCTAGGGGTACCGATTGGCATGTGAAGCCTACTCATAGGTCTCACACAAATGATCCGCATCGTTTATTGATTTTAAATATTATTTCGACTCGCCTAGTGAAAATTTGCTAAATCAGAAGTGTTAGATCCAAGCAATCAATTTTTCATTTAGAATATAGGATCCTGAATTCTTAACGAAAAATTTCTATAATCGATCAAACACTTTGGTATCTGATTGAGATAATTTTTAGTGCGGCCTTTTGGAAAAATAGTTTAGAATTAATGAACGGTATAGATCAGATCGTCGATACTCGTAGAGTTAACTGTTATAAACGGGGGGTGGGGTGAATTGTATGGAAAAACCTATAAAGAATTGTTATAGGGTCCATTATAGCTTTTTTATAATACCTCTAGTCCAGCTAATGTTTTCATAACACCTCTAATCCACCAAATCACTTTTTTTATTCTCTTAGGTCCATTCTATTTTTTTACTAGACAAATGTACCCTTACATTAAATTTAATATATAATATACCTTTGCCGGAAAAGTCGTCGGCGCCGGAAAGTTCGCCGGAAAAGTTCGCCGGTGCCGGAAAGTCTGCCGGAAAGTTCACCGGAAAGTTACCAGCGCCGGAAAATTTCGCCGCTGCCGAAAAAGTCGCCAAAAAATTGGACTTCGCAGGAAAAGTCGCCGGCGCAGATAACCATATCTGAAATCGCAAGAGGTGGTTATCTGGACACACAAGATACGGTTATCTTGATTTGCAAGAGGTGGTTATCTTTACTCATAAGATGTGGTTATTTGGGCATATTTTTGTTTAAAAAACTTACTTGGGATCAAGTCCTCAACCACCCAAGCACTACATGGTTGCAGCACAAACCCTCTGCTTCTAACATAAAAAATTTACTAGAAATTTTACTGAAAATTGAATAAAACAAAAAAAAAACCACTTTTTCAAAATAGAGGTGGTTATCTGGACTCAAAAGAGGTGGTCATCTAAACTCATAAGATATCGTTATTTGTACTATATCTTTTTTTTTTTTTTTTTTGAAAGCTTATTTGATACTCCCTCCGTCCCAATTTTATAGTCCCTTTTGGGAGTTTGTGCCACTTTTCAAAGTGTTATAGCTTATAATCTACAATGTTTTAGGTGATTTTGAACACTTTGTTTATTAGATTAAATCAAGATCTATCAAACAAGATCCATATTGCATATAAAATGTATAACCGATTGAAAGATATAATCATTTTTTTATCCGGTTAGGATAGAACGAGGGACTATAAAATTGGGACAGAGGGAGTATTAGATGTGGTTAACAAAAGGATTAATTTTGCATAGGGTTTTCTTGGAAGGAAAAAATTTGAAACTCGACCCTACAATGTGCAAATATTCTGCAAAGCTTTCTTTGGTACAACAAGTGGGTCCCTCTGACTATAACTTTTTTAATGCAATGTCCTCGAGCTACTCAATGCTCACTCCCCCTGCCAATATTAATGACTGGTTGGTTTATTGGAAGAAAACAAAGGTAAATAAAAAAGTAAATAAAAAATGAAATAAAAAAGTAACGTTACCTCACAAAACCAAAGAGAAAACAAAAAGAAAAAGATAAAAAAGCAAAAGAGAGATCATCACAAGCAGCAGGCGACTGGCAGGGAGGGATATGCGAGATGGGCTCATCACTCTCTACAATTCGAAAACTTCTTATATGTTTACTTGACAAAGGTCAAATTTCTGCTAAGGCATACTCATGCATTCAGAGCCCTTTGGATCAAAGATCCCCCAGCTTTTGAAATTGGCATGGTATTTGAGTTCCACCATGGTTGTTCACTGTGTTCAATGAAAACTCTCAAGGTAATGAAAGATGGCTTGCTATTATCTGTACCTCACAAAACCCAATCAGCTCCGACAGCTACAAAACCCAATCAGCTCCGACGGCTACATAGAACATCCATATATGCCTTCAAAATCCTCTCTCTTTGCACGAACAAAAAACAGAGCTTTAAAAACGCCGGAGGAAATTTTTTTGAACTGATCAGAGAGAGAGAGAGAGAGAGAGAGAGTGTACGCACAAGAGCTCAGCTCTCTCACCGAGAGCCACAATCGCCGATCACCATTTTTTCCGGCAAGTTCCGTCCCCTCTCCTTCTCACGATGTAGGTGGCGCCGGTAAATCGCCGGCGATCGTTGGAGGCAGTCATCAAAGATGGCGCTGGAAGATCGCGACATTGATCGCCGGAGGAAGTCGCCAGATAGCGTCAATCTCCGGAGGTCGGTCGCGCCAGAGTGATGGCCGGTTATGATACAGTACGGACTAGGGTACTTTTGGAAGTTCAACGTGATTTTTAAGCGGAATGGACTGGAAGACTTACAAAATTATATAGTGGACCTCCGGTCTTAGGAACAATCTATAGTGGACCTCACACTAACTACCCCAAAAACCTACGGGTACAGAGGCATTAGCACAGAAATGTACAAACCATGCTCGGGGACCCATTTTGGGTTCCACACGAGTGATTCGAACCGTTCATTATTCTCAAAACATTTTTCCGAGGAGCGGCCTCACAAGAATTCAGCTCAATTGGACGGTTAAAAATGGTTGAAACAAAGTCTCACCGTTGCAATCTAAGTTACGGTTCGTATCACTCGTGTGGGACCCAAAAATGGGTCCCCGAGCATGGTCTGTACATTTTTTGTGCTAATGCCTCTGTACCCGTAGCATCTCCCGAATTGTATTGGGTCAAGTGGTTTTACTTTTTGGATCTTACAGCTAATAGGTAAATTCTTTTGTTTGTTTGTGACAATTTGAGGAAAGGAAAATGTGGGACAGTCTAAGAAAATGAACACCAAAAAGTCGTTCTCTTTGTAAGAGCTAGCCAAATGAGTCTATGGGTACACTCCTAGAGGAGTAAAACTGGAAAATAAGATTTGAGCCAACTCCAAAAATGGAAGAAAACGGAGAAACAGACCACCACTACCTGATTACAATCAAAGAAATGGAAGAGAAAATCAAAGAAACCCCCAACACCTAGTTCCAAATCAATGGAAAAGCCAACCACCCTCAAATATTCTCAATTGGCCCATTCCACCACGGAAAACCACACCTCAACATGATCGAAGAGCTCAAGTGGAAGTACCTTGGCGAACTACTCGATAGAACTCCTCCAAATGGGCTAAAACTGGACGAAACTAGACGAATACCTGAAACTTGTCGCGCCCATGGAAAACCAAATCCGTGATTGTTACTCGGAATGCATCCCTTTCATCGGTTTCGACCTCAAAAAAATGATGGTACTCGACGGGTTATTCATCATTGAGCTTTTATCCAAATGGGCAGGGTTGGCTCGTTGTGCTCCAGGCGATCCTATTTTCAAAACGAGTTGGATTCGTACTTCTCTCCGCATCAATCTCCTCCGGTTGGAAAATCAGATTCCGTTTTTCCTACTTCAAACTTTGTTTGATGACACTAGAGTTACGAGATCTGGTGGTGATGATCAATCGCTAGCGAAACTCATGTTAGATTTTATGAAGTATGTGAAGCCAGGGCGTGATGAGATTTTAAAGAGGATTGGAAATGTGGAAGGGAAACATCTACTTGATTTATGTCGTTTGAATTTTGTCCCTCCGCCTCAACAAAAACCGAGAAATAAAGACGTTCAATTGATCCCCAACGTGGAAAAACTCGACGCGGCTGGAATCAAGTTCAAGGCTACAGAGTGTGACACGTTCTTGGAAATTAGATTTCGCAACGGGGTACTGGAAATTCCCCATATATGGATGGACGACGTGACCACCTTGTTTTTCCTAAACTCTGTTGCGTACGAGCAATGTTATTCTAGTTACTGTTCGAATCACATGACTGCTTATACGACCTTCATGGCGCTCCTCATCAAAAACCCTAGTGATGTGGGGTTTCTGTGCGACATAGAAGTTATGGAGAATTATATCGGGACCGATAAAAAGATGGTTCAATTCTTTGATGATATGGGGAAAAATGTGATTTGTAACTTTTCGAAAAATTGTCTGTCCAAGGTGGCTGAGGATGTGAATGAGTATCGAAGGAAAAGTTGGCATGTGCAATGGGCTGGATTCAAGCACACTTATTTCAACACCCCATGGGCTTTTATTTCAGCATTGGCCGCTTTAACTCTTCCACTCCTGACTATGATTCAAGCTTTCTTTGCTATTTATCCATATGCAGGAGGCAAGCCTATAGGGTGAATGGTGAAAACAGTTATAGTAAATTGTTCAGTTTGGTGTTAGTTTTTTTTAGCTCTTTTTGTCTTATGGATGCTTGGTTAGGCAGTTTTGGTAGGGGCGTTGGTGCTGGTGCTCTTTTACAGGTTTGGGGTTTTCTTGTTTTGTTCTTGTTTTTTTTTTTCCCAAAGCTTTGCGTCGGTTTGGTTAGGTTTTTTCTCCGGTTGAAGGTGTTTTTTTGGTTGGGTTTTGAGGTTTGGATGTGTTTCGGTGTTTAGTTTGTGCGTCTTTTGTTGTAGTTTATGATTTAAAATTTCTTAGTAAATATTTATTTGATTTTACTGTACATTTATTTCTCTGATTATATATTATTTGGTGTGATAATTTCTTGTATTGGTTATGGTATGGAGCCAACTGGCCATTAATCTCCAAAATGTCATTTACTCAATATGAACATTGGGTTCTTGCTCAATTTAACTGATGAATAATTTCTCCCCTTCAATTACCATATTAATGCTATTACTCCTCTCTTTGTATTTATATACGATAGCTAGAGACAAACAAAAAGAGATTTGAAAAGCTACTGCTACATGACATATGCTTGTGAGATAACAAAATATCAGAGTGCTATCCACTTTTACAAAGTTCATTGGGTGTGATTCTTTCAGATTATTTTTTGAGCATACACTATATTCCATTTGAGCATACGGGCGATTATTGGTTCGTGGTGAAAGTTTTAGCCACACAAAACTTTCCAAGGATTGTTGTATCTGGAGTGGAGCGTCGATCTACCTAGTACAAGAGGGGGATGTATCTTCTCTTAGGAGAGCACTTCACATATTTCTCAATTCATAGCCTTTTCTATACCCCTTCATCTCTTGATTGAATTATTATCTTTTTGTTTTATTATTATTTCATCTTGTTGAGTTTCTATAGAAATTTCAGAGATTTTTTCGACATCTTTTCCTTTCGTCCTTCATATTTTGGTGGGCGTCTTGTGGACCATTTTTTTGGGTTTTGGGTGACATTTGCCGTTGTGCCTTGGTCTGTTTCATCTTTGTGTCTTCTTCAAAGGTTAGTGAATTTCTTTTACCGAGAAAAAAAAGAAGTTAAATTGTGTTTGATTTCACGCAAGTAAAATACCGCCTTTCTGTGACTCAAAACTGACATCCATCCCGAGTTCAAAAAACTTATTCGAACTGTTCCAGCCGTAGATCTTAACGAGTAAAATATTCCGGAAAAAAATCAATTCAATCGAACATCAGTAGCCTAATCGAATGCAATTCATTTTTGAAGTGCAGCCAACATCAAATTTGCGATCATCTTTTCTTGAGCAAGTATTTCAGCCACTGAATTACCGACGTCCGGTTGACTTTGATGTTTGACCGGATATTCTATTTGCTGAGATGTATAATATGAACGATCCTAATCATGTTTTCAGGCTCAGGATTCAGTCCGTTTTCAATCACCAAGTGTAAGTTTTTCGCTTCAAAATTGTTTCCTTGAACTCTGTTTTTTTAATGGCCCCTGTTTTCTTTTTCACACAGACTCTATAACCTGGTTTTTACCATACACAATGCTGCTCAGAACCTTTGCCATGACTTACTTATTTAAAGTGATTTATATATTTGATGATATCACTCTCTGAAAGGCTGTAATCCACATCCGATTTGAGATATCCAAACCTGAAGGGCTTATATAAGGGAGGATTCCAGTTTCAAGTTGTTTGGTCATTTGGCCAATTTGGGTTAATTTTACCCCTCAACAGTTCAAAGGCTTTCTACGAACAACAACTCTACACATCCTCTCACTCCTCAGCCACAGAACCACATATACGAGGGGTTCCAACTTTACACCTATGTACCATCCATCTCTGCATCGTCAAACTCGCCTCTCTCGAGTGTTTTATGAAAGTAACGTTGTTTTCGAAACAATTTAGGAATCTACCGTTGTTTTCAAACTATTTATAAAAATACCGTTGTTTCGTACTTCTCATTTTGAACCTGAGATCTTTAACCACTTCTCAGTCTCAACCTGAGAAGTCTCCCAAAATTTCATCCTATGTGTCTCCGTCCAGCGTGGATGTTTGGCCAGCGTGTCCATATATATTTCTCATGTCTAAAATGAGAAGTCGGTTTTATTTGAGTTTCTCTAACTTGGAACATACTTCCCGTATACTAGTTGTCTACCATACATACTTTCCGTATACTTATTATCTACCATACATACTTCCCATTTCTAAAATGAGCAGTCACTATAATTTGTATTTAGAACACTTATTTTTTGGGAGTATTTTAAACAACCCATTTTAGACCTGAGAAGTTATTTTACACATCTCATGTTGGACCTGAGAAGTTTAATTAAAGATCTCATTGTGGACCTGAGAAGTTCAACTATCTGCCAAACATATTTTGTTGTATATTATCCAAGTACGTCTCATTTTGGACCTAAGAAGTATTTAACGTATCTCTCATATTGGACTCGAGACTTTTAACCCTCATTTTTACAAACTTCAATCGTCTTATTTAGAGTTTGGGGTGGATGGGCCATTAATATGCAAGTCTTTAAAAAAAAAATCTGAAATATTTTGAAAATGTGATAAATGTTTTGAAATCTTTTCAATACATACTACTATTTTCAAATGTCCGAAGATGTTTTGTACGTTTTATTTTCTTTACATGCCCCTAGCAATCAATATGAATCTCAACCCTACCACTTCGTTACTCAGACAAAATAAATGTAAAGTTTTTAAACAAGAAATAAAAAACGAGACCAAATATTTATTAAAAGAAAAACTCGTTATTTCTTTTTCTCTCTAGTAAAAATAAATAAGTAAGTGTGGATTACATATTTAATTGGCATTTTTATGTGCTTCTTCCCGTAGAGGAGCAAATGGAGATTGATGCTTGCTTAACTAAACCACAAAAAATAACAGTTGGAGTTAAATCTTCAGGTTGCATTTAATGAGACTGAAGAAGCAAAGAAATCAGTGTCCTCAGAGGGAAGCAGAAAGGAACATTGCGAATGCATCATTTGAGAAGGCAATGTTGGAGCTTCGACAAAGCTGTAATGTGCTTTTGTAGATGTAACTTTATAGTTAAGTGTGACATGAAATTGTTGAATACTTCGTAAATATAATATGTCGATCCTCTCTCTCCCTCTTTTCCTTTTCTCTTTATCAAGAGTTATGGCTTGCTACAATATTATGTATATTCGCTACTAATTGTTCCTTTGTTAAGTGTTAGACCCCTTATTTGTCGAATAAGTCTATCTTTATTGAATCTATAAACAAGAAAACCAACAATGCTGCAATTGAACATAACAACAACACTTCATTACAGACAGAAACCAACCAAAAAACGAACAAATTACAAATCTAACAACAATACTCAATACTTCATGAGGTTAACGGCCTTTGATGCATAAAACATGAAATCGTAGAGTTACATTAATTTTAAAAAAAAAAACCACCACCCCAACTACCCTTTTAAAGTAACACTCAATCCAACATAGATTTTTCAATCACAGATTGAAGGTTTGCCAGTGTGATGTTCAAATGTAGAGACTTTCGTGTAGGTCGAAATATAACAATCTCCTTCAGTATGATGCAGGTACCTACCTTAAGTATCCCTGGAAACAATTCTTCGTCAAATGCCTTCCAATGGATAGAGGCCCATACTAATCCTGTGGGATCCTATTTAAAAAAAATCCATTACATGTCGAAAGTATGTTTTGCACCTTAAAAAATATGGACAACTGGGTAACCATGATTTACCTTCAACTCTAGCAATGGCTCTCCTAATTGGTTACGCACACATGATTTGACCAATGCCACAACCTAAACAATAATCAGTGGTCAACTCACTAATCCCGAATTGAAAATTTTACCATAATTTCTATATTTAAAAAATAAGGCGGGTACGACAACTCACAAGTGGGACTCGTTTCAGATTGCTCATTTTGTTCACAGTAGCCAAATCTGTGTATTTAGGATCTTGCAGGTACCCTTGGCGCACTGCAATTAGCCAAGCAGAGTTATCCACAAAATCAGTGTCCTCACTTTCAATGGTAAGGGCTCGATGAAGGAATTCTTGTGTGTTCATGGTCTCCACACCCTCTCCAGCAGCTCTTCGTTCCATTGCCTCTTGAAGAACACCAGCTGGCCCTGGAATTCTAGGTCGAAGATGTAGTCCTGAACTACTTTCTTCTTTGCCCTTCCCTCTCCATTTGGGGTTGCCTCTGTTTGCCATTGTAATACACGCATCTCATCTCAATCAATCAAACTTCTTTTATGGACAAAGGGTCAGATGTATGATAAGTTCGCATACGTTGCATGAGATGTGTACCTAGTAGTCATTTAAATTGGGTCGGGGTTACACTCCATACAACTGATAAATTGCACAGTTGGGCAGGTATGCTTTTACAGTATTCCTAACATGTAAAATTATTGAACCCTCCAAACTTCTCAGGTTGAACATGATAAGTAATAAGTTCTCATTTGCAGTCTAAGAGTTTGATGGTTACTTCTCACGTCCAACATGGGAAGAATTTTATTTCTCATTTCCAACCTGAGAAGTCCAACATGGGAAGTATTTCATTTCTCATTTCCAACTCCGGAGCAAGTTTCGTTGGTGAAAGGGTCCATCGATTTTCATCGGATTAAATTACTACATGTATATATCATTTACTTGAACTTCACCCAACTAAATACCCCAATCGAAACCCTAAATACCCTAACTCTAATCACAAACCCTAACTCTAATAAAAAAACCCTAAAGAGATTTAGAGAGAGAGACAGAGATGTACTGAGAGAGAGAGAGAGACACGAAGTGCATGCGTACCTTGGTGGAAGAGAGAGGAGCAAGATCAGTGAGGAAGAAGCTCTCCGTTCGCTCCTCGTTCTTCTTTGCTTCAATCTTCCTGAGGACGCAAGTTTGAGAATGACGACTGTTTTCGCTGAAGGAGGGGAAAAAGGAAAGTTAAAAGTATTTCTCAGGTTCAATATGAGTTGTATAAAATACTTCTCAGGTCCAATACGAGAAGTATGTTCTCAATTAGTACACCCGAAATCTCTTATACTTCTCATGTACAAAATTCAAATAAAAACGACTTCTCATTTTGGAAATGAGAAGTATGTATGGACGCATTAGACAAACATCCACGTTGGACGGGGACACGTCAGATGAAATTTTAGGAGACTTCTAAGGTTGAGACTGAGAAGTGAAGATCTCAGGTTCAAAATGAGAAGTACAAAACAACGGTATTTTTATGAATAGTTTGAAAACAACAGTAGATTCCTAAATTGTTTCGAAAACAACAGTACTTTGATAAAACGCTCCGCCTCTCTCTGTCTCTCTCTCTCTCTCCCTCTCTCTCTTTGCACTTCGTAGAACCATAGAGCCACATGAATAAAGTTCTCATGCCTCTTTTGTTGATCTTGATTTGGGCTAAGGGGCTCCGCTGGCGGTCTTCGTTGATCGTTCACCAGGTGGTGTTTTCACCTTCGTCCATCGCTGTTCTTTCCCCTGTTTGTTCGTCGCTGTTCTTTGTAGATGAGGATTTGGATTCGTAGTTTGTGCAGAGAAAGTACAAGAGAAGGGCGGCTATGCAGGCCGCAGTGGGCTATGGAAGTCCACAATCGAGATCGAGAGAGTGGAGAGGGAAGCAACACGACTAAAGATTAAGAAGGTATTCTCCAATTTTTTTTTATCTCTGCTCCTGGTTCTTGCGCACACACAGAGGGGCAGAAACCCTAGAAATGGTACTCCATTAATTAAGAGAAATAGATAGCCAGGCCTTCAAATTTTCCACTTTTGAACATAGGATTGTTTAAGCAAATCCGTCAGTATGGTTGCTGGGGTTGTGTCACTTAATTACCAGGGAAATAAACTGATCAATTTGGTACTTGCTTTATACTGTTGTAGCATTGTTCTGAATGAATTTTGTATGTTTCTTCCCTGTATCCTGTTAAGTATTTTTCCTTGTTGTGGATCGTTGGGCCAGAGAATTGAAGAAGAAAATCAGGGTTTGAGGAAGGGAAAAACATTTTCGGGATGTTTGGTGATTTGAGAGGCTTAAAATTGCAAGAGACTTGAAGGAGAAAATCTAGGAAACGTTCACTTTGTTAATTTCTTATATAGCTCATATACAATAAGGGTTGCGCGTTCCAGATTATATGACCTTTGATAGTCTGTTAGGCTTTATCGATTCATGAAAGTCTCCAGGATACATTTGGGTTTAAAATAGGATACTTAGCATGGACACATCACACAAGATATAACTA
This sequence comes from Vaccinium darrowii, assembly GCA_020921065.1. Taxonomy (NCBI): domain Eukaryota; kingdom Viridiplantae; phylum Streptophyta; class Magnoliopsida; order Ericales; family Ericaceae; genus Vaccinium; species Vaccinium darrowii. The sequence goes on from CM037156.1 coordinate 32,715,281, forward strand.
ATTAGGGTGTTTTACTAAGGTTAGGGTACACTGGATTACTATTGCTGTCATTTACAAGTTGATATTCAACAAGGATTAAGTTATGTACATTTAAGGTTCAAAGAAATTGGTTCCATTATTGGGGTTTCCCTCCATCTCTTTACTGCTGAAATTCATCATATACTTTCCTTTCTCTGAAATTAGTGCAATAATATTGATCAATTTGCGCTGATTTTGGACATCTAATGAATTCAGGGATATTGTTTGAAACAAAATTATATTGTTATGCTTATTAAACGTCAATGAGAATGGAAAATAAAATTAGACCAGCTATAATTTCACTTTTGATCAGTTTTCTCCGTACTCTAGGTTTTCCTCTTTGATTTTGTGATTTGTGACTTTTTGCAGGATCAATTAGCCGTTCATGCTAAAACTAAAGCACACAAGAAGTAACAACCTTTGCAGATATTGGTATGCATACCTCACACAGCAATGCCTCCCTCATTTCTCTCTCTTTCGTTGAATAGCGATGTTTGAATCGATCATAGTGCAAGTATCTCTCTCTCTCTCTCTCTCTCTGTGTATGGTTTCTATATCTATGTCAACCAATACGCATTCCGATGTTCATAAATTAGTTAGGAACAATCAGTGGTTTGGATGCCTTAAAGTGTATTTCCTTTAATTTTTCCCACATTATCAGACTTGACTGACTTGTGATCCAAAACCCAAATGAAGGACTAAAAATTTGGGTGGCGGCGGTGCTTTAAGGTTTGAGGATATAACCAGTCCTGAATTTCTTGGACCTATAGTTAAGTTTATGGTTGGCATGTATTTTTGTTAATAGATAGAGTGAGGTTAACTTCTAGTGGTGAAATATTCTAATGCCTTTGTTATGCAGAGGATACGACTTGGTCTGTCGCATATGCTTGGTAGACAGGATGTAGAGACATGGATCTTGCTGAAGCATGGAAACAAAACTTGGTTTGTGCTGGTTGATGACCGTGAAATGGCTGACGGGTGGGAAGAGTTCAGTGATGCCCACAATTAATTTGCAAGCCTATTACATCTTTGAAGTGTTGGTTCTCTGATGAAAACAATACCAATGTCCTATATCAATGGTCTAGGTCGGATCATGGTTGGCAACCTCTTTACCCATTACCTGGTAACTAGATCAACTAATTATTGATAAATTTAGTAACCTCTTGCTTGTCTTCGGTTCCTGAAAAACACCAAATTGAATTGGAGTTTATGTTTGTAATATTGCACCTCAAATTTATCTCGTTGAGGTAATCTTAACCTATAATTTTGATGTCCTCCACCTGAGACACTACCTGAACAAAAAACTTAGGACTCAATATTTTTCTCGTCTCCATCAGCAATTTGAATCTGGACTCTCCCCAATACTTGCAGACAATGGGCGCGATAAGAATGGGCCACTGGACATGGAATGTTCCATTTCTCAACAATGGTTTGCACTACTTGAAGAAGCATTAGAGCTGGATGTAATGGGTTCAGTGTTGGTTGCTGTCTCAACAGATCTCAAATTGCTGGTCATAGGTTTTGTAATTAATTAATGCCAGCAGCCTAGACATTATATTTTGACAGCCAATGTTTAGTGTTCAGATACTTGCGAACCACTTCCGTGCATATTATCTTCTTTTCTTTTCTTTTTTAGGTAAATCAGAAAATTTGCATAGTAGCTTCTACCTATGCTTTGAAAATTGAATGTCTTTTGGGCGATATTGTAATATGCTATTGCATATGGGCTAGACTACCAAACCAACTTGGTAATTGGGCGTGGGACACAACATCTGAATGTAATTGTTAAGTGACTTCTCTATGGGTCACTTGCAGTTGTCACTAATTTGAACTTTTATGTGTCCACTTTGCTGCTTTACTACTGCTCATATCTTCTTGGGCGTAGCAGGATTATGATTATTACATACTAAAACTAATTCCAGATATAATTTTATAGTTTGTGAATACATGCTACCTGCCTAAAGTACTCTGTGGCCATTTTTTGATTAATAATATCGTGTGCTCTTCACACATTTGTATCACAAGCAGATCTATTATGACCTACTTCATTTGCTTCCATAACGGGCATACATTAACGGGCATTAACTTCGTGCGTAGCATGTGACCTCATACCTAGTATACATATACGGGGCAGTCCCATGGACACAACAAATAACATAACATTCGACACAATAATAATCGGAGTTCCACACTTACAATCGGACCCGTTCAAGTTGTTTAAAATATGTTTTTAAAATTACTTGTAAAAAATCAACTTATTTGGATATTGGTAAAAACTTGATCGGTTCATTTAAATTTATCTTGTAAAATCTGACAGGAATCAACTAAATGAACTGATTAAGCCCTTATTGATGTTCAAATGAGTTGATTTTTTTACAGGTAATCTTAAAAACATATTTTAAATAAATTGAATAGCTCCGATTATTTGCGTGGGGTTCACAAATAATATGCACCCTTGCTATCTACCGTTGGATCGCTAAAAGTTACGAATCAATTATAAAAGGTTACGAATTGGTAACTTGTTAACCTGAGCAACAAGTTATAACAAAAAGTTACAAAACAAAATAAAAGTTATGAATCATATTTGTGAAAAGTTACAAAACGTACAAAAATGTTACGAACCATATTTGAGAAAAGTTATAATTTTTTATCTCAAAGTTACGAGTTCCATGAAAAGTTATGAAACACACAAAAAGTTACAAAACAAAATAAAAGTTACGAAACAAAATAAAAGTTACGAAACAAAAGAAAATGTTACGAATCATATTGTCCAAAAATTACAAATGCTTTGTATAAAAGTTACGAAACACACGAAAATGTTACGAATCATATTTGAGAAAAGTTATAATTTTTTATCTCAAAGTTACGAAACCCATAAAAAGTTACGAAACACACGAAAAGTTATGAAATGAAAGAAAATGTTACGAATCATATTATCTAAAAGTTACAAGTTCTTAGTATAAAAGTTACAAAACAAACGAAAATATTACGAATGACCGGTTCTCCAGGTCATTTTTTATGAGGTGGAGCAATATGGACCACACAATGGGTACATATCGTACACCCTAAAAGGGGATGTGTATTGTAGATTTTTCCCGTTTCAGAACCATTAATCCATTTATGTGGTTGAATATTGATTCTGTTACTGTTGTTGTTCTATCGTAGCTAGCAAAAAGTCAACATGATGTCTCATTCCAGAGGTGTGCACTTTTTTTTTCCCGCGGATAGTATAAATTGAATTTTGCTATTAGCAAAAAGTCGAATTCCAAAATCGAATAATTTGATTGTAAAGATAAAAATTGAGATTTTTGGTCGGTGGTAGTTTTGAGGATAATAGTTTTGTATAGACCATAGGGTTGCGTAATTTTTTTTTATCTTTAGTCAATTATTTTAATATTTTAACAAACTTTTTTGCTTTTTGAATAGAGATATGCAATATACATCAAAAATAGAAAAAAAAAATGAAAATTTTGATTAAAAAAATCATTAAAGACGAAAAAACACAGATGATGAAACAGAGAAAACTTTTAGGAATAACAAAGCTAGGCTGGGTTGTTTAGACATTTTGGTTTAGTTTAGTTTTCCAATCATTACCTATTTATCTCTTGAAATATTACTCTTCTTTACAATTATTATTCTCATCTCTCTCTACTTTAGTTTAGTTTTCCAGTCATTACTTATTTATCTCTTGAAATATTACTCTTCTTTTCAATTATTATTCTTATCTCTGTTACTCTCTCTCTCTCTACTTGTTACGCTTATTTCCAATCATTATTTTATTTCTCTCTCTACTCATTACCCCTAAAATCAACTATGATTTTAACACTTAGTGAACTCATTTGCTAAAATCATAGTTGATTTTAGCAACTGAGTTACTAAAATCTTTTGAAAAACTCAGCCTAGAACTCAAAACAAACAAAGCTCATCAGTTTTTGCTCAAAATTGATTTTTTGAGTCTATATCTCCAAGACTTGGGTTGAAGATATTTGTAGATAATTGTACCACGTTGAACGCGGCAAAACCACTAGTAAGATAGAAATAGAAGAGCCTGCGGTGCCCCACCCCAGCTCCAATAGTCAAAATCCAAAATTCAGGAAGATGTTTCCGACTACCATCCTTGTCTTCTTAAGGGCTAGCCAAATGAGTTTAACTGTACACTCCTAGCTAGAGGAGTAAAACTAGAAAATACTCCTAGATTCAGTCCACTCCAAAAATGGAAGAAATCGTGGAAACAGACCAGCCTAGCTACCTGATCACAATCAAAGAAATGGAAGACAAAATCAAGGAAACCCCCCAACTACTCAACCCCACAGCCGGAAAAGAATCTTGTTGCATTTTCAGAGTCCCTCAACACCTTGTCCAAATCAACGGAAAAGCCTACCACCCTCAATTACTCTCAATTGGCCCATACCACCACGGAAAACCACACCTCAACATGATCGAAGACATCAAGTGGAAGTACCTCGGCGAACTCCTCGATAGAACCCCTCCAAACGGCCAAAAACTCGACGGATACCTAAAACTTGTCGCTCCCATGGAAAACCAAATCCGTGATTGTTACTCAGAATACATCCCTTTCAACGGTTCCGACCTCATTAAAATGATGGTACTCGACGGCTTATTCATCATTGAGCTTCTATCCAAATGGGGAGGTTTGGCTCCTTGTGCTCAAGGCGATCCTATTTTCAACATGGCTTGGATTTTAAATTTCCTCGGCCTAGATCTTCTCCTTTTGGAAAATCAGATTCCATTTTTCATACTTCAAACTTTGTTTGAAAACACGAGAGTTACGAGGACATCTGGTGGTGATGATCAATCGTTAGCAAAACTCTTTTTGGCTAATATGAACTATGTGATGCCAAGGCCTGATGAGGTTTTAAAGAGGATTGGAAATGTTGAAGGGAAACATCTACTTGATTTATTTCGGTTGAGTTTTATCCCTGCTTCACCTCAACAAAAACCAAGAAATAAAAACGTTCAATTGATCCCTAGCGTGGAAAAACTCGACGCAGCTGAAATCAAGTTCAAGCCTACAAAGTGTGACACGTTCTTGGATATTAGATTTCACAACGGGGTACTGGAAATTCCACATATAATAATAGAAGACTCGACCACCTTGTTTTTCCTAAACTCTGTTGCGTTCGAGCAGTGTTATGATAGGTACTGCTCGAATCACATGACCGCTTATTTGGTCTTCATGTCACTCCTCATCAAAAACCCTAGTGATGTGGGGTTTCTGTGCGACAGAAAAGTTATGGAGAATTATATCGGGACCGATAAAAAGATGTTTCAATTCTTTGATGATATGGGGAAAGACTTGATTTGTAACTTTTCAAATAATTATCTGTCCAAGGTGGCTGAGGATCTGAATGAGTATCGAAGGAATAGTTTGCATGTGCAGTGGGCTGAATTCAAGCACACTTATTTCAACACCGCATGGGCTTTTATTTCGGCATTGGCTGCTTTTATACTTCTGATCCTGACTTTTATTCAGGCTTTCTTTGCTGTTTATCCATATGCTGGAGGCAAGCCTATTGGGTGAATGGTGGAAAACAGTTAAATTGTTCGGTTTGGTGTCAGTTTTTTTGCTCTTTGGTCTTCCGGATGCTTAGTTCAGGCAATTTTAGCAGGGACATTGGCATTGCGGTGTTCTTTTACAGGTCTGGTGTTTTCCCGCTTTGTATTTTTTCTATTGCTTTGTGTGAATTTGGTTTGGTTTTCTCTGCACTGAAGGTGTTTTAATTTGTTGGTTGAGTTATGAGGTTGAGGTGTTTGGTTTGAGCGTCTTTTCCTTTCATCCCTGGTTTTTGGATTGGCGTCTTGTGTTCTTTGAATCTCAGGGTGGTAAGGGTGGTATTTGTTGTTGTGCCCTTACTGCTTGTAATCTTTGTATCTTCTTCAAAGATTAAACAAAAATAAAATTCTATTGTGTCTATATGATTTCGCTTATCAAAAACTGTCTATATATATTGGTGCTTGCTTGTACTTTTGGCAATCAAATTTTTTTGGTATGGAGGGTTTGATCTCGATTACAGCAAGGGTTTCAAGTTTCTTCCTCTGCTATTAACCACACCATTTTTTTTTTTTTTTATGTACAGAGACCATAAGATACAATCTTCAAGGCAAATCTCATCAAAATGGAAAAAAAAAAAAAAAAAAAAGAAAAGATTTCTGTAATTTAAGGCAGATATATAGTTTTTTGTTCTCCGCATCTCCAAAAGTAAGTTTTATATTTCTCCACTAGTAACCAGTACCTCTAATAACCAAATTTCAGTAATTACATGATTCTTTCTCGGCACATATCATTTTTTTATTCTTTATTAGTCAAGTATTTTTGCTCAATTTATTAAAGCATCTAACTCAAAATCAATTGGCAAAGAGTAGAGAAGCCGCTCAGACATGTACTGGTATTAGAGGTTAACTATAATTAACTCATGTGAAACAAGTTCTGACACTCTCCCACATGTGCGACCCTTGACCCAAAACAAATAATCTATGACATTGTGATAATTACGAGACAAGGTGCAGTCATGGCACAAACAAGGGAGCCATTAGTCAAGAGAGTTGTCCAAAAGCTTTTGAAAACTTAGCTATGATACTATGTTAAAATATCAAATTCAAAATTAATTGACAATAAGTGGAGAAGCTCCCCAGGCTTGTTCATTAATTTTGAATGTTATAGTTAACTAATGTGAGACAGTCGCCAACAATTAAAAGGGATTGAGATATTCCAGGGAATGTGACACAGGGACTACAAATTAAATGGGTCCAGTGACGGAGTGCTTACGGAGTTATCTTCACAAACCCTCCTTTGGGTAAAAAACTTAATCTAGTTTTTTGGTTTTTTGGGTACAAAAAACCAGAGTGTTTTGGGTAATAATCTTAATCCAAAAAACCAGAGTGCTTTGGGTAATAATCCAATAATCCAGATTATTCGTTTGTCCTTATTCAAATTTTTTTTGCATTCGTTAGTTTTGCATTAAGATTTTGTAGTTTCTGGATTCCTCTCGACGAGACAAATCTAACAAGTATAATTTGGATTAAGTTTAAGAAAAAACCAGACCGGTTTTTTGGATTATTTGACAAAAAACCAAAAAACCAAAAAACTGGATTAAGTTTTTTACCCAAACAAGGCTAAAGCAAACTCCAACGTCCAAACTAAACAAATCCCCCCACATGGTTCTCATTATTGTTATTCGATGAATGTATGTATCGAAAACTCAATGCGACCAAAAAAAAAATTGAACGATAAATCTTTTTTTATTCATCGTTAGAAACAAATTACAAAGATTTTATATAACGCGACGAAATTGTTACACCATATTTACATTCTGTTAGCTAGCTAAAAGTTCAAGAAGTCACAACAATCGAGAAACACCCTGAAAGAAAAAAACCAAGAGGATTCCACAGAAAATTTACGGAGCTGTTTGACAATCTTCCTCTAGCTTCTCTACGGAGTTTACGGTCTAAAACTATGAGACAAACTAATTTGCCATCCAGAGCCAATATTTTCAACTGTACCAAAGCTAGCGAAATTATTTATATTCAGCAACGTGCCTAATTTTCCTCGAGATACTAAAAAAAAGTAAGACTTTTATAATAAAACACAAATCCCCGCCTCTAAAAAATCTCTCCCTGAAAATTCTCACCCTTCACTTCAAAAAATAAAATAAAATTCTCCCTCCCGCACGCGTCTCCTCTCTCTCCCGATTTCATAAATTAAAAATACCCTAAAATTGTGAGAATTTAGGATTGGAAATTTGGAGGCTTTTTTAGCCTTGCTACATTTCCTTTTAGTATAGATGGATACTCCAGCAAAACTCCCTACTCTTAGCCAGGGAAGAAGAACAAATAGTTGATAGTTGGTAAGGCATCAAGAGGTTTTCCATCCGGTCATTGAAACATGATTTTTTTGTTAGACTGATACCGAGATGTGCTTATTTTTTCATTAGTTTGTGATATTGATTTTTGTTGGCATCCTATTGTATATATTTTTAACGTGTTACAACAAAAAAACACGAATGCCCTCCAATCTAGTTGATGGATTTTGCTCTCTAGTTCCGAGCTTACGGTAATGGTTAAAACCAATCACTTTGTAGAGCTCAAGAACTTCAATTACTCCAACAATCATGTTGATCACATATCTTTCGATATGATTTCAGACATACTTTCTCTCTTCTTCTTTTTTCAAAGTGTTAAACGTCATAAAAACAATTCTTCGAATTTGAAATTAATCGCTACCAGATTGAAACTTGAAGGGGTCAGGCCATCCCCAGCTCTTAGTATTTTTTATTCAATTGTTTGTAAACTTAAATTTAATTTTTGCTTTTCCATACGGACCTAATCCATTTTCATGTTTCCAGACCTAGTTTCGACGATCCAAATCGCTCAATGTCTTTAAAACATGTTTTTAAAGGTTTAGGCGGAAAATCGTCACAAAAAAAAAGGCTTGATCCGAACAGTTTTCGATATAACTGTACATGTACAGTTTTTATCCATAACTGCTCGGATCAAACCCTTCCAAGTATTTTTCTTAAAAATAATTTTGAGAGCCCTTAAAAAACATGTTTTAAAAATATTGAGTGGTTTGTCAAAATTAATTAAAGGTCCCTTAGTGAAAACTCCTATTTTATATGTAATACTGTATAAGTAACATTTACTATTTAAGTGTTTATGTTTATATAAGTGTTTTAATCATTTATTGACGATTAAAACTAGTATTTGGGCTCATTAACCGATTTGCAGTTTTTTTTAAACTTTATTAAATAAAACACGTATTTCTGAACTTTATTCCCAAATTACGTGAAGTCGTAGTTGACAACCACGTTTTCTTAAAAACGTGTTTGGCAAGCACACTTTCACGGTTGGTTAAGACGGATTAATCCAAGAATTAAGATAATCTTAATCCGGGTTAAAATCGTGTTTACAAATAACGCTTTTAGAAAACAAGATTGTTAAACACGCTTTTAAAAGGCGTTGTCCGGAATCACGCCTTTATTAGGACATGGATTATTCTGACATGGAATTAATCCAGAAGCTGTGTTTGGTAAGCACGCTTTTTACAAGCGCATTTGTTTCACCTTCCCTTCATCCCTCTTATCACCTGTGCGGGGGGGGGGGGGGGGGGGGGGGGGGGTGGTGGGGTTTGATGGGGTGGTTATATATGGATTCACAGAAGAAGAAGCATCAGTACATGGCGCCGTTTATGCTCTCTGCTTTTGCTATTGTAAGCCGTTCTCTTTCCTCCCTCGACTTGAGTTTCATTACTTTACACTATTACTCGTTAAATTTGATCAATCAATTGTTCAACTTTAAGGTTTTCTAATTTTGCTAGGAAGTTCAACTTTAAGCTTCTTTTTTTTTTATTCAATCTGCAAGTTAAAGCTTTAATCCGTCGTTTCTGGTGGATTTCCCAGCACTTAATCTCCTTGTAAAGCAATGTAGTCTTTTGGCAAGATAATGGCTAGGGTTTTCTTATTGTGTTTTGACAAGTATGGGTAGGGTTGCCGTATTTATATTTGTATAAACACTTTTTGTTTTTGCATTGCATTCATTTTCATGAAGCGAACGTTAGATATGAAAACTGCTGGCGTTCTAACTGTAGGACTTGGGATTTAATAGTTGATTGTTTAAACAACAAACCAACTGTTATTGATTGAAATCACCAAAATAGCAGATAAATTTAACCAACTGTTATTCAGATCACCTCCATGAAAAGGCAGGGCATTTGCAGGCATGGTGGTGGAAGGGTGGAGAGGTCTGGGCAGCGGCTAATGATGTACAGGCAGGTGAGTGTAGGAAAAATGACGTTTAAAGTTTATTTAAGATGAAGGCATTTTGGGGCCAGATTACACTGCGGATGTGGGAGAACCCCGGGGCTTGAAAGAACTAGTTTTGGGAAACTTTGGGTTCAAATAAAATCACTCTAATTGAAAGTTACCTAATATTAGCCTAAGGGAATGTTGATAAAAGTGCGGTTTAGTTGTGAGAAACAAGCCTCTATAAGAACTGCTTTGCAATTGCATGCGCACCAAGGCTACCCTAAATGTAGCAGATTTAGGTTATCTTTGATACTTTATAACCTATGTCACGTTAAAGATACTGAGGAATTAAGGAAAAAGATTATACTTTTTCTCCGCAAGTGGAATGTGGTGTAGAACAACCTGCAAATTAGATACGGGAACTATTCACAAGAAACGAGCACCCAAGAAACAACCCCTCCTCTCAAAGAGAAGAAAGAAAAGTAAACAGAGAACATAAGGATTCTAAAAATTAAATAACTAATGCATTGTGACCGTTTAATTCTATGGATAGTATTCACATAACTCCTGACAAAAATATAGTCGGCACTTATTTCAACAGAATCCGCCGAGGGTTGTTGGTTGTCCTGTATACCCGCAGAATAGAAAATGAAAAACAAAAACAGATCCTAGGATGCTGAGATTGAGGCCTACAAACAAGGGAAGGGAGCTCAAAATAATACTTTCATTGGAGATACTTATCTTCTTTCAAATGTTACCGGTTCCATTTCGATTGGACAACAGTTCCATTCAAATCATGTGGTTGCTCACTGCAGTTTCAGTCACTTTGTCCCCTTAAGTTTTATATCCATCCTTCAATGCCTTTTTGTTCTCTGTCTAATTTTTTTCTTTTTTTCGTCGAACAGATGGTTTTCACATTTTGTCAGCTCCAGTCCATCAGACGCATCTATATTATCAGCTTGGTTTCCTCGATAACTATTCAAGAAATGGATTGCAATTTTCAGTTGATTAAATCTGGAAGCCAAATGATCTTTTGAGGTGAAGGTATGTCCTTAAAGCACCGTATGAATGATTATTTATGTTGTGCCTGACATGGCCACTAGCAACCTTACATGCATGGATTCTTGAACCAGTTTTGGTATAGGCCAAGGCCAGAAGTGTTTGCTACTTTTTGTTTGCTACTTCATTGGAGTGTTTAATTTGAAGATGACTGATCATCCAGCATTTATATTTTTCCCTGCATTGAACCTTTCCTTCAAATGAAGAAAACCCCGTACTTATATGTGTTTTGTTTATTCTTCATCTATTTTATGTCCATTAAGTATTTGGCTCAATTTGTTAAAACATCCAACTCAAAACCACTTGCTAAGGAGTGGAGAAGCATCCTAGGGTCATTTACTAATTTTGGAGGTTATCATTAACCATTTTAGGACAAGCTCTAACACTCCCCGCACGTGTGACACCTGATAAGCACGTCCAGACATAAAGAAAGGATCCATAACATTGGGATCATTACTAAACAAGATGCACTCATGGCACAAACAAGGGAGCAATCAGTCAAGAGAGTGTTGTCCATACGCCTTTTAAAGCCTAGCTCTGATACCATGTTAAAGTATCCCACTCAAAATCAAATGTCAATGAGTGGAGAAGCTTCCCAGGTGCTTGTACTAATTTTGGATGTTATAATTATACAATGTGGACAACAATTAGCAAATATGGAGAGATTATGGGGAATGTGACGCATAGAATACAATACGGCTTCCCAGGTGCTTGTACTAATTTTGGATGTTATAATTATTTTGGATGTTATTACTTACCAACATACATATATCTAGTGGTCCCAAAACTGGAGCCCAGACCCAAGCTTACTGGGCCTATCCCAGGGCCGGCCGAAATGACAAATCTCTCTATAGGTATCCTTCTTCAACGTCAATACGGCTGGGACTTCAGAAAAATACATGAGAGGACAAAGCTGCATGTGCTTGTGCTTGAGCCGAATAAATTGGGCAATTAATGCACGTGGTACGGCACATCAGTGTTAATTTTTTTGGTCGATGCATAGTGAGAATGGAAAGCAAGGAAGTGATGATGAAATGGAGGGATTAATTCGGCTCGGTTGGATCCAGTTTGTTTACTTTTTTTACATCTAAACCGACCGAGTCGAGCAACATAACTTGGGTAAGACATAGTTTTCCAAAAGATTTTAACAACTTGGTTGCTAAAATCAACCATGATTTTAGCAAATGAGTTCAGCAGATGCTAAAATCATAGTTTTGAAATAAAAAATTAAGTGTTTCCGTATATTATTTTTTGAATTTTTCACACCGAATTAAAGTACACAAGGAGTATTTAATTTGGTGCGAAAAAAATCGAAAAAACGATACACGGAACCACTTCATTTTTTTTATTTCAAAACCATGATTTTAGCAGCTGCTGAACTCATTTGCTAAAACCATGGTTGATTTTAGCAACTGGATTGCTAAAATCTTTTGGAAAACTATGCCTATATGTTCGTGGGGTTAAAGGTGTAAACGAGTCGAGTCAAGCTGAGTTTTATTGTACTCGAGTCAAAAACTTGTGCTCAAACTCGGTTATAAACCAGCCAAATCTAGTTTATTTACTAAACGAGCTTCTGTAAAAGAGTCTGAGAATGAATCTTTGCTAAAAGATTCTTATGAGAGCTAAAATCAAATATTTTAGCAAATGGCTTTCTTATTTCAGATTTTAGCTAATGTTGATTTTAACAGATTTTATCAAATAAACCCGAACTTGGATATGGATTCACAAAAATTTTCCAAAGTTGTTTACATCCCCAAAATATCTTTCTCTCCGTCCCTTTTTAAATATTTAACTTTCCATTTTGAGTTGTCCCTAAATAAATGTGTGGTTTGAAAAGTTAATGAGTAAAAGTTTGTACAATTATCATTTTGCCCTTTTGAAAAGTTAGTAGGTAAAGAGTTAATGGGTAAAAGTGGAGGATAATTTTGGAAAGTAGAGGTAAAAGTTGATGTAATTCAAGTGTAAAGTGGAGGAAAAAATTGATGTGAAAAGTATAATGATGATGTTTCTTTAATAAGTTGGATTTACGAAGTAACACATTTGAAAAGGGACGGAAGGAGTGATGGACAATCCCAAATTCCCTGCCAATCACCAACTTATGCCGAAAACTTTTTACAAAGAGATGAGAATAGTGAGCAAACAGTGCTAGTTGAAACTTTAATGAAGAAGTCCTGAATTTATGGGTTTTGCTTCATTAGTAGTTGAATGAGGTCAAGAGTTCGGTGGAGAATTAAAGAGGAAAATGAAGTCTACTCTGTTAAGGAGTTTAGTACAAGTTGTTGATTTGAAATTTAATTTTTTTTGGCATTCACTTAGCCAAAAATCTAAAACATTTGACATTTTTAAATTGAAGGACAATCACCTTGCTCGTTTCCTTTCCTAAAAGTAGCTTTTATATTTCTAAAATAAATGTTTTGGAAATACTGATCAGATGGAAAAAGACATGGGCCCTACCATTTGACTCCCCGTTCTGCTTCTCTCGCCTTCTTTACCTCTCTCTTCTGCTCCACCACTTCAGCAAAACTTCCGTTAACACTATTCTCCTCACGTTTTGTTTGCAGTGATTTGTCTCCTTCTCTCTCTCTCTCTCTCTCTCTCTCTGTGGTTCAAATAAAATAGATTCTCTCTCTCTTCCTCTCACTATCAGAGAATTACGCCAGACGTTTTTCAATTTCCTCCGCCGATAATCTGTTTTGATTCAGAGCTTTGAGTTTCCGTTACAACTTTTGGCGTGGACTTCACCGTCAAAGGAGGGATTTGGGGTTCCGTTTCCATGACGATTTCTGGAGTGGAGGCCGAATCTGGAGAAGAGATCCGGAAATCCATAGTAGTTCTTGTTGTGGATTCGACCAAACAAACAAACCACACCCACAAATAGTTTCACCTTTTTATTGCTACGCTCCAAATGATCGATCTCTTCCGGAGATTGCAAGTGAGAAGAAGGGACAATCTCAGAAGAAGGGGAAGAGAGCATAGAGAGAGTATAACCACCGTTTGCAGTGGAACGTGAGTTTACCATACGGGAATAGATGTAAAACTCTTTTCCACTTCTACCACAGTCCAATATTCCGAAATTTTTTTGATGGGCTGATGGTTTAAAACTTGAGTTGCTAAGGTTTCTGGTTTTGATTTGCTTGTAGTTCAATTTCTGTTTTCTGTGTCCTTACTTCTGCAAGCTTTTTTTTTTATCACGAAAGCAAGGATTGATTTTATTGAGGCTCTGTTTTCTGGGTTTGGTAGAAATGGTGAGGGAGAGTAAAGTAGGAGAGAGGAGAATATTCCTAACTTATGTTGAGAGGGGGAGAGATATTAACGGAGTGAACTTCTGTTCACTTTTGAAACAAAAGTCTTGGTACAGAGTTGGCCACCCCTGACTTTGATGACATGTGGCAAAAGTTGGACTTGTGGGGGGGCCCACGGCAAACTCCCATCAGTGCACAAGAAAATTTTGTAAAAGTGCATTTCAGAAAGTTTTAGCTGGAAACAGCTAACCGAACACAGTGAATGAACTTTTGCCATCGAACATAAAAACAAAAAAACATTTGCCATTTTTAAAAGTAAGGACAAAGAACTTTTGCAATCGAACATAAAGACAAAAAAAAATTAGTAAAGTGTGTCACTAATTTTTCAAAATTCAAATTTCGAACATAAAATTCAAAAAAAATACCACCCCACCTCCGGCCGACCACCACCCAACATCTAGCCGAGCACTTCCGGCGACCAAAAAATTAGTGAGGTGCCACTAATTTTTAAAAATTCAAATTTCGAACACAAAATTCAAAAAAATCACCACCCCACCTCCTGCCGACCACCACCCCACCTCTGGCCGAGCACTTCCGGCGACCAAAAAAATTAGTGAGATGCCACTAATTTTTAAAAATTCAAATTTCGAACACAAAATTCAAAAAAATCACCACCTCACCTTTGGCCGAGCACTTCCGGCGATCAAAAAAATTAGTGAGATGTCACTAATTTTTAAAAATTCAAATTTCGAATGCAAAATTCAAAAAAATCACCACCCCGCCTTCGGCCGACCACCACCCCACCTTTGGCTGAGCACTTCCGGCGACCAAAAAAATTATTGAGTTGTCACTAATTTTTAATAATTCAAATTTCGAACATAAAATTCAAAAAAAATCACCACCCCACCTCCGGCCGACCACCACTCCACCTCTAGCCGACACTAGACGCCAGGCACCATTAAAAGAATTTCCATTTCTGGTACTGCTCGGTTACGGGAGCGGATCCGCTATCCCAAACTTCCTATCCCAGCTCCCTATCCCGTCCACCCGAACCGTCCATTGGAGCAATCAACGACTCAGATTTCATCTCACCCTAAACAAATCTGAGCCATACACATTCATCTGCGAATTTGAGCTGTCAAGTCCTTAGATGGACGGCTCGGATGAACGGTACACGGAATCAGGACAAAGTTTTCGGGACAGCAGATCCGCAACCCTCGGTTACATAATCAAGTAAAATTCAAAAAGCAATGCTATATAGAGAAATAAAAACTTTCCCCCTAAACTGTCTAAAAAGCATCGTATACATTACACTAGTATATTGATCATCAGAAGAATCTGAGGGGAAAATAATACAACTACAAGAACCCTAGCATTGCTCTTCCACTAATAGCTTCATATGTTCAAAAATCACATTGGACATTGATCCCAATCACTAGGGTTGTGTTTGGTTTGGATTTTGAGTTTTGGTTTTTGTAATGATTAGAGGGAGAAATAGAGATAATAATTAAAACATAGGTATTAATGATTGGAGAGAGATAGAGAGAAAAATAAAAATTAAAATTAAAATTAGGAGTAATAATTGAATAATATTTGAGAAAAGCGGTTCTTGAAAACCAAAACGAACAAGGCCTAGGATTACCAAACAAAGTAAAAAATAGTAAAATCGTTTAGATATTTTGTACCAGATGAAGGAATTAACTGGAACCCAACGACAGAGCCAGTGACGTCCCTTTCCGCGCCCAAAAGAAGACCCTCCTTCTTCCCCTTCTTCTCTCTTCAATAATCGAAGACCCATCTTGTGAGCTTCGAAACCCACCGGCCTTACTCCCATCCCCAACTGATCTACGATGCGTCAGGTACCCAATTTTGTTGGCGTTTCTCCGTCTCTAAGACGAACATACACCCAACTTCGGAGTAGTAGTAGTATTTGTGAATTGAGGAATGATTTGCAGGGGTGGAGGGGCGCGCAGAGTCCCCATGAGGGAGAGAGAGGGAGAGAGAGACGAGTGCGGACTGCGGACGTAAGGGATCATGAATGGAGAAAAAAGAGCAAAGGAAATCTGTGAAACGAAAAAGGAAAAGGAGAGAGAGATGGGATAGAGAGGAGTGGTGTATCCACAAGAAAACTGATGGAAGCGCGAAACTCGAAAAGAGATCCAAAACCGACGTCGTTTCTCGTTGCTGCTGGTGTTTTGGATTTTGACACTTGGCGGCATGACCAGTATTTTGCGGACTGTATCCCAATTTAGGCCTTCCGGCTATAGGATAGCAAAACTTGAAGGACCTCTCCTACGATGAAATATGCGCTGTCCTTCTGGTCTATTTGAAATATCCCGTGTCCTTTTTTTAAAAGAGGTAAATTTTTTTGCATTTTTCACTAATTTTTCCTTAAATATTTGAGGAGTTGTGGTGGGTGGAAGTGGCCCTAAATATTACTCCCTCCGTTCATTTTTAAATGTGTTACTTCGTAAATTCAACTTATTAAATAAAAATCATCATTACACCTTTTACATCAACCTTTTCCTTCACTTTACATTTTTCACATCAACTTTACCTCTACTTTTCAAAAATTATCTTTCACTTTTACCCATTAATTCTTTACCCACTAACTTTTCCAAAGGGCAAAATGGTAATTGTACAAACTTTTACTCATTAACTTTTCAAACCACACACTTATTTAGGGATCAGCCCAAAATGAAAAGTTAAATACTTAAAAAGGATCGAAGGGAGTAAAGCATTTATGTTGAAGATGTAAAATTATTAAAAATTATTAAATATTACCCAATTATATTAAAAATAAATATTTAAAAAATTGGAATCAAAGTAATTGACCAATTAAGTAGACTGGTGTGGACGGTCGACCTCCCACGCCGGTTTGGTTGATGATTGATTTGAAAATAGAGTCGCCACCCGGGTTTTTGGAAAATGGTTTAGGACCCGAGAAACCAATTTGAAGGATGATTGAGAAAATGATTTGGAAAACAACTTGAAAACCAGAGATTCATTTTGGATTCGGGAGCCAGGTTACGAACGGGGAAGGGTTTTAATGCACCCCGCTCGCCCGATTAAAATCGGTCTTTACTAAACATTTGTGGGATTTTTAGAAAATATTTTGATGCCGAACTTTATTCAAATAAACAGTTTATCAATCAAAGCAGATGATAATAATGAAAACAAGCAACATGCAAATCAAGTAATCCAAACAACACACCAAGGGTTCAAACTGTTTTGTAAAGGAAATGTTTCAAAATTTCAGATTTTACAAAAGTGTGCCGTGCGGCACACTAGGTGTACCGTGTGGTCCAGAAAGTGCGCCGTGCGGCACTGTTCATCAATCCAACGGTCAAATTTTCAAAAGAGTGCCGTACAGCACTCCAACTGTGCCGTGCAGCACATAGGGAGTGCCGTGCGGCACTGTTTCCTTCACAAAAAAGTTCAAACTTTGGTTTTTCGACATGATTGAATAAAAGATGCATACAGGGTATGAAACATGGTTAAAAATGGACTACTTTGAAGGAGAAAACAGTATGCTTGAATAAGGGATGTTCCTCCTCACTAAATTACCCCGTACGAGGCGATAATTTCACCGTACGACGCAACCGGGAGGTTTTAGATTGAACTGATTTTTGATGTTACATGGGTATACCAAATGTGGAGATGATATAGAAGATCATCCCACACTCGGCATCCCTCCCCTCAGAGTACCAAACTCAAGGAATTCGGCGAAACGGGATCATAACTTCGACTCGCAACTCTCGGATTGAAGCGTTTCTGGAACCTCCAAATGTGGCTTGGGCTTCCTCTGGACTCCAACTCCAATCTGGTATGATAGCAAAGATGGTTGATGGCTAGAACTTGAACAAATTTGGAATGGCTACCTCACGGGCTTGGAACCGAAAACAGAGGGTTGGGTTTTTTTATTGAATTTGCTTTGGAGAGGATTATAGGATTGATTTATGGAGGTTAGAGAGTATTGGCAGTAAGTAGTTTTGGTTGAGGGTGGAATTAGGACAGAATTTGAGAGAGGTTTTTCATGTTTTTTGATTGCTCATGGAAAATAAGAGCTTTTGGTGGTGAAAAATGGGGGAGAGATCTCTTCTTTTTCGAAAATGGAAGAGGAGCATCCAATTTATAGCCAAAATTCACTTGGGGAGCAAGTAGACGTGATTAGGAAGGGTATAAGTCGGTTATGCCAGTCAAAATTCTTCAGGGCGAAGTAAACTTGGTGACCAAGGCTGCTGAAACTGTGCCGTACGGCACTGAGACTGTGCCGTGCGGTACACCAACTGTGCTGTACGGCACACTTCCACCACCAAAATTCAAAAGAGTGCTGTACGCGACTTGGGCTGTGCCGTGCGTGAGAGATGAGTACCGTACGGTACCGTTGACTGAGTTGACTTGGAGAATTTCAATCCGAGAGGCTTTTCGGGTATTTCCTTTCATCATCGGGGATAAAAATGTACACAAACGTCTCATTTTGGGGTGTCTACAGTTGTCCCTCTTTGACGAGGCTTACAATCATTGTGTGATGGAAGTCGCGTCAAAGATAGAAGACACCCCTTGATGTGGACATCCTCGTACGAAAACAAACAAGTAAAATGCGATGCATGTGGTCGCGCTCGTAAGAGCTGCCTACGTACCTCATTGTAAGGATCAGACCAGCGTAGTTCGTCAGGGCTTTAGAACATGAAATACAAGAGTTGATAGGAGACATACCTTGATTGGATTGCGGGAATTGTCACTCTGTTTTTCAACGAGGGAAAAACGAATGATGTGCTATTGGTGTTGAATGCCATTTATTAATGCCAGAGAGGACTTACAAAACCAGTTGATGTTTATAAACCGTTGTTAAGGCCGTTGAGGACTTATAGAATCAGTCGGTGCTTGAGAGAACCGTCGTTAATGCCGTTGAGGACTTATAGAACCAGTAGGTGCTGAGAGGACCGTCGTTAATGCCATTGAGGACTTACGAAACCATTGGTGTTTGAGAAGAACCATTGTTGTTAATGCCGTTGAGGACTTATAAAACCAATTGGTGTTGAGAGAACCGTCGTTAATGCCATTGAGGACTTATAGAACCAGTAGGTGCTGAGAGGACCGTCATTAATGCCGTTGAGGACTTATAGAACCAGTCGGCGCTTGAGAGAACCGCCGTTAATGCCGTTGAGGACTTATAGAACCGGTTGGCGCTGAGAGGACCGTCGTTAATGCCATTGAGGACTTGTAGAACCAGTAGGTGCTAAGAGGACCGTCGTTAATGCCATTGAGGACTTACGAAACCATTGGTGTTTGAGAAGAACCATTGTTGTTAATGCCGTTGAGGACTTATAAAACCAATTGGCGCTGAGAGAACCGTCATTAATGCCATTGAGGACTTACAAAACCATTGGTGCTGAGGAAACCTTGCTGTTAATGCCGGAGAGGACTTACGAAACCATTTGAGTGCTGAGATAACTGTTTGTTAATGCCGGAAAGGACTTACGAAACCACTTGAGTGCATGAGAAAACCTTTGTTAATGCCGGAGAGGACTTACGAAACCAGTTGATCGAGTGTTTTAATGAGGGGAATAAACAAGTGGCGTGCTATGAATGCAACTAGTGAGATTCTGTGAACGCGGGGGAACAGTGAGGTTCTTATGAAGTGATTAGTGTGAGACCAACGAGGTCTCCAAAAAGGTTTGAGCGAGACCAGCGAGGTCTCCAAAAAGGTTTGAGCGAGACCAGCGAGGTCCCCAGAAAGATTTGAGCGAGACCAGCGAGGTCTCCAAAAAGGTTTGAGCGAGACCAGCGAGGTCCCCAAAAGGGTTAGAGCGAGACCAGCGAGGTCCCCAAAAAGGTTTGAGTGAGACCAGCGAGGTCCCCAAAAAGGTTCGTGCGAGACCAACGAGGTCTCGTGAAGAATTGTGTGCGCAAGACCAGCGAGGTCTCGCGAAGAACTAAGTGGTTTGATTGACTTGAGTTGTTGAAATTGAGTTTAGAGATTGGTTTGAAAAATTTGTTTCAGAAGGCAGATTGATTTTGAGAAACTGACCTTAAAATTGATTTGATTGAAAAGTTGTCCCTGGAGGACAATTGATTGAAAAACTGTTCCAAAGAATGCTTGATTGAAAGATTGACCCAAAGGACGGTTGATTGAAAAGCTGACCATTTCTAGTCTTGAATTTGATTGAAACTGATTGAAGTTGATTTGATTGAAATTGATTGAAAATTTGACTGATGTTGATTGAAATTGAATGAAGTTGATTGAAAAATTGAAAAACTATCGCTGAGGACAGTGTATTGAAAAGCCGCAATGAGGGATGGTGATTGAAAAACGTTGATTGAAAAACCGCAACGAGAGACGGTTGATTGAAAAACGTTGATTGAAAAACAGCAACGAGAGACGGTTGATTGAAAAACGTTGATTGAAAAACCGCAACGAGAGACGGTTGATTGAAAAATATTTGATTGAAAGCATGTTTCGAGGGATGGTTGATTGAAAAATGTTTGATTGAAAGCACATCTTTGAGGGATGGTTGATTGAAAACATGTCCCGAAGGACGATTGAAAATAATTGTCCCGAAGGACGATTGATTGAAAACTGTCCCGAAGGACGATTGAAAATAACTATCCCGAAGGACGATTGATTGAAAACTGTCCCGAAGGACGATTGAAAAAACTTGTCCCGAAGGATGATTGGTTGAAAAATTGTCCCGAAGGACGATTAATTGGAAAACTATCCCCAGAAGGACGATTGAAAAAACTTGTCCCGAAGGACGATTGATTGAAAAATTGTTCATGAGGACTCCAGTGTGAGACTCAGGTTTTGACATTTGATGACACAATGACAACATTCCTGTTTTTAGAAACTTGGTGGTGCAACAGGGTATCTCTTTTTGCTTTACTGTCTTTCCTTCCGGACAGGGTCTGGATTTGAAGTTACACTTGATCAGTGAGCTTGAGCTTTCAGGCTTTAGGTTGAGGTTTGACCTTTTTGGGTTTTCATACCCCAATCTTGAATTTGGGTGTATGTGCTTCTCCCAGTAGATGACATTGAGCCAACGTGCCTCAGTCTTGGACAAATGTGCCCCAATAGATGACAAACTTTCAACTCTGAACCCATTGACCAAACATAGGCTCTTCCATGCATTTGAAATCGTCGTCCACGAGTTTAAGAATATCAAGACTACCAAAGGTTGACTGGGCAAAAGACCTTGTGTGAATTTGGACAAGGCCCAGATGATACGACTGACTTTACAAAGATGCCCCCTAGTTTGGGCGGAGATGACATACTCATGAAGGGGTAGACTAGGCCGACTCAATAGACTCAAAACAGTGACTTCCCTGAAGGTGCCCTTGACTGGGTGAAGAATGACTACTCATGAATTTGGTAGAGGCGGGTTATTCTGTTACTGGATCGACCTTGTGACAAAGGAACAGACTCTGACAAGACTATGTTGACCTAATGACAAATTCGAGAATTTGGGAAGTGGCAAAACGTGCCCCACAATTGATGTTTTGAAATTGTCGTAAACTTGAGTACTTTGGTTTTGAAATCATTTCACTCCATCAAATGATGTTCATTTAAATTGATTATTTTATCAAAACACAGGATTTCTTGTTGTGAACCCATGCCCCTAGGATGCTGATTCACTGATTTTCCATTGAGGTGCCCTGGCTTGGACTTTTGCCCCCGGGTTGCTGATGAGCATCTGAGGTGCCCCGGTTTGGACTTTTGCTTTTGGCAGATGCTGGTGTTGTGCAATGCTTTGACTTTTGATCTTTAATGATACTGTTCAACTGGATTCTGGCTATCGAGCTGTGCTTTTCAATCTGAAAGGACTTTATTTAGGTTATAACGGGGCCAAGGCTTTGGGCTCGACAAAGAAAGGATAAAAGGCTCAAAATTTTGATTTTTCTTCTGGGTTTTAAAGCTAGCAGCTCTCTTGAACTCTTGTTGTGTGCCCTTTCTGTTTTCTTGAATGCTTTCCTTTGTGCCCCATTTTGGCTTTTGACAGGCACTTCATTTCTTTTTTCTTTTTCAGTGCTTCACATTTGGTTGTGCCCATGAACTTGGCATTTTTCATTCTGAAGTACCACTAACAATCATGCATTTGGTACTTTTGAAAATCTGGCATTTCTCAAGCAATCATGTGTTTGACACTTCAATCTGGACATCTTGCTGATAACTTGGAGCACTTTCGTTTCTCTTAATGCACCCCAGTGTGGGGGATAGCTACCTAGCTGGGTTCCTTTTCAAAGAAAATGATTCAGGCTCAAAAGGGCTATCAAGGGATATATTTATCTGGGAATAAAAGCAAAGAATGCCTTTCTTCATTTTGAATTGCACAACTTGATAGAAAGAATCTGTACATGCTCTAACTTTTGCCTGGATCGTACTTCAAAGTTTTGATCCAGCGAGCTTTTTGCCTTAACTTTTGCCTAGACCGCCCTTGCGGGTTTTCAACCTAGCAGGCTTTTTTTTTTTTTGTCAAAGCATTGCTCCTTGATGACGTTGGAGGATGGCGCCTGGAACTCCTTCTTCTTGTGAGAACTGAGGGTTCAATAAAAATCATCTTGTGTTTGGAAGTGATTATCATGAATCTCAAATGATGGTGGAAAACAATTCCATTTTCAAGGATTACTGCAAAAACTCAAGTTTATTATGACAATTCTAACACAAAAAGCGTGACATCGAAAGTTGTGAAAGTTGCGACCGAACCACTGAGGGTTGCCTACGTATCCCTGTGCAAGGAATCAGGTCGTGCGTAGTTCGGAACTACAATGTTGACTCTATTTTTGGTTTTTCTTGACAACAACTGGACAGACTCAAATTTGAAGACAGACATCAAAGTAGAAATAGAAATACAAACTGACTCAATAACAGAGAAGACTCTGACTCAAAACTTGAAAATTCCCAAAACTCGTTAAAGACTAGTCCATTGCATGGTCCTTGGTGGTTCATTGGTTTGGCTTCATCAATGGAGTAGAGATGGATTCGTTGTCAATGAGGTATTGTACTTTCATTACGGAGGCGGTGGCATTCATCGGTAGCATGACCAGGCACTTGACGGAAGCTGCAGACGGCATCTGAGTTATGGTAAGATGGAAGCTTCTGAGGTAGAGGTGTTGGAAGGAGTGGTTTGATATGGTCGGCTTTGAGGAGCTTCTCATAAATCAAGGACAGAGGCTTGGAGAATTGGGAAGTGGTTCTCTATGGCTTCTGAGAGTGGTTGGCTTGAGCAATGATCTCATTCACATGAAAATTTGGGTGGAGCTTTGTTCATTTGAAGTGGGGCTAAGGGAGATTTGGTTGACTTGGGCATTGGGCTAGTGTTCTTGGAATGGTTGTTTGTGGAGCTGGGGGTGGCTTTGTTGTTTGGCTGAATGGCTAAAGATTGACAGTAAAGCAAAACTCAGAAATGCCCCTGTTTGTTTTATTTTGAAAAATGGGAATGTCGTATTTGTGTCATCATGTATGCAAACCTAAGTCTCAAAAAGATTTCAACAGCCCTGGGTAGGTCGACTACTCAGTAGGTATAGTTCTTGTGTGTTGGAACCAGAGCCAATCAACTTTCGTGGCCATCCAAGGCAGAGCAATAAGGCTGTCGAAATCTAGATAGAAATGTGATTAGATCACAAGGAGCCGTTCGAGCACGGCAGACACTGGAGGTGTTCCAAACTCCAAAGATTTAAAGTCTCCTAGACTATAGAAAAAAAATGGGTCTAAAAAAGCTGCCCCGATCCTCAGTGTTTCTTTTAATAGTGTATCCTTTGTTAGGATAGCAGAATTCGGAAAAATTAAACAACTTGGTTCTCGATGATTCCTTTTCAAGGGTCTAACTTTGATTTTAGGGACGACTGCCCCAGCTTGGGTCAATTGTTCCTAATTTCTGTTAGGTCATTGTCAAGGGATTATCAAGGATCAAGTGGATTTCACTTTCCTAAGTCCCATTATTCTAAGGACTAAATTAATTTGAACAACATGCATTGGAATGCACGACTCTTCATCGGGCAGGGCAACCTCTTAAGACCGCGGAAAATGTGACAGCATAGGGTCAAACTAACCATGATAATACAAATGCATGCAAAATGATGACAATATATGGAAAGCAATAAACACATAACATGATATATCACATAATCCTAACCTGTGGGTTCCTGTCCTAGGTTGGAAGGTTCTAGGTTTACAATATGCAAAGGCCGGTTTTGGTTGAAGGGGTCCCCCAGACTAGAGCCAATATTTGCCTCCCAGTGCCAAGTGTACTGCATGGCAAAGGTCAAGCGGCAGGCTAACTCATCACGGTCCAAGGGTTGCTGAGCATCCGGGGATGTCCTAACACCAGTGAACTGGGTAGGGTAACCAAGACGCAGCAGCGGGGTTTATCCAACATCGATGCACGTGATGCAAAAGTTCAGCAATAAAATTGATTTCAAAAATCCCACAAATATTTTTCAAGCTTGGCTCTCCAAATTAATTTCTTCTTTGATATCTTTACACAAACAAACAACTCAAAAAGCTCCAGTCAGGATGGCCGGGCGAGGCCCTGTTAGTCCGCCATTCCTTCCTTGCGATAGCGCTAGGCATTTTCGTTTTGACAAGCTTTCGGGAAGTTCATAAGTATAAAAATACCAAATTAGAGAATAATTTGAGAATCCCCAGCAGAGTCGCCATTTTGTGGACGGTCGACCTCCCACGCCGGTTTGGTTGATGATTGATTTGAAAATAGAGTCGCCACCCGGGTTTTTGGAAAATGGTTTAGGACCCGAGAAACCAATTTGAAGGATGATTGAGAAAATGATTTGGAAAACAACTTGAAAACCAGAGATTCATTTTGGATTCGGGAGCCAAGTTACGAACGGGGAAGGGTTTTAATGCACCCCGCTCGCCCGATTAAAATCGGTCTTTACTAAACATTTGTGGGATTTTTAGAAAATATTTTGATGCCGAACTTTATTCAAATAAACAGTTTATCAATCAAAGCAGATGATAATAATGAAAACAAGCAACATGCAAATCAAGTAATCCAAACAACACACCAAGGGTTCAAACTGTTTTGTAAAGGAAATGTTTCAAAATTTCAGATTTTACAAAAGTGTGCCGTGCGGCACACTAGGTGTACCGTGTGGTACAGAAAGTGCGCCGTGCGGCACTGTTCATCAATCCAACGGTCAAATTTTCAAAAGAGTGCCGTACAGCACTCCAACTGTGCCGTGCAGCACATAGGGAGTGCCGTGCGGCACTGTTTCCTTCACAAAAAAGTTCAAACTTTGGTTTTTTCGACATGATTGAATAAAAGATGCATACAGGGTATGAAACATGGTTAAAAATGGACTACTTTGAAGGAGAAAACAGTATGCTTGAATAAGGGATGTTCCTCCTCACTAAATTACCCCGTACGAGGCGATAATTTCACCGTACGACGCAACCGGGAGGTTTTAGATTGAACTGATTTTTGATGTTACATGGGTATACCAAATGTGGAGATGATATAGAAGATCATCCCACACTCGGCATCCCTCCCCTCAGAGTACCAAACTCAAGGAATTCGGCGAAACGGGATCATACCTTCGACTCGCAACTCTCGGATTGAAGCGTTTCTGGAACCTCCAAATGTGGCTTGGGCTTCCTCTGGACTCCAACTCCAATCTGGTATGATAGCAAAGATGGTTGATGGCTAGAACTTGAACAAATTTGGAATGGCTACCTCACGGGCTTGGAACCAAAAACAGAGGGTTGGGTTTTTTTATTGAATTTGCTTTGGAGAGGATTATAGGATTGATTTATGGAGGTTAGAGAGTATTGGCAGTAAGTAGTTTTGGTTGAGGGTGGAATTAGGACAGAATTTGAGAGAGGTTTTTCATGTTTTTTGATTGCTCATGGAAAATGAGAGCTTTCGGTGGTGAAAAATGGGGGAGAGATCTCTTCTTTTTCGAAAATGGAAGAGGAGCATCCAATTTATAGCCAAAATTCACTTGGGGAGCAAGTAGACGTGATTAGGAAGGGTATAAGTCGGTTATGCCAGTCAAAATTCTTCAGGGCGAAGTAAACTTGGTGACCAAGGCTGCTGAAACTGTGCCGTACGGCACTGAGACTGTGCCGTGCGGTACACCAACTGTGCTGTACGGCACACTTCCACCGCCAAAATTCAAAAGAGTGTTGTACGCGACTTGGGCTGTGCCGTGCGTGAGAGATGAGTACCGTACGGTACCGTTGACTGAGTTGACTTGGAGAATTTCAATCCGAGAGGCTTTCCGGGTATTTCCTTTCATCATCGGGGATAAAAATGTACACAAACGTCTCATTTTGGGGTGTCTACAACTGGCAAAATTATTTTTTAAAGATAAGATATGTGTTGTATTTTACGTTTTGTAAAAAAAAAACCATAAAAAATTAACTATAAATAAAATAGGATATTGATAGTCGCACTCCCAAATTTGATGCAGGGGCTCCAAGTTACAATAGTCTTCCAAAATTATTCTTTTGCGAGTTCCATGATTTACTTCAGACACTTCAAAAAACCTTTACTCTTCTCATTTACTTCAGGCACTCAAAAAAAACAAATAGTTTTTTTTTTTTATCTGAAAAAATCAGATAGTTGCTCAATTCCTTTTACTGCACGTCACTGAATTGCCTACTTCCATATGTAATGTTTCCTTGGTAGAGTCTCTATGTTCTGCACCAGGACAACATGGACAAGTGGTTTTCGGCCTATGATTGTAGAAACATCATTTTGTCCATGCAAAGTCTCTTGAGAGTTTTGTTATTTTTTCTCTCAAGAGTTCTCTAACTTTGGTGATGTGTTTTATTTGTCTCACTATGAGTTTTCAAATGTAGATTTGTGGCCGTTATGAAGATTTTGAGGGAAAAATGGTAGATAATTAATGAGTACGAAAATATAAAGATCTTATGTCGTAGTCGTATGAAGATCTTGTAGCATCAACATTTTCAATTGTGGGTCCCGTTTATTTTGGAGAATTCTAGTAATGTTCAGTTTTTTTTTTCTTTTCGTGCAAAGTCATGACGTGAAGCAATCTGACATAAATGCATGTTTAATGTTTGGAACCTAATACTTATGTTGTGGATGTTTAATGTTTGGAATGTAATGTTAACGTTTAGAATCTAATGTTTATGTTTGATTTTGGTTCATTTTTTTGTTTGGAGTGCCTTAGTAAATGAGAACATAATTTAGGGGTGGAGTGCTTCCATAATTTTTATATCTTTAAAAGGGTAGTTTTGTAACTTCATTAAATATTGGAGTGCCTGCGTAAAAAAAGGGAGCCCCAAAATCAGCACCCATAAAATTACTTGGCCAAACCATAAAAAAATTACTATAAATACGTTTCGTAAAAATAAAAAAACCTATAACGTTTTGCATTGGAAATCTCATGGAAAGAGAAAAGGAAGCAAAGTCTCAATGAAAAATCGAACACTGGCATATAACCTGAAAAAATAGAGAGCTTTTTCACTAGGCCAAATCTCTCTCTCTCTCTCTCTCTCTCCCTCTCTCTCTCTCTCTCTCTCTCTCTCTCTCTCTATATATATATATATATATATATATATATATCAAATTGGGGGCACTTAAATTGGACCCAAAACTGATGCCCAAACCCAGGCCTACCGGCCCTGGTGACAAATCTCTCTACTGGTAAGGTATCCTTCTTCAACGTCAATACGACTGCGACTTCAGAAAAATACAAAAGAGAGGACAAAGCTGCATGTGCTTGAGCCAAATAGATTGGGCAATTAATGTACGTGGTACGGCACATCAGTGTTAAATTTTTTTGGTTGAAGGGGCACATCAGTTAACTACTCCAAATGGATACCTTCAACGTCAATACGACTGCGACTTCAGAAAAATACAAAAGAGAGGACAAAGCTGCATGTGCTTGTGCTTGAGCCAAATAGATTGGGCAATTAATGTACGTGGTACGGCACATCAGTGTTAAATTTTTTGGTTCAAGGGGCACATCAGTTAA